>CM017439.1:3987183-4514048 GCA_007726485.1 Eragrostis curvula | reverse complement strand
GCCCACTGCAATGACATTTCCCCCGACATGCTTCGACTTGAATTATAGTTTGTGAGAACAAACTGCAATTATTGTATCCAAACCGAACAAACGATTTCCATGTGCTAACAGATATTATTATCTTTGCGAAACGCATTGCGCTCTATGTGTATCTTCAACAATTAAAGAGCACGGACACTCTGATTATGCCTATACAGTACGAGCAATATATAGCTTCTTTGAGTAGGCATCGAGATTACAGGTAAGCTCGACACCTCATTGACCAGAGGACAGTGGCCATTGCATGTCCACTTTGGCAGCAGGGAATGGCCAAGGAGCAAATAATTCGTTGGAAACGATGGCGCGCGCCACCACCCAGATGAAGGATCCCGCATGGCGTCATCGCCAACCGTCTCACTGTCACGCCACTCCCCCAGTACTACGACAGACGGGCTGCCGCGCAAATCTTGCCTGCTGGGGCTCCCCGGCCGCGGCCTGCAGGCGAAACGTCAGGACTCAGGAGACAGTGCCGGAGATGAAAACAATTGAGAACATTGTTCAATGCCGCACCAACCGTTCATTCAATCGGGTGCCCCGCCGCGTCCTCTCCGATCATCAGCAATCACAACGTGATTCAAATTTGGACGCTCGGTCCACGCAAGATTGCAGGAGCAAACAAACTGCTCCTGGAAAGGAAAAAACGTCTGGCCACGAACCTGAATTTGGCTGCAAACGAAGCAAAGGTAGAACATGCAGGAGCAACGAAAGCACAGACAAAAGAAGAGCAATGCAGGAAAGAACTGGCACAAGCGGGCGAGGAAGCGTACAAGCAAGCACAACACAAAGCAAACAGGACGCTTAACGTGGTTTTCAGGGTGCCAAAGAGGCACGCAGATCGGGCTCTGGTACCAGGTTATTGGGCAGTGTTGTTGGGGCAAAGCGCTAAGGACAGGGGAAAATGACAGCAGACGGGAAGGGGGGGGGGGTGAACCCCGGGGGGGGGTGGAAGGGGGACCGGGGGGCACGGGGGTGTGTGGGGGGAGTGGGGGGGGTGGGGTGGTTGTGTGGTTGGGGGGGTGGGGCGGGGGGCTGCTGTGTGGTGGGGAGGTTGGGGGGGGGGGAGTTGCAGGGGGGGGTGTTTGGGGGTGGGGTGGTTGTGGGGGGGGGGGGGGTGGTCCCTCCAAGCCCCCGTGCCGGGGGGGTGTGGGGGTGGGGGGGGGGTTGGGGGGGGGCGGGTGGGCGTGGGGGGGGGGGGGTGGGGGGGGGGGGTGGAGGGGGGGGGGGGGGGGGGTGAATTGGGGGGGGGGGGGGGGGGGGCGGGGGGGGTGTGGGGGGGGGGGGATGGGGAGTGGGGGGGGGTGTGGGGGGGCCCCCGCCACCGCCCCCGCGGGGGTGGGGGTGGGGGGTGGGGCCCGGCGAGTTTTTTTGTGTTTCTTTTTGTTTGTTTTTTTTGGCGTTTTTTTTCTTTTGTTGGACATCGTTTCCCCCCCTTCATGTCTTTTTTTTTTTTTTCGCGTTGTTTTGGTGTCCCGTCCTTTGTGTTTGTTTCTTTTTTTTGTGGGTTTTACGCCGGTGTGCTAACGTTGGTTGGGTTTCCCTTTTTTGTTTTTGTGGGTCGCCCGTTTTTTTTTGTGCTGTTGTGTTGGTAAATGCTCCCTTGACGTTTTTTCCTTTTTCCGTCTGGCTTTCTCGGTTGTTTGTGTTTTTTGGCTTTTTTTCTCGGGGGTTTTTCTTTTTGGGTCCTGTTCTTTTTTCTCCTTGTTTTTCTCGGCTTTTTTGTTTCTTTTCTTTTTTTTTTTTGTCTGTTGCGGCGTTTTTTTTTCGTTTCCGTGGGGCTTTTGATTTTCTTCTTTCTGCTTGTGGTTTGACTGGTGGTTTTGCTTTTGTTGTTTTTTTTCCCCTTGGGTTGGCTTTTGGCTTGGGTGTTTTTTTTCTTTTTGCCGCGTGGTGTGCCGGGGGCGCACGTGCTCGTTTTTTGTTTTTGTTTGCGTTCCTTTTTTTCCTTTTTTCGCCCTTTCTTTTTGGTTTTTTTGTTTCTTTTTTGGGCTTTTTCCGTGTTTTTCTGTTTGTGGATTTTGTGGGGCGCTCGGCCTGTTGGTGGCCTCTCGGCGGTGTGTGGGGTCGTTGTTTTCTTCCTGCGCGCGTTGGGGGAATTGTTAGTCTTTTTCTTGTTCTCTTTTTTGTCTGTCTGTTCTTTTTTGTCTTTTTGTGTCTGTGTTGGTGGCGCTCTGTTTGCTTGGTTTTTGTTTGTTGGTGGTTTTTGTTGGTGTGGGGTGCGTTATGGTCCTTTGGTCTTTTTTTTTTGTTTTTTTTTTTTGTTTTTGGTTTTGGTTGTCGTTTTTCTTGTTGTTGGGGGGGGTTTTTGTTTCTGGTTCTTTTTTTTTTGCGGTTTTTTTCTTTTTTGGGGTTGTTGTTTTTTTTTTGTCTTTTTTTTTTTCTTTTTTTGTTGTTGGTGTGGGTTTGTTGTGTTGGTTGGGCTTCCCCGGTTGCCGTTTTTCGTTTTGGTTGGCTGCCCTTCTTTTGTTTTCTTTTTTTTGCCGCCCTTCCTTCGGCGTTGTTCATTTGTTGGTTTGCGGGTTTTTTCGTTTTTTTTTTTTTGTTCTCTGCCTTGGTTTTTGGGGTGTTGTGTCTCCTTTCTTTCTTGTTCCGTTTTTGCTTTTGGGCTTTGTGTGCCTGGTGTGTAATTACTCGGCCGCTTTGTTTCCTTTTCCCGCTACCGGTGGTTTGTTGCTCCCTGCCTTTTCGTCGTTCGTTTTACCATTCTCCCCCCGCCCGGCGCGAATCCAGCCCGCCCCCCCCCCCCCCCCCCGCCCGCCTCTCCCGTTGTCCCCCGCCCCGTTCCGCCTCTCCCTCTCCTTGCGTTTTGCCTTCCGTTTTTTTTTCCCCCCCCCTTCCCTTTTCTGTCCCCCCCCCTTCTTCTTTTTCCTGTCGTACCCCTTTTTCGTTCTTGTCCTTTTTTCTTTCGCTCCTCTTCTTTTTTGCCACCTTTTTGTTGTCGGTTTTCGACCTTTTCTTTGTCTTTTTTCTTTTCTTCTTTGTGCTTTCTCCGCCCTTCTTTTTTTCCCCCCTCCCCCTCTCTTCCCCCGCTTTTCTGCCTCTTCTCCCCCCCCCCCCCCCCCCTTTTTTTGTTCCCCCCTTCTTTGCTTTTCGCCGTCGCGCCTCCCCCTTTCTTCGCCCGGTTGTTGCTTCCCCGGCCCCCGTGCTTTTTTTTTTTCTGCCCTCTCTGTGTGCCTTTTTGCTTTTCCCTCCTCGCCCCCCGCCGCCCCTCCCTGCCTTATCTCCTTTTTTCTCTTCTTCTTCTTGGTTCCCTCTTTTTGGCGCTTTTTCCCCCCCCGCCCCTCCCTTCCTCCCCCTCGTCCTTCTGGTTCCGCCTTCCCCTTTGCTTTTTCTGTTGTTTTTGTCCCCTGTTTCCCTTTTGTACTTCTCTCTTTTCCCATCTTCTGCCTTTTGTCACTCTTTTCCTTTCCCCCTTCTTTTCTTTGCACGCCCCTCTTCTCTCCCCCCCTTTCCCCTTTTTTACTTCCTTCCCCTGATCCTTTTTTTTTCCCCCGTGCCCCTCCTTTCCCTTGCCCCGCGTTCCTGTTTTTTTCTTCTGCTACCCCCCTGCGCTTATCCCATTTTTTTTTTTGCCGCTTCCCCCCTGCGTCCTTTTGTTCTTTTTTTCTTCTTTTTTTCCCTTTCCTCCCCCCCTTCTTTTTTTTTTTCCCTCCCCCCCCCTTCCTTCCCCTTTTCCCTGCTCTTTTCTTCCCTTTTTCCCCTTTTTTTTTTTTCCTTTTCTTTCTCTTTCCCTTCCTTTCCCCCCCTTTTTTTTGTGCTTTGCCTCCTTCTTCTTTTCTTGTTTTGCCCCCATTTTCCCTTCTCTCTTTTTTCCTTTTTTCCTTTTTGCCCTTTTTTCTGCTTTGCCTTTCTTTTCTTTCCCTTTTTTCTTTTCCTTTCTTGTCCTCTTCTTTTCTTTCCTTTTGCCCTTCCGCCTCTTCTTCTCCCTTTTTCCCTCCCTTCCCTCCTTTTTCCTCCCCTTTGCCACTTTTTCCTCTTTGCCCCCGCTCTTCTTCCTTCCCTTCCTCCCCCCCCCCTTTTCGCGTGCGTTTTTTCGCTCTTTCCCCCACTCGTCTTTTTCTTTCCTTTCTCTCTTTTTCCCCTCCTCTTTGCGTTGCTCTTTCTCTTTTTTCCCCCTTTTTTCCTTTTTTTTTTTTTCTTTTTCTCCGCTCTCTTCCCCCCCCCCCTCTTTTTCTGCACTGCCAAACCCCCTTTCTTTTTTTCTGTTTTTTTGTTTGCTTTTTCTTTGTGTTTTTTTTTTTGCGTTTTCTTTTCTTTTTTATTGCTCCTTTTGTTTTTCGCATTTTTTTTCTTTTTTTTATCTTTTCTTCTTACCTTGTCCTTTCCTTTGCTGTGCTTTTTTTTCTTTCTTTTTTTCCTTTCTTTTTTTAGCCTTTTTTCCCCCCGTCCTTATTTCTTTGTTTTTTTCTTCCCCCTTTTCTCTTTTTCTCTCTTCCCGTTTTTTTTTCCCGCTTCTCGTTTTTTCCTTCTTTCCTCTTCCCTTTCTTTTCCCCCTCTTCTTCTCTTTTCCTGAATTTGTTTTGTTCCTTGTCTTTCCCCTTTTCTCCTCTTTTTTTTTTTTTTCTTCTTCTCCTTTTTTCCCCCCGCCTTTTACACCGTCCCCTTCTGTTTGTTTCCTTTTCTTCTCTCTTGTTTCCCCTCTTGGCGTTTTTTTTTTGCACTATTCCTCTTTTCCTTTTTTCTGACTTCTTTCCTTCTTCTTCTGTTTCTTTGCTTCCCCGGAAATTGCCTTCCTGTTTTTGTGTTTGTCCCTCTTGTCCTTCTTCTCTGTCCGCTTGGGCCTTCCTCCCCCCCTGTCTGCCCCCTCGGCTGTTTGGCTTTCGCTCCTCTTTGTTTCCTCTCCCCTCCTTTCCTTCCCTTTTTTTTCTTTTTTTGGTTCTTGTCTCCTTTTCCTGATTGTTTTTTCGCGGCCTTCTTTCTTTTCCTTCCCGGACCCGGTTGTTTTCTTTTTTTTTTTGTTTTTTCCTTCCCCTCTCCTTCTCTTTCCCCTTTTGTTTTGGTGCTTTTTTGCTCCGTTGGTCCCGTCACTTCCCGCGTCCCCTCTTCTCTGTTTTGTTTTCCTTTCCCCTCTTTTCTTTTTTCCCTGCCACGTGTCTTTCCCCCCCTCTCTATGGCGGCCTTCACTCCCGTCGCGCCTCTTGCTTGGTCTTCCTTTTCGGCCGTTTTTCCCCGCGCTTTTTCCTTTTGTTTTCTTTCCCTTCTTTCGTCCCCTCCTTGTTGAATTTTTTTTCCCCCTTTTCTTTTTTGTCGTTCTTTTCTCTGCCGGCCCCCCCTGCCCCTTTTTCTTTTCCCTTCTCGTTTCGCCGCCTTTCTCTCTTTTCTTCCCCCGCCCGTTTTCTTCCTTTGTGCCTCTCTCCTCCCCCCTTTTTTGTTTTTCTTTTCTCGCTCCTCCCTCTCTCTCCCCTTCTTTTCTCGGCTTTCCTTTTTTTGTGGTGTTTTTTGCCCTGGCCTTCCTTTTTGTTTCTTCCCCCCTTCGTTTTTTTTTTTTTTTTTCTTTGCTCTTCCTTGTTCTTTTTTTTCCTGTTTTGTTTTCTTTTCCCTTTTTGCCTTCCTTTTCGTTTTTTTTTTTTTTTTTTTTTTTGTTCTTTTTTGTCCCCTTTTTCTTCGGCCCGCTTTTCCCTCTTTTCGGTTCTTTCTCCCTTTCGTTTTTTTTTTTGCGTTCGCTTGTGGTTTTTGTTTGCTCCCGTGCCTTCCTTTTACTTCCTGCCTTCTTTTTGTTCCTGTTGCTCTTTTTTTCCTCTTTTTTTCTCCCTCTGCGCCTCTTTTCCCTTCCTTTCGCTTTGTTTCTTCCTTTTTTTTTTTCCGTCGTTCCTTTTTTTTTTCCTCTCCGTTTTTTCCCTTTTGTGTTTGTTCTGCTTCTTTCTTTTGTTTTTCTCTTTCCTTTTCCCCTCTCTCCCTCCTGCTTTCCCGCTTATTTTCCTCCCCTTCTTCCCTCCTTCCCTCTCCCGTCTTCCTTGCCTTTTCTTCCTTTTTTTTTTTCTCTCCCTCTTGTTTGCCTCTTGTTTCTTTTTCTTGTTTCCCTCCGCCTTTTCTCCCGTCTTTTTTTTTTTTGCCGTGGTTAGGCTTATGGTTTTTTTTTCTTCTCTTTTTGTCTCTGGTTTTTTGGTTTCTTTTTTTTTTTTTCCCTTTGCCCTCCTTTCTTTCCTCCCCCTTCTCTGTGTTTTTGCTTTCGTCTTCCGTTTTTTTTTCCTCGTTTCTTTCTTCTCTCCTTTTTTTTCCTTTTTTCCTCTCCCCCCTGTCCCTTTGTCTTTTCTCTTTCTCCTCTTTTCCTCCTCTTTTGCCTCTCCCGCCTTTTCCCTTCCTCCTCCCTTTTTCCTCTCTTCCCCCCTTTTTCCCTTTTGTTTCTCCTTTGTTTTTTTCCTCTTTTCTTTCCTTCTCTTTCCCTCCCTTCTCTTTTCCTCTTTTTTTTTTTTTTCTTCTTCCCCCCCCTCCTCTCTCCCCCCCCTTTCCTTTTTTTCGTTTTTGTTCTTTTTTTGCATTTTTCCCTTTTTCTCTCTCCTTTTTTTTCCTCCTTTTTTTCTTTTTTTTTTTTTTCCCCCTTCCCCTTCCCTCCGCTCCTTTTGTCTCCTCCTCGTCTTTCCTTCCTTTTTGTTTTTGTTTTTTCTTCTTTTTTTTTTTTTTTTTTCTCCCCCTCCCCCCCCCTCTCCTCCCCCCCCCCCCCCCCTTTTTTTCCCCACTCCTACTCTCTCTGTTTTTTGCCCACTTTTTTGTTGTTGTTTTTTTTTTTCTTTCTTTTTCTTTTTCTGCCCTGTTTTGTTCCTTCTTCCGCCCGACCCCTTGGTGGCCCTGTTTTTCCCCCTCTTCTTTTTTTTGTTTTCTGTTTTTTGCTCCCTTCTTTTTTTTCTTTGCATCCTTTTTTGGTTTTCTCCCCCTGTTTGCCCCACATCATCACTTACTGATTACCGTGTCAAGGCAGGTCTCGGACCCTGTTGGCGAGGGATTAGAACTTCAGATCTATGGTAGGACGTTCCCCTTCTGCTGTCGGACTAGACTGACGTTCTGCGGAATTGCGGGTCTCCGGAATTTTTCCAGCCGGGGGACCCTCGTTCCAGGAGAAGGAAAAAGAGGCCGACGTCGTCGCGCGTCGGGGTATGGTCGCGAGCACGCTGACGGATACCATGATTGCCCCTTCTTGCCGCCGTTTCCCCCTGAGGGCCTGGGTCACTGTGAGCACGCCATTCCCCGGAGCGCACCTCCGCGGCCGCGTCGTGCAGCGCGGGAAACTGGCGTCCCAAAACGCGCGTTGTGCCGCGCTCTCTGCAGTTGTCATCTCACCGCTGGCTTGCTATCCTTCCTCCTCTCGCTTCTCGTGACAGTGTTTTCGAAAAATATTCTTACAATTTCCTTTGACTACTATGAAATATCTCAAGCCGTAGAGATACTTCTCAAGCGAACCCATTTTATTTTTCACTCTGCCCCAACTCTCACACGCTCTCTTTCCTTTGTTTGATCTTCCAATATTATTAGTAGGGATAGAATCTCACCCCTTTATTTTTCATCGCAACAAAAAAAAAAAAAAAAAAAAACAAATCTCACCCCCTTTATTTGTCGAATGTTCTTTACATCCACCCTAACATAATTTAGTTACATACAAACAAAGTTGTTTTGCGACGATACACTACAAACAAACTTCAATAAGCAAATGTCAGAATAAGCTAGGTGGACTGTATTACTTAGAACCAACACAACCACGTTCACAATGTTATAAATTAATACCGGCTTCTACAGGTACAAGAGCTTTATTACCACCAATGGCTGTTCTCATGTTGTCGTTAATTTGTTGTCTGATGAATGTTAGAAACTTAGTCTTTCCCAAACATTGTCCAAATTCTAGTGTGTGGCAAATGGGCAAGTTATTAAAGATATCTCACTAATCCCGACTTTGAATATCTATTTTCAAATACACACCCATTCTTTTCAGATTCGTGATTATCTTATTCTAATATGCATGTAAAACATCCCCACCCAACTGTTTCACATCTGGCATGACACATGCTACTATATAACCGGTCTTTACGCACTATTGTACTCTCGTCTATGTGACAGATTTCTGTTTTTCTTTGGTAAACGATCTACCTAATCCTTAGTACACACGGGCCCATGCTAAGCTTGCAAACTTTGTATCTTTATGGCCCAAAATATCTTAGCTGTAGACAAAGCTATTTATTCACTGGGTCAAATATAACGTATCGTAGAAGTTGTGACTCAGAAACTAGCATATCCCCTTTTAATCTGGTCATTATTATCTACCTTCTTTTTGCGTCTCTGCAACCCTCTCTGAAAATAACATTCGCTAGAGCTCTGAGGTCGTAATGGGTAAAATCCTCTGACTATTACATGTGTTATCTGTCCGACAAAAAATTCAAAATTTCTGCCAATTGTTATCAAACGAAACCTTCTGAACTTTCGAATCTTCTATCGACGTCTGTACATTGTTTTATCTATATTGGTTTGTTGTTTGTCCTTTCTCCGAGCGGTTTGCTTTGCAATATGCTGAGTGAGCCCCATGCATTATGCCTTGGTTTTCTTCTCGGATTATAAGCTTTGAATGGCATCTTGTTTGTCACAGGATTGCATAACTCTATTTGGGGCGCCTTGTGAACATGAGATTAGGGCAGCCCGGATAGAATTTTTATCTGAAAAGTCGTTGAGCCAATCCATGCATACTGGTCCTCCTTGTGTTTGTGTTAAGATTGTTGTTTTTCGGTTTATGCTTGTGCTGGAAAATACGCCTCAAATGATATTTTGCTCCTTTCACATCTGCACAACACTTGATTGGACATCAGATTCTCGAGGATTGTACAGCTACAACTACTCCGTGCATACCACTGAAAGCCTACACATCTTTTCACTTGAATTTTAGCCACAAACAGTTCCAGCAATCATTAACGGCCTGTTCTTGGCAGGCTGCAGCTGCGGTTTGTCGATAAAATAACTGCATGAATATTGTAGCTGCTGTTGAAGAATAGCTGCGACACTGTAGTGCTCTGTGCCTGTTGCAAACCCTCCAAACCGAACATGCTGAAATTCACAAGTCACCTAAGCTAGCTTACAATCCCAACGCACTTCCCTTCGATAACTTATTAAAAACACGTTACAGATTTCTGCAAGACTTGAAACAGTATATATAAGCAATGCCACAAGATTTCATCCATCCCTGTTTGAATTCGTACAGCAAAGAATTAGGAATCAAACCATACAAGTTTAGCATGCGGGATGCCACACCAACGTACAGGCCTGTCTCGCGTCAGGGTCCAGAACCTGTCGGCCTGCAGAACTGGCTGCCGCCGCCGTCATGCTGCTTCTTTTCCGCGCTTACGTTTGTGCACGGTGACGGTCACCGTGAGCCACGCCGGACGCCATGGACACCATGTGTGCAAGCTGTTTCATATTCGTCCGACATTGTATTTCTCGCCGGTCGATCGACTGGGTTTTTTTTTTTTTGGTAGTTTTTTGCTCCTTGGGCCGGGCGCCCTGCAACGGACTATCTGCAGGGCCATTATTGCCGCCTTGACACCTGTCATAGCAATTTGTTTTGAGGTATTTTTTGAGGGAACCTGACATAGCAATATTCGAGGCACTAGCAATTAGAAGCAGCTCAGCACTAGGCCCATTATACGTGGTTTTGCTTCGCTGCGCGCTTGCGTCGCCTTGAGTATATCACCGCGTCAGGCGTAGCACGATCGAGGCATCTGCTGGAATGCTTAGACTCCAATGGCTTCTTTCTGGCAGTGAGTAGAACGGAAGATCGTTGAGGTAGGGATTGAATGCAAAAACGGAATTTATCGGCTAAACGAGGTTCGTTTCTGGACTTTCTACTGCACCGTAAAGTTTTTTTTTAGCTGGGGCACAAAAATGTAGAACAATACGACGAAAAGAAAACCACAAAGTCGAAAGTATTTGGTGGAACACATAATATAAATGAACACGATTTAGACTTTACCGATCGTTTCCGGACAATCGTTTTAAGCGGAAATTACCGTTGATATTTACCGTTTTATATAGTCGAGTCAATGCAAAATATATATATATTATATTTCCCTTAAATTAACAATACGGAAATAAATTCACTTATATGGTCTAATGCAACCTTAATTAGCATCCCTTCCGTCGTGCAAAAACGATTGGCTTTGCACCGGACCCAAGCTCTACTGGAATCCAGGAAAAGAAATTTCAAGCTCCATTCCTACTCAAGTAATTTCTTAACAGATTACCGCGCGATTGACTGTGATTTGGTTACCGACATTTCTTATTCTTTCCCGATTGTACCGCATATTTCTTTGTGGTCCTATTCATTTTTGATATTCCCGTACATACCGACGACGCATTGTTTCCGCAAACGTACTGCTATCGATTTCGCCTAACCGTGAAAAACACTATAAACATTTTCATGTATCAGCAGCATGAATGTTGATGCAAAACTGGATCGTGATACTTACACTGTCATCGTATAGTAGATAGAAACTTTTTCCGTTCTTGTCCTTTTGCAGTGGAGAGGACTTGAGCAGCAATCGCGAGATGACAAGGGACTCGAAACACCTACACGGTGCTATGCTCGTAGCAATCTCTGAAGCCGTAGCTTTATGTTGCCATTGTCAAAGATTACAGGGCTAAATAATCAAAAAAGATGAGTTAGAGTAGCTACTGGATAGCTGAACATAATTGCTACTGGATAGCTGACCAAAATTGCTACTGGTTAGGGACCAGAATTGCTACTGGTTGGGGACCAGAATTGCTACTGAATAGGTTAACAAAAATTGCTACTGAATAGGATAACAGAAATGCTACTGAATAGGAGAACAGAAATGCTACTGAATAGGTGAACCAATAAAGAACATACAAGCTACTGGACAGTAGAAGGCATACTGACCTTAGGGAAGCATCTCTTGTCCTCCAGGTGCAGACATGATTGTAAAGGTGCTCAGCTTCGCGACTAGCTATGAACTTGTTTGCTGTCGCATATTAATATTGGGGTAAATCCTACATTCCAGTGGAGTCTCTAAAGTATCATCATCTGATGTGTCGCCGTAGTGCGTTCTCTGTCGTCTTCTTTCCTCCTTCTTCTTCCTTACGACTTCATCAGCTTGCCTATAAGCCTCTGCAGCAATTGAATCAGTGAGTGAATCTCCGGACTCCTGACTGCTGACCCCCAATGAGAAACTCGGTGCATTGGGGACATCCTGGAATGCTTTGGACAGTTTGATTGGAACCTGTTGAAAAACAATTTATGTCATAAGGAAAAAAAGTATGTGACAGAAAAAAAAAGTTGCTGTAGTAATGTATTTTTTTTTATGCTAACCTCGTCGTCTTTACTTTCTTGTCCTGCAACCTTGGAAGTGTCTTGCACATCTTTGTTAACTTTCGAAGCTGGGACCTTCCTAGATGTTTTTCTTTCCTGCTGTCGAGCCCCGATGGAGGCAACATGTGGTGTTTGCTCTGGTTCTGCAAAGCTTACTTTCTTTGCGTCTTTCTTCTTTCGTTGATATATAACATAGTCCTAGAACAATGACCCAAAAAGAATCATGCGAAACTATGATTCAAAACCCCAAACGAAACAAGTGTCAAAAAGATCAAGCAATAAAAGCTACTACTCATATATGCTGCCCCACAAAAGTTACAATTAGTGGTTCTTAAGAAGTTGCTACTGTTACAAGGTAAAAGTTGCCACTGCTACATAACTAAAGAAAGCTGCTATCCATGTTACTTACTGCAGTTGCAGCCTTGGAGCTATCTTCATGGTTCGCTTTGTCGCTTTTCACTCCATCATCTTTTGATCTGTTGACAGCCCCTCCTGAAAAAAAAATTATAGTGCATAATTAAGAATAACAGATGTTGGTGCTGGTATATTTTACCTGCAAGTTGCTACTTACAAAAAAAATGGTGAAAGTTACAAGCACAAAAAAATCGATGACAATGTAAATAATAATTTTATCTTTTTTTCTTCTTGCTGCAAACCAACGAAAACTATGATTAAAAACACCAAACGAAACAAGTATCAAAAAAGAGGTGCTAATGGATCAAGCAATAAAAGCTACACTCATATATGATGCCACACAAAGTTACTATTGGTGGTTCTTAAGAAGTTGCTAATGTTAGAAGGTAAAAGTTGCCACTGCTACATAGCTCAAGAATAGAACTAAGAAAGATGCTATCCATGTTACTTACTGGAATTACAGCCTTGGAGCTATCTTCGTGGCTTGCTTTGTCGCTTTTCACCCCATCATCCTTTTGATCTGTAGGCATCCCCTCCTGAAAAAAAAATTATCATGCATAATTAATAAAAAATCATACCAATTTTATTTTTCTTTGCTGCAAACCAAAGTTGCTGTTGCGGCAAAAAAAGGGTCAACAAGTTACTTACATCCTTCTTTGCTGATTCAGACAATGAAGTATCAGCACCTGTTTTTTCTTTGCTGGTGTCTCCCTCCTTTTCCAAAGCATGATTCTTTTCCAGAGCCCTTTCAGCAATCTGCTTTCGGAGTGGTTTACCAGGGTTGTGGCCAGTGGATTTTGTCCTCTTATTCTTAGCACCAAATGGATCTCTTAGCCGCTTCCGTTGTTCCTTTGTCAATTCAACCTTTTCTACATTGAGCAGCTCATTTATCCGTTCTTCGCATTGATTGTTCGGAAGAAACTCCAAGTTAGCATTTGCAAAGTTTCCAGACCTTCAAACACATCAATCTTCGTTTTGGGCTCAAAAAATATATGCTGTTCAATCATCCTAGGCTCTTCAGGGACCACTGGTGCACGCTGCAAATCTTGCTTTAGATAACGGTTGACTTGGTCAGATAATCCTTCACTTGCAGACCCTGAAGCGCATGTGTTTTGTGAACTGGTTTCTTCCTGTGTATTCTGAATTTCATCTGAATGCGCTCCGGAGACATCTCTCTGAGTGTGACCTTCAGACTCTCCCTTGTCCCCTTGCTGTCCCCCATCTTTCTTTCCTTCATCAGGGGCTTCCTCCTCACCAGTTTGATACTGGCATTTCCTGACCGCCATCATCATCATCATCATCATCTTTCTTCTTTTTATTGGTAGCATCTTTGTCACGGTCTTCCTCCTCATCATTGCCATCGTTATCCTCGTCCTCATTTTTGTCTCCAACATCATCCTTCTTCTCGTTGTCATCACTGTTTCGAGCCTCTGCACTCCATACAATAGGAACATTAAGTTGCTATGAAAACAGTGGTCTGCATGACCGAAGGAAAAAAAATACTGTCTCATTTGCTGACCTTTGTTTTCGTCGGCACGAACATTCTTTAGTTTTCTTTGAAGCAAATGAGACAAAGATATTCTATCATCTTCATCCTCATCTTCGTGTTCTGCCCTATTGCCAGCACTAGAATGGGAATTAATGTCCCTGTTAATAAGAAACAAACACATAAATGCTCCATAATGTACAATTGTATCAGAATTGGACACAGTGAAAAAAAGCAATCTTACTTTAAAGTTGAAGAAATAATTGTATCAGTGCTTTGCTGAGACGGGTTTACCGAGTCGTCATTGTTACCTCTCTCAGGGCTTCTGTTGTCATAATTAACAAAAAGAAAAATATGTAAGAGGGCAGATCAAATGAACACAACATAAGTTACTACATGATTCCAGTACCAAATTGCTACGGTTGGTTTGAAACAAATTGCTCCTTTTCTTTATCCTATTCAGTAGCATGGAAAAAAATCTAAAAAAAAGGTGCTGAGTTGGAATCACATATAAGCCGGATTTTGCATGAAATCCCAGCAATTACAACATGATTACCCATACCAAAAATTGCTACTGTTGGTTAGGGAAAAAATTGTTTTACCTTATATTTTCAGGATTGTTTTTATCGTTGTTGCCTTTTCCATTGTCTTGCTACTAACCTTGCTTCATATGTACCCTATGTTTATGCAGTTGCTATGGCTCCCGATCAGTTGTTCGACCTTAACTTCGAACCTGTTGATGTGGACGGAGATGATGCCGATGCTGCACTAAACAGTTTATTACACACACCGCAAGGTGTGGGGCAGCAGCCGGAGGTGGCTGGTTCCGATGAGGGCCACACGTCAAGCGAAGATGACAATGCCGAGTCGGCAGGAATGACAGTCCCCACAGCAACCACTGCATCTGGGGCTGTTGATGTTGAAGAAGGTGTTGAGGTGATATCGACACCCAATGACCCATGTGTCGGCATGACCTTTGATACCTGTGAAGCAGCAAAGTCCTTTTACAACAACTATGCACGATATAGGGGCTTCTCAGTGAGGATAGACAATTCCAATAAGACAAAGTGGGCTGGAGGGAAATCAAGGGTCAAGTATGTTTGCCATAAAGCTGGAGTGAACAAGAAGAATAAGCCTGCAACTGATGGTCCTATCACCGAGAAAAAAGTCACAAAAAAGAGGAAGAGGGATCATATTGAAAGAACAAAATGCCCGGCACTAATGGCTGTCAAGTTTACAGGGAGCTACTGGGTGGTGGACACCTTTAGAGCAGAACATAACCACGATCTGGTCCAGAAGTTCTCGCTCACCAAGTTCTTGAGATCCCACAGGGACATACCACCGGAGGAGAAGCAATTCATAAGGACTCTACACAGTTGTACAATCAAAACCGTCCGGGCCTATCAGCTCATGTGCGAGCTGTACGGAGGCGAACAGAATGTGCCCTACACTGTCTGCGACTGCAAGAACTTGCGTAAGGGCTATGGAGCTGAAAATGAAGGAAAGGACATGAAGAAAACATTTGAGCTATTTGATGAGATGAAGAAGCAAGACCCCGACTTCTTCTATGATTATACACTTGACATATTTGGGAGGGTCGAACACTTGTTCTGGATTGATGGAGAATCAGTAAGACAGTTTGCTCATTACGGCGATTGCATATCCTTCGACACTACATACTGCACGAACAAGTACAACATGCCCTGTGCCCCATTTATAGGTAGATATTTGCTGCTTAATTGTTTTATGTTATAGTAAACTTTGGTATCATATTCCATTTCTTTGTTTCTGTGATAGCAACTTTATGTTACTAGCAAGATTTTGTGTGTGTATCCTGTAGTAACTTTTGCCCTGTGGTCTTTGGCAACTTTTGTGCTTTTGGTCTGTAGCAAATTTTGTGCCCTGCATTGTAGCTGTTTGTATCTGCTTTGGTATCATCTTCCAGATTTTTTTTTTTGTGATAGCAACTTTTGCTTCTAAAAACATTTCTAGTATTTTATGTTATGTAACCTTCTGTAGTAACTTGTACCCCTGCAGTCAGTAGCAACTTTTATGCTTTTGTCAGTAGCAACTTTCTGTCTTCTTTTTGTTCTTCTATTGCACCATGTGGCAGCTAGTGTGACACCTCTTTCCTACCCTTGTAACAATGCAGGGATCAATAGACATGGACAGTCTATACAGCTTGGTTGTGGATTCTTGCGGAACGAGAAGACGGAGAGCTTCGTTTGGCTATTTGAGAGGTTCAAGATTGCTTGTGGTGTGCCAGCCTACATCATAACAGATCAAGCCGCTGCGATTGCAGCTGCGATAGAGAAAGTTTTTCCTGAGGCAGTCCATAGGCTATGCAGGTGGCATATCATGGAGAATGTGAGGAAGCACATGGGTGCCTTCCTATCAGGAAATAAACAGTTGGCCGATGACTTCAATGACTGCATTTCAAACAGCTTCAGCCCTGAAGAGTTTCAGAGTAAATGGCAAGCTATGATCGACACCCACGAGCAGCACGGTCATGAAGGTTTTGAAGCGCTCCATCGGATCAGGCAGGATTGGATTCCAGCATACTTCATGGACTGTTTCTTTCCGTTCCTACAAACCACAGCTCGAAGTGAGGGGTTCAATGCAGTCCTCAAGCGGTATGTGAACCCCAACAACTCACTGCTGACGTTTGTTGAACAGTACATGAAGATCCAACAGTCCATCCTCGGCAGGAAGAACGAGTTTGAATTCAACACACTAGTGAGAGAGCCCGACTTCCTCACAGGACATCCCATGGAGCAACAAATGATGGTCACATACACCAGGAGGCTGTTCAATGTGTTCCAAGTGGAGCTGCAATACACATCCTCCTATTTTATCTGTGAGACGGGTACACCCAATGTGTTTGACATAGTGCCGTACACAGCTTGCCCAGAACCTCTATATCACAGTAGGACATTCCGGGTGAGAGCAAACCCATCTGATGAGGAGTACGAGTGCACTTGCTGCAAATTTGCAAGAGATGGAATCCTCTGCTGCCACATATTGAAAGTGTTTGACAAGCTCGCTGTCCGCTTGGTGCCGGCAAGGTATATAAAGCAACGGTGGATAATGATACATGATGAAGATGGCGCTGAACCACAACTTGAAGCGATGCTTGAAGCTCCAGGGATGACCGATTCTGGAAAACAAGCCGTGCGTCACCACAGGGTTTGTAACTCATTTGCAAAAATTACGCGGCCCTCCGTTGCAATCGATGACGAGTATGCAGTTATTGTGAGGCACGTTGAAGCATTGCAGTCTGAGTTGCTACAGATGAGGAAGAACAAAGTGTCAAGCACAGCCTCTGAAGCTCATCAGGGTGGCACAGCTGAGGTGCGTAAGACACGGGGGAAGAAAGCTTGTAAGACGCAGCAGCCTAAGAAACCTCAAAGAAAACCTCAGAAACTCAGAGCAGGTCTCAAGTTCAATTGAATGACACATCTCAAGTAGCCGAAAACCAACAAGGTTTGTAGTACTTTGTAGCAATTAATTATATGTATGCAAATTTTACTTGATTTGACTGAATTGTACACACAGAGACGGGGCAGACTGTTGATGACATCATCGGCATGAGATTCGATCGTTCTTTTGCTAGAGGCCTTGAGGAGCAAATACTGAATTGTACGCATGAAATTATTTTGCAAGTTAGTAATGCAAAACCAGGTGTGAGACATTGTTGTCATTTTGCTAATAACATCAAATGTTTGTCACGTGTATCTAGGTGCAGACCAATGTTGTGGGAGGGAGGACACCCATGTTGAATGCAATGACAAGCACGGGGGAGAATTACCTTCAAACACAAGGTATGTGGTAGAGATCTTTCTAGCAAATTTCATTAATTGCGTAGAAAATGCAGTCAGGGTAACATCTTGTGTCCTTTATTTATATGTAGTAACTTGTATGCTTTTGACAGTAGCAACTTGTATGCTATTGACTGTAGCAACTTGTGTTCTGTTGACAGTAGTAACTTGTGTTCTTGTTTCTTTGTTTTTGTTTCCAGACACTACGCCAAATGTGGAAGCTCCAACACTGTATCCTAAAGACCCACCAGTGACAAAGAAACAAGGGCGCCCAAAGGAAGAAGATATAGAGGCTTCAATTCCATGCAAAAAAACCAAAACCCTGTGGATTTGTGAGTCGACGGAGCATACAACATCATCTTGTCATCAAAGCCACAAAGGACATCCAATCTTGCTAGGTGTTTGGTATATGATTGAAATATTCATTGCATTATTGATGCAAGAATACTTTGAAATTTATAATTTGTCTGCTGATGTCATAAGGGTTGCACCATTATTTATTCAAAATATATGAAAATATATGTAACACAAGTTGCTGTATACTTTTCTGTAGCAACTTTTAATCCAACTGTTGTAAGCAACTTGTGGTTAATGTGCAAAGTCAAAAATTGCTATGCATGACAAGCTGTTGCTACAGGGGGAGAAAAGAAGTTTTTATGTTCACATAAGCAACTGTTGCTATATAATATGTAGCAACTTTTGATGTCATTGCTGTAGCAACTTTTGATGTCATTGCTGTAGCAACTTGATGTTCACTAGATTTATAATTACATTAACTTGATGTTCAATCTACTTATGGCATTAACTACACAAGCAGTATACATCCAACTGAAACTTCTTAATCAATGTAGCAACACCAACACGTGGTGAGATTAAACAGCCACACTTCCAGATACATAAAAAGATTGAACCCACAGAGCTTTTCATTGCTGAAGCAACCTTTGCTATATAAAATGTAGCACTTTTGATGTCATTGCTGTAGCCACACTTCCAGATACATAAAAAGATGGGAAAAACAAAAATTATCCACAGCAGCAACTAGGTATATATTTTCACAGAACCGTCATATATATATAATAATATGCAAGTTGTTACACGACCGTTCGTGACTGAGGTTCAAAATCATTGTCGTTTTGTAGTTTGCACCGACCATCATCAAAAGTTCATGTCATTACATAATCATGTCATTACATAAAACCAAAAGTTCATGACTATCTGAATGTCCTCCGCCGGCCAGGTTCATTGAGTTTGTATTGCTCATTCAGTGTCTTCCAATCAATATTCCTCCAATCCACATTGTTCTGTGGGCTCGATAACCATTGATGGAGAAGGATATTTCGGAGCCTAGGGCAGTCCCAATTGGAGATACTTGGAAGAATGCGTGTCGGCCCCCAATATTCCATAGCAACAACAACGAATATTCCACAGGAATAGCTGCAAAAACCCGATATAAACAATCGTTAGGGGCAAGTTGTTACTACACAAAAAAAAAGAGTTGCCAGAGCAGATACATGACAAGTTGTTACTCCAGTGAGACAGGAGTTGCTACAACAGTCAGGGGGCATGACAAGCTGTTATTACAGGGGGAGTTACTACAGGGGCATGACAGGCTGTTTACTACATGACAAGCTGTTACTACAGGGGAGAAAAAAGCAGGGGTAGCATGACCATGTAAATTTGTAGCAGGAAAAAATATAATTACTTCTTTATTGACGCTGCACTAGTCACATAGTGTTGTTACTACAAACTTTGCAGACCAAGTAGGACCAAGTTGGTACTACATAAGAAAAAGTCAGGATCGACTTACTTATTGAGTTGCTTGAATCCCTCGAAGTATTTGATAGGAAACCTCCACACATCTTTGACTTGACCGTCCTCTCGCTTTGAAGTGACCTTGTTCCAGAGGTTGACGATCTTCGCTTTTACCTTCCTTGATGTGTCTTGGAGCTTCGCATTAATTGGTTTCCTAAATGAATCAACAACATCGAATTGCTTGTCTTTAAAGTTGACAATGACAAGAAACCAATGGCCTCCTTCATGTGCATCAGTGGCCTTGCGTCTCTCCGTAATTGGCTCATAAATTGGAAGCATGATCTACAAAAAAAAATTAGAATAAAAGATCGATAGATCATATAAGAAACAGTGAGGGCATAGAGGATTAGGGGAACAAAGAAGATCAATAAAGCATAGGAGGAACTTACATAATCAAAGTTCCTATGGTCTTCATTGAATAGGTTGAGCAGCCTCTGAGAATCCAAATATCCCTCCGCCATGATAAGTTGCTGCATCACAAGATTCCGATACTTGGTTAAAATAAACATTTTCATGTATCAGCAGCATGAATGTTGATGCAAAACTGGATCGTGATACTTACACTGTCATAAGTAGATAGAAACTTTTTCCGTTCTTGTCCTTTTGCAGTGGAGAGGACTTGAGCAGCAATCGCGATGACAAGGGACTCGAAACACCTACACGGTGCTATGCTCGTAGCAATCTCTGAAGCCGTAGCTTTAATGTTGCCATTGTCAAAGATTACAGGGCTAAAATAATCAAAAAAGATGAGTTAGAGTAGCTACTGGATAGCTGAACATAATTGCTACTGGATAGCTGACCAAAATTGCTACTGGTTAGGGACCAGAATTGCTACTGGTTGGGACCAGAATTGCTACTGAATAGGTTAACAAAAATTGCTACTGAATAGGATAACAGAAATGCTACTGAATAGGAGAACAGAAATGCTACTGAATAGGTGAACCAATAAAGAACATGACAAGCTACTGGACAGTAGAAGGCACTACTGACCTTAGGGAAGCATCTCTTGTCCTCCAGGTGCAGACATGATTGTAAAGGTGCTCAGCTTCGCGACTAGCTATGAACTTGTTTGCTGTCGCAATATTAATATTGGGGTAAATCCTACATTCCAGTGGAGTCTCTAAAGTATCATCATCTGATGTGTCGCCGTAGTGCGTTCTCTGTCGTCTTCTTCCTCCTTCTTCTTCCTTACGACTTCATCAGCTTGCCTAAAAGCCTCTGCAGCAATTGAATCAGTGAGTGAATCTCCGGACTCCTGACTGCTGACCCCCAATGAGAAACTCGGTGCATTGGGGACATCCTGGAATGCTTTGGACAGTTTGATTGGAACCTGTTGAAAACAATTTATGTCATAAGGAAAAAAAGTATGTGACAGAAAAAAAAGTTGCTGTAGTAATGTATTTTTTTTTATGCTAACCTCGTCGTCTTTACTTTCTTGTCCTGCAACCTTGGAAGTGTCTTGCACATCTTTGTTAACTTTCGAAGCTGGGACCTTCCTAGATGTTTTTCTTTCCTGCTGTCGAGCCCCGATGGAGGCAACATGTGGTGTTTGCTCTGGTTCTGCAAAGCTTACTTTCTTTGCGTCTTTCTTCTTTCGTTGATATATAACATAGTCCTAGAACAATGACCCAAAAAGAATCATGCGAAACTATGATTCAAAACCCCAAACGAAACAAGTGTCAAAAAGATCAAGCAATAAAAGCTACTACTCATATATGCTGCCCCACAAAAGTTACAATTAGTGGTTCTTAAGAAGTTGCTACTGTTACAAGGTAAAAGTTGCCACTGCTACATAACTAAAGAAAGCTGCTATCCATGTTACTTACTGCAGTTGCAGCCTTGGAGCTATCTTCATGGTTCGCTTTGTCGCTTTTCACTCCATCATCTTTTTGATCTGTTGACAGCCCCTCCTGAAAAAAAAATTATAGTGCATAATTAAGAATAACAGATGTTGGTGCTGGTATATTTTACCTGCAAGTTGCTACTTACAAAAAAAATGGTGAAAGTTACAAGCACAAAAAAATCGATGACAATGTAAATAATAATTTTATCTTTTTTTTCTTCTTGCTGCAAACCAACGAAACTATGATTAAAAACACCAAACGAAACAAGTATCAAAAAGAGGTGCTAATGGATCAAGCAATAAAAGCTACACTCATATATGCTGCCACACAAAGTTACTATTGGTGGTTCTTAAGAAGTTGCTAATGTTAGAAGGTAAAAGTTGCCACTGCTACATAGCTCAAGAATAGAACTAAGAAAGATGCTATCCATGTTACTTACTGGAATTGCAGCCTTGGAGCTATCTTCGTGGCTTGCTTTGTCGCTTTTCACCCATCATCCTTTTGATCTGTAGGCAGCCCCTCCTGAAAAATTTTTTATCATGCATAATTATAAAAAATCATACCAATTTATTTTTCTTTGCTGCAAACCAAAGTTGCTGTGCGGCAAAAAAAGGGTCAAACAAGTTACTTACATCCTTCTTTGCTGATTCAGACAGTGAGTATCAGCACCTGTTTTTTCTTTGCTGGTGGTCTCCCTCCTTTCCAAAGCATGATTCTTTTCCAGAGCCATTTCAGCATCTGCTTCGAAGTGGTTTACCAGGGTTGTGGCCAGTGGATTTGTCCTCTTATTCTTAGCACCAAATGGATCTTTAGGCGCTTCCGTTGTTCCTTTGTCAATTCAACCTTTTCTACATTGAGAAGCTCAGTTATCCGTTCTTCGCATTGATTGTTCGGAAGAAACTCCAAGTTAGCATTTGGCAAGTTTCCAGATCTTCAAACACATCAATCTTCGTTTTGGGCTCAAAAAATATATGTTGTTCAATCATCCTAGGCTCTTCAGGGACCACTGGTGCACGCTGCAAATCTTGCTTTAGATAACGGTTGACTTGGTCAGATAATCCTTCACTTGCAGACCCTGAAGCGCATGTGTTTTGTGAACTGGTTCTTCCTGTGTATTCTGAATTTCATCTGAATGCGCTCGGAGACTCTCTCTGAGTGTGACCTTCAGACTCTCCCTTGTCCCCTTGTTGTCCCCCATCTTTCTTTCCTTCATCAGGGGCTTCCTCCTACCATTTTTGATAACTGGCATTTCCCTGACCGCCATCATCATCATCATCATCATCATCTTTCTTCTTTTTATTGGTAGCATCTTTGTCACGGTCTTCCTCCTCATCATTGCCATCGTTATCCTCGTCCTCATTTTTGTCTCCAACATCATCCTTCTTCTCGTTGTCATCACTGTTTCGAGCCTCTGCACTCCATACAATAGGAACATTAAGTTGCTATGAAAACAGTGGTCTGCATGACCGAAGGAAAAAAAATACTGTCTCATTTGCTGACCTTTGTTTTCGTCGGCACGAACATTCTTTAGTTTTCTTTCAAGCAAATGAGACAAAGTTATTCTATCATCTTCATCCTCATCTTCGTGTTCTGCCCTATTGCCAGCACTAGAATGGGAATTAATGTCCCTGTTAATAAGAAACAAACACATGAATGCTCCATAATGTACAATTGTATCAGAATTGGACACAGTGAAAAAAAGCAATCTTACTTTAAAGTTGAAGAAATAATTGTATCAGTGCTTTGCTGAGACGGGTTTACCGAGTCGTCATTGTTACCTCTCTCAGGGCTTCTGTTGTCATAATTAACAAAAAAAAAATATGTAAGAGGGCAGATCAAATGAACACACATAAGTTACTACATGATTCCAGTACCAAATTGCTACGGTTGGTTTGAAACAAATTGCTCCTTTTCTTTATCCTATTCAGTAGCATCGAAAAAAATCTAAAAAAAAGGTGCTGAGTTGGAATCACATATAAGCCGGATTTTGCATGAAATCCCAGCAATTACAACATGATTACCCATACCAAAAATTGCTACTGTTGGTTAGGGAAAAAATTGTTTTACCTTATATTTTCAGGATTGTTTTTATCGTTGTTGCATTTTCCATTGTCTTGCTACTAACCTTGCTTCATATGTAGGCTAAGCATCCTCACTGCTCAGCGGCACATCTTCAATATGTACTCCATCGTCGGCAGCAGAAGTCCTACCATCTTCATCAGAACTGTTTTCCTCATCAGAATCATTTCCGACCTCTTCATTTCCATCTTCAGCATCACTATTCCCGTAGTCTTCCAATGATTTCTCATCTTCATCCTCAATCATGTTTCGTGGATCGTGCCTGTTCTTAGACCTGCGCTCACGGTTGATTTCTCCGGTCCTGTTACAAGCATCATGCGAAGACGATGCCGCAATCAATTCTTGTTCCCGCTGATTGACCTGAGCTCGACCAACAGCAACTTCTTGGACAAAGCTTGCTGCCCCTTGGTTAATTGTAGAAATGAATTTCTGAATAGCATCACTTACTACGTGTACAAGCTGGAAAAAAAAACAAAACATTAAAAAATTGGATAACATCACATATTGCACATAGTGATCATTTTTTCAATTTGTGACAGATGAAATTACTACTTCTGGTTGAAAGGAAGTTGGTACTAATGATGTCATTGTTAAAAAAAATAGAAGATAAAGTGATGAACAATTGAGAAACAAACATATAGAGACAAAAAAACAAACATGAGAAACATAAATAAAGAGCAGAAAAACTATACCTCTGCACTTGCATCTTGTGGAGCACAAGATTGAACAATCTCATGTAAACAATCTGGTTCGATGAGTATCGCATCGGTTTGTGGAGGGTTGCCAGTAGCAAGAATGTCAATAACCAATTGGGACACGCCCACGTTGATCCTTGTGCTCAAAGAAGTAAGAGCATCAGATATAATCTATCGAATCTGCATTTAAGGAAATGGTCAGAAAAGTAAATATATCGCTGTCTGTCGAATGTTCATTCAAAAAAATAATATGCAGCAAAGAAAAAGCTATTTCTTGGTACTGGACAAGTTGCTACTGGACAATTGTACCCTAGTTAATCAGATGCTCTTACTGCACAAAACAAAAGTTTGTAAAAAAAAAATTATGGAAATTACCTCACGGCTAGTTTGCGGCGGGACACTAGAGCTGGCAAATTCTAGCACTTTCTGTGGACCAATCAACACCTGTCCAATAGGATGGACATTTTCCTTCAACTTCAAAACACCAAATTTCCCAGTACGCTTGTTCTTGTCCATCTTTATGACCTTATCAACGAGCTCCTTATCCCAGAAAGCAATTCTTCTTGTAGGCCGATTGTTCATAGAAATTCCAGTCTTGAGGGAATCAAGGTACAATATCTGTGAGATGGAAAAACATACATGTATAATTACTTAGTGCTTAGGAAAATTACTACTCCCTCAGACCATGTATAACAGAGGAAGTACAAGATAGAGGCTTATATTCTACGAGAGCAGAAACAAGTAGATATAAAAAGTTGCTACCTAATAACTAATACAAGTTGCTACTTTAAATGATCATAGCTGTTGTTACCACTGCAATAATGAAAAACTATCACAAAAAGAGATATAAAAAGAAACAATTTGTCTTCATTATACTACAGAATAAGATTTTACAGAGATTATAAAAATTTGGACAGTAGAGTGTGGGGGCCTCACCGATAGAAAAAGTAAGCATCCGGAAGCGGCCTTTCCTTTCTTCCCTTTCTTTGCACCCTTGACCACTCCCTCAACAACAAGATTGCACCAATTGAAACTTTTTATTCGCGTTAGATCATGGACTGAATGATATCCTTTCACCGTTAGCTTTTCACCAGCGTTTGGGTACAATATAGCACTTACGACGAATATGAGCCATCTTCGCAGCCAATTATCATCAACTCTATCCTTCCCCTCACCTTGAAACCAATTTAACTCATCCTTAAATGTCGGTGCTTTCTTTGACTGAGCACCAACCAGCTCATAAAACAGGTTAAATGTATCTTCATTCTTGCGCATCTTATATACCACAGGGTCAGTTCCCATAGGCAACTCAAAAATACGATTGACAGCCTCATCATCCACCTTGATGGGTCCTCTGAATGGGACCTCAAGCTCACATGTTTCAGTGTTGAAAATTGACAGAAGCCACTTCGATAGCTTCTCAGGAACATAAGGCAACTTTATTTCCAACAACCCTCCGAAACCAAAATCTCTAATCCTTTGTTTTTGTGGTTCAGATAAGTTTTCGTTGAGTTCAATAGTTCTTTTTGCTGAGCCCCTCTTCCTTATATCCTATTAACAAACAAATATCATTAGTACCTGTTTCTACACACAAGTTTGTACTGAAAAAGTAACTACAAAAAGTTGCTGTTCTACTAGGCAAGTTACTATCAAAGTTACAACACAAATTACTACAAGTTAATACACAAAATGACAACATGTTTCTGTAGCTTTTCTCAGTGTTAGTAGGCAGTATCAGTAACAGTAGCAACTTAAGTCCTTGTATTAGTAGTAAATTTAGTCTAATAGTAGTAGCAACTTAAGATGTCAACCTTGTCCTAACAGTAACATGTTGCTACTACTACAAAAGTTTGGACTGAAAAAGTTAGTCTTAACACAAAGTTTGTACTGAAAAAGTAACTACAAAAGTTGTTGTTGTACTAGGCAAGTTACTATCAAAGTTACAACATAAGTTACAAGTTAATACACAAAATGACTACTGAAAAAGTGGGTACACTAGTTGATATTCTATATTGGGAAGAAATTGCTAGTATAAATAATTCTACAGTTATATTGTATTATGAGTAAATAAACATGAAAGAGGAGAAAAAAATGGATTGAGCAATAGTACCTTCTTGGTTTTCTTTGGTGATTGAAGAACTGCAACTAATTTCTCTGCCCCGCTTTCCTCCTCTGCCCCGCTGTCCTCCTCTGCCGCGCTGTCCTTCTCCTCTGCATCGCTTTGCTCCTCCTCTGCCCCGCTGTCCTCCTCAGCCGCGCTGTCCTTCTCCTCTGCATCGCTTTGCTCCTCCTCTGCCCATCTTTCCTCCTCTGTCGCGCTGTCCTCCTCCTCTGCAGCGCTTTCCTCCTCTGCGGCGCTTTGCTCATCCTCTGCTGTGGTTTCATCCTCCTCTGTCGCACTTTCCTCGGCAAATGTTAGTGTTTTTCTAGAAGAAGATTTCTTTTTCCCCCTCTTCTTCTCTGCAGATTTCTTCTTCCTGGTCTTTCTATCTGCAGATTTCCCCTTCTTATTCTTTTTACCTGCAGACTTTTCCTTCTTGTTGCTAGTTTTCTCCAAACGCATAGTTCTCTTCCTCTTGTGCCTGCGAGATGAGCGTTCCTCTTGAACATCCTCAAGTTCCAATTTCTTTTTTGCACGAGTGGAGACCGTCTTCTTCATAAGCCTCCGCCTTTTACTAATAGGAGTTGCACACTCCTCTTCATCCTTGTTGTTATTCTTCCTTTTTCGGGTACGCTGATTTGGAGCAATTTGCTCAGATACGGACATAGACCTTGTCACCGGACGATGAGGAGATTCAGATCTTGCCTTGCTGCCATCAGGTGGAACATCAGCTTTCTTCCTCTTCACCATGTTCTGAAAAACGAGATGATGCAAAAATGTTACTTTTCAGATATTTAGAGGTTTACAATAAGTTGCTACTAGTACTTAGATATGAAATTACTACTACTAGCTTACAATAAGTTGCTACTGCTAGACCAGAAAAGAAAATTTCAGATAACAACAAAAAAGGATAGAAAATTATAAAAAAATTAAAGGTTTAACACATCAAGCAATGATGAAGCACACAATACCAAAATATATGAAGTATGCTGCATTGAAGTAGCAACATAGCCACAAAATGTACGATATAAACAATAACTCCATACCAAAATATATGAAGTATGCTAAATTGAAAATTGCTACTGCTAGAGTAGGAAAAAATGCATCTACTTATTTCATACAAAGTTACTACTACTACTTTCTTTTATTCATTCAAAGGAGCACAATGCTTTGCCACGGAACAACCATGAATTTAAATTCAACAAGATGAATTCAGTAGTTTAAAATCCAAACCCTAACCAAGTTATGAGCCTAACCCACGCTGCAATTAACAAACCAAACCATAGTAAACTTGACTTTAATGACATGTAAAATCATGCATTATATCTTTTTATCTACAGTGGAATAAATCAGTAGCAACTTTTGCTACTAGTAGTCAATACAAAAAATGCTGCTGCTAGTGTAGGAAAAATTGCTACTAGTATCCAATACAAAGTTGCTACTACTTCCTTTATTCATTTAAAGAAGCGTATTCTCAGTTGCTACAGAGCCTGAAATACATGAACAATTTGGAGATTAAAAGAGCAAAAAAACCATACCCCATCGAAACCCTAACCAACTTGTGAGCCTAACCCTAACAGTAATACAAATCAGTAGCAACTTTTGCTACTAGTAGTCAATACAAAAAATGCTGCTGCTAGTGTAGGAAAAATTGCTACTAGTATCCAATACAAAGTTGCTACTACTTCCTTTATTCATTTAAAGAAGCGTATTCTCAGTTGCTACAGAGCCTGAAAATACATGAACAATTTGGAGATTAAAAGAGCAAAAAAACCATACCCCATCGAAAACCTAACCAACTTGTGAGCCTAACCCTAACCGAACGACGCTCAAAACATTAACCACTATGGAACGGAATCACAAAATTTGGTAGGCGCGAATGCAATTACCTAGTCAGTGGAGCACTGGGGACTGGTGCGCCGGGGAAGGAGGCAGTGGAGCACGGGGCGCTGGGGGAGGAGGTGGGGGCGCGCGGCGCCGGGGAGGAGGTGGGGGCGCGCGGCGCCGGGGAAGGAGGGAGAGCGGGGACGCGCGGCGCCGCGGAAAGCAACTCCAACTTGTCGACGGGATCCCCTACGACGACGGAGCGGGCGCGCCGAGAGGACGCCGGGGTCCGGGCGGCGCGGAGCGGCCGCCGCGGCGAGGGAGGCGCGGAGAGGACGCCGGGGTCCCTGGCGGCGCCGCGGAAAGGTCGCCGGAATGTCGTCGCCGTCGCCTCTCTCACTGTCTCACGGTGGTTGTGCGAAGGCGAAAATTTCGGACAGACGGAGAGGGAAGGAGTTGCTTAGCGAGAAGAGGAAGGGGGCGATTTTGTCGGGACTGGGGGCGCGGGCCGCGCGGCGGCTGTTTTCTCCAGATATTTTTGGGCCGCGCGCACGCAGGCCAGGCCCGCGCGAGGACGGACGCGCTGTAAGAACGGAGCGCGAGCGGCCGCGCCTTAGAGTTTCCGTTTAAATTTGTGCGTTCCTCTTCCTAGGCCGTGGTACGGTCGACAATTTAGATGAAACACATGTAACCTTTCGTAGTAACTCGTAAGCGGATCAAGGTATATCCGCCTTTTCGACCCATCAAACACGTATAACCACCAGCTTTCTACCGTCCATTGAACATGAGCCCACAAAAGAATATTCTCCGACCGTGCAACATGGGCCGGGACCGTATTGACCAAAAGGCCTGTTCGCATGCTTCATCAACGAAAGAAAAGAAAAAGGCCTGTTCCCACAGGTGGTAACTCTACTTTCAACCCATGGACGCTTACGTCTCCACTCCACTGTCCATCTTCTTGCGCAGTCACGCGACCACTGACGAACAAACTGAACAAACTGGCCTAACTTGAGGTGATCTCCGAGACACTTCAACTCAACCGGTCAACTGTCAATAAGTACGTGGCCTTAACGTTCATGAATAGAGTATAATTGACTTGGATTAGCACGCATACGGCCAGGCCAAACCACAGACAAAGCCTGTCAACTTGATCGCGACTCGATCTACAAGCAAATCTAGACAAAAATAGTCAACCTGCCAAGTTGTTCCTCGCCACTGAAATTTTCATTTCGCGGTCGTTGAGTCAACGCAGGCCGGCCGCTCATCACCATCATTAATATAGCAACTCTACTCTATCTAGTAATTAAACCTCTCACTCAGGTCGTCCCTTCCCTGTCAACTTTCCGGTGCCCCTGCGCGCACTACTACTAGTTGCGCGACGCGAACGCGATTAAATTAGCCGTGCATCTGGCCGAAAGGCGATGACGGATTTGTTCCCTGTCAATTCGTCGATAATCCTCCGAAATGCCGCGACCGCACGCTCGTCAACCGGCCACCGTAGAGTCAGATCGAATAGGGTAAGTGCCGCAGGGTGTGGACAGCAACGTGTGGGGGCGGATGACGGTTTCCGTGGCCGGGCGCGCGACGGAAACCCATTCCGCCATTCGCGTGCCGTGCAAGTGGAAGGGGAGGCCCCCAAACTGTTGCCGGACGCATCGTCACAGCAGGCGGCAGTGCGTTGATGACAACGAGAAGATGCGCATTGCTTCCTGGTTCGGCCGACGCTGGCAAGTTTCGTTGATGGCGGGACACGGCCGCGGATCACGCGCGTGCAGCGCGCCACGGGTTCGAGTCGATCGCTCGGCAAAGGGTAGCAGAAGATGCGCTGTAAGCTTGGCCGGACATTCTAGAATTTCTAGCTAAGGAAAAGTTTTGTGTGAGACGGCACGGGCTTCGACTCGTGTCGCTCACTGATCTACGGATTCTGCGGTATCTGATTCCCGCAGCTGCTTTTTCTTCAGGCATTTGAGCACGGTTGCACGAGCAAACTTGTCCTACTATGAACTTAAAGATTCTTTTGCAGACAAGAAAGAAAAATACAAGGATCCTTCCGTTTTCCTCTAAACAATGACTCGGACTATATACAATTCAATGGGACAGAAACAAGCAAACTTGCAGCGGACTAACCGGCCATTACACACGCACCTAAGCTAGATCGACGACTCACGGTGATGGCGACAGCATCCAAGCATCTCTCAACAGCAGCCGTGGGACTATACTCGGAAAACAGCCAACCACACGTTCATTGGATTTCAACCGAACGATCAATTGATAACAGTTATTGTTGTCTCTTACGAACAACTTCCATCTTTTCAAATAGATGTTCACGTACGAAGGTCAGTGCGAGAGCCCATCATGTTTAAGCTCGTACCTAATGATGTCTAGAGAACAGAGTAGACACTCACACGTCAATTTAGAATACGTCGATGTTAGGACTTAAGTTCCGGGATGCTGATAGTTCACCTCACGGACTCCTAATTCATGCAGGATGGTTACGTTCGTACCTGTCCCAAAGTGCACTCATCCTAAATATTTCCTATTCCAACATAGCAAAGTAACAAAGAAAACAAACAAACAAAAAACCAGATTTGGATCACATGTACTGACAGATGATTAATCAAATCCGTCTCAAATATATATAAGGAATTAATCACCTCACACATCGATTCAACAGAAGCAAATTGAGCTCAAAATATCTTATCTGGTGCAAGGGCAGGGTAGTGCAAGTGCGAGCAGGATAAAATGCTGGGAGTGCGATAAGCGCTAGTGGACTTACTAGGCGATCATGCCGGCAGCTTTTGGGGGTTCCGCCCGAGTGGACAGCGAGCGAACGCCGGGCATTTGTGCCGCCATCCCTCGCGCTATGCTACGCGAATGTGCCGCGCTCGTAGTGGGGCATCGCAGCGCCGGAGCAGGACATGGCCAGATCTGGCGTACGCGCACCATGCATTGCTTTCCGCCCGGTCGCGCACGTCCACCACCACCGCCGCGAGCACGGTCGCAAGTTCACACGTCCGCAACACTTGTGCCGGCGACTAGTGGCCACTGCGCTCGGCGCACTACTAGCACGGACTCTGATCCGGTTCCCGGGAGGAGATCGGGACGGGAGCGAGATCGAGCGACGACGGCGCTAGAAACAAAAGAAAATATGCGTTGGTTGGTGGATCTCTTGTTCAGCGTCCATCCGTGACGACAAGCGATTTTTTGTATCTCCTGTTTGTGCGTGCGGAGAAGGAGAACGCCTGGTGCATCGGTCAGCGTCTAAGTGACATGAAAATATCGGCTAAAAACCGGATGTTCCCATGACCAGCCACTCGTTGATTCCTGATCGGACTGGACTCTGTCCGATCAACTTTGGCCTGCGATTACTGCCGTGCCAGGAATTCCAGATTCCTGGTTGATTGCTTGCTGCTAAGACGCCCGCAGTTTTCTTGTTCAAACAGGCCGTGAATCTATTATCTTAATATTTGAAGAGAAAAAGGAGCCACCACGTTCGCTCTCAAGGCCACGAAATTACCACATTAATCGTAAAAAAGACAAAATATGAACCGTTGGATTTTATGAACATTGAAAGGTCTAGATTAACCGAAGAGTCCATGTTAGAAAAACGAAATAAATAGCATATAATTCGGAATAAAAATAAAATATATCTTAATTCGTATATTGCTATATATGGAATCCTATGTGAATACAATCCGTTTGGAGGACGAAGCGAGCTGCCGCTCTCATCGTGAAGAGATGAATTCGGTCTGGGTTGGACCGTGCCGGGCCTGCTACACGGGTGCTGATGATTAAAATCATTAAAATATAGGCTAATTACTTAAGGTTCTTTTGGATTCGTGCTGGTTTTTAAAACAGCTCCAGCGAAGCACATCTCATACATTATCGTTTGGAAAAGTTGGCAAAAGAGATGAGCCTGGCGTCGGAAAATAAAAAAGGAAGAAAAGAGACTATGGAAACGCTAGACTAGATTGCTTGGGATCCGTTTGAACTCTTTGGACCGATATCATACCATGCCCGACTTTTTTTTTCTCTTTTAACGAACGAAGCTAGGGCTTCAGGCATGATCCGAATAGAATAAACAAGACTCAGCATTGACGATGAAGCTACCTGACTCAAAAGCGGCACGCATGGCATCACAGCATAGGGCAGATGCCGGACGACTACGTAATCGATCGGAGAGACGAATGATGATGTAAACATGAAAAAATTTACGCCATGACCGCCGGCCGGCCTGACCATTAAGGCATTAAGAGCATATATGCCGGGGAGAGCGCTACGGAGTCGACCAAAAAGATCCCGCATCCGATGCATGATAGAAGTGAAAGAGATTAAGGAGAGCATATATGAATGCAGAGAAGCATGGATGAGGCAGCCTAGGCCGTCGCCGGGCTCGCCATGTATAGTCACATACTCGCATAGTCGCATGCATGTCTTTGCGTTCAACTTCGCAAAGATTGTTTGAAGCAATATCACTGGGTCCAAGGTTGTTACGGTATGCGATGCCTAGGAACACTAGCGATGGAAGCAAATGGATGACAGGTTAGTAATCTATTTTTCCTCTCTCATCTGCCATTTTTTTTCTTCTTATACAATTGAATTGTCATTGAAAGGTGTTGCTGACATGTACGTGATATCTACCAAGACGTGAGACAACTAAGCAACCCGCAAGGCCACGAACCAATAAGTACACAAGACCATGAGAACAGAGGTCAGAAAAAATAACAATGCTGAAAGTGTAAGCATAGCCAACATGCTGCACAACTAGGGAAAATGTGAGCACACTAGCGGACTAGAATGTCGAGAGATGGAATCATGGGATCCGCAGCATGGAAGATAATTTGATTTGTTTCCTGTATTTATGTTCTTAGGAGAATAAGCAGTGGATTCCAAATTCCTAATGGAAAAGAGTTTGTGAATGCAGCATTAAGGGGCAATCACAAAGGTTTTGAGTAGTTTTATTTGTCTAAATAAATGTGCATCTCATCGCAAAAGAAAATACATCTGCGACTATATGCATGATTGAATTAATCATATGTGGGACAATAAATAGGGGACTAATACAGAGTGATAAGGGCCAACAGTCCAAGAACAACAAAAATGATGCCATGCATCACAACAGAAATGATGCATGGATCAAAACGGTTGGGTAAGCTTAGTTTCCGCCACTAAATCAACAATTGAGCAAGTGAATGGTTGAGTTTATTTGAGCAGCCAACCAACCAACCAAACAATATATATTGTTCTTTTAAAATACAATAATTTAGTAGTAGTCTTCTATTATATAAATATGTGAATTTCTATGTATTGAAAATCTCTTTGCACAGACAAATTTTTTAAAAAAATCAAGATTAAACTGAAACTTTTCTTAATTAGATGGCTCCCAGTAATTCGTCATGAATTATTTTCTTTAGTTCTCATATTTTTAATTTAATCATTGTTATAAAATAACACAACATTCTAGCCGCGCAATCTGCGCGGGCCACCTCCTAGTTGCTGTATATTGGTCCGGGTGGTTCCACTTGACCGGCTCCATAGTTGACTCGACTTGAGCACTAGCGCACCATTTTTTTTCGTTTTTCTTTCCCTCTGTGTTTGAATTTTGGAAAGGAACAACGTATAGAGCGTGTTAAGTAGAATCAAAGCTGGAGTGTTTTTTGTATGGAGACTAGGCAGTCGAGTCCAGGTAATCGGTTGATAATGATGCACAGAGTGCCATAACACATAGCCTAACACGTATTCGGATTCCTCGTGGTCTCCTTGGAAGCGCCTGTCACATTGGCAGGCAGATCTTTTGGCGATACACACGGCGCGATCTCGATTAAGCCACAACTCTCAATGCACCACCCCCTCCTCCATCTTTGGAACGTCCAAGAAACATCAACTCTGTCGCCACACTTCCCTTTCGACCGTCTCCGAGCTTTCAATTCTCAACCAAACAAAGGCTTAAACACGGCTCTCAGGGCACGCGTAATCGCGATCAGCCCAACTGCCAACGGCGCGCTCGCATCTACCAAAACGGCCACGTATGGCACGTAAATTCTCCATCACCCACAAGGCGCGTGACGGCGTGAGGCGACCCATCGTCATCGCCTTCTTGATTCCGTTCGCAGAAACGTGCTTCGCAGCCGCTAATCCGCTGGGAAACAGGTGAGCTTATCGCGCCACCTGTGCAAAGCGCTCATCAGGGCATGGCGTCCACGGTCGCCACTCGCCAAGCACGCTGCACGCCACAAAGTTAAAAAAATTATTGGGAATTGGGATGGGTCGTAAATGGTGCGATTAGACGGTTAATTAATCCAACCGTCGCAACCGGCGCGTCTGACCCGTCCACCCGCTGTTGGGTCGCTACAAATACCCGCGAAATGGCGTGCCCAGCTGCGGAGCAGGGGAAGCCACAGAGCGCGCGAGAGAGGAAAGCCTTTTCTTTCTCAGAGGACAAGAGCAAGGACGGAAGGAGACAGCCAGCCACAGCGGGAGAAGACGATGGGGATGAGCCTCGCGCAGGCGGTGGCGGCGCTGGTGGGCACGTGCGCGCGGCGGCTGTCGCGGGCGGCGCGGCGGCTGCACCTGCGCCCGCGGGAACGGATCGACTCGTCCTTCTCGTCGCGCGCCATCGTGCCGTTCCTCGGCGGCGGCGGCGTCAAGAAGGCGCTCGCTTCCTCCTCGTCGTCGTCCAAGTCGTCCAAGTCGAAGAGGAGGAGGAAATCGGCGGAGGCGGAGGACGAGGAGGAGGTGTGGAGGAAGGAGATCATGATGGGGGAGCGGTGCCAGCCGCTGGACTTCTCCGGGGTCATCTACTACGACGCCGAGGGCCGCCGCCTCGCGCAGCCGCCGCCGCCGAGATCTCCGCTGCGCAGCCCGTTGCCGGCGTCCTTGACGCTCGCCGCCAACGCAGCAGGAGGGTACTAGCTAAGCTACGGAGTCCTTTGTTTCACTACTAGTGTACATGGTTTTCTATTGCCGCTGCTCTTCTTTTTTTTTTTTTGGTTTTTGCTATTTCTTATCCTCGCTAATAATGAATATTACTTGGTCTTCGTCTTTGTCTATTCCGTGGCTTGTGTAGCGAGCACCATGTAAAATTTTAGAATATTATTATCTAAGCTTTGCTTTGCTCTTCTCCAGAAATTGGACGAGCCTCTCATGCAGCTTTCCCTCTGATCGCCTCGACGTTGTTTGTTCCAACATAGCTTTGCCCAGTTATTTTCATTTTTTATTCATTTCGTTGTTTGTTTTTTTATTAATAATATGGCAGAGTTGACAATGAGTAGTTGACAATAGCTGACCAACACGTTCTCTAAAGTGAAAAATTGTTTTACTCGATGGATGGTTATTTGCATTTGACGGGCAGCATCGTGCACATAAAAGAAAAGAATTTGTAAGTCAGAGCTAATTCTAGTGGCAATACTCTGATCAGTTTATACGGACAAATAGTATCCTAAGTACATATCCAAATTGCTCGTTCAGAGTCCTCCATGAGATCATCACGAAAACAGTGAGTCGATTGTCGAGCTAAGTACCTGAACTGAACAGCGCAACCTCTCAAACAGGGTGTTCTAGTCTGAAACTCCATAAAATCCTAGTTGGCATACGATGGCTAAAGACGAAGGGACTATCAAGTATCAACATCATGGTCATCTTGTTTTTCCCTGTTCTTCAAAAGCGAGGTGCTTGGCTTAAACGAGACGAATTAGTTGACAGAGCGCAACGCCGGTGGAACTACCCATGACGCGATCTGAATCTATAATTGTTTGTTGCCATTCAGCAAGGTCAAGCAAAGCTATATCCTAACGTCCGGGACCTGAAATTATTAGCCCACTGCAATGACTTTCCCCCGACATGCTTCGACTTGAATTATAGTTTCGTGAGAACAAACTGCAATTATTTGTATCCAAACCGAAAAACGATTTCCATGTGCTAACAGATATTATTATCTTTGCGAAACGCATTGCGCTCTATGTGTATCTTCAACAATTAAAGAGCACGGACACTCTGATTATGCCTATACAGTACGAGCATATATATGCTTCTTTGAGTAGGCATCGAGATTACAGGTAAGCTCGACAGCACTCATTGACCAGAGGACAGTGGCCATTGCATGTCCACTTTGGCAGCAGGGAAATGGCCAAGGAGCAAATAATTCGTTGGAAAACGATGGCGCGCGCCACCACCCAGATGAAGGATCCCGCATGGCGTCATCGCCAACCGTCTCACTGTCACGCCACTCCCCCAGTACTACGACAGACGGGCTGCCGCGCAAATCTTGCCTGCTGGGGCTCCCCGGCCGCGGCCTGCAGGCGAAACGTCAGGACTCAGGAGACAGTGCCGGAGATGGAAAACAATTGAAGAACATTGTTCAATGCCGCACCAACCGTTCATTCAATCGGGTGCCCCGCCGACGTCCTCTCCGATCATCAGCAATCACACGTGATTCAAATTTGGACGCTCGGTCCACGCAAGATTGCAGGAGCAACAAACTGCTCCTGGAAAGGAAAAAACTCTGGCCACGAACCTGAATTTGGCTGCAAACGAAGCAAATGATAGAACATGCAGGTAGCAACGCATAAATCCAACGCAGAGCAATTCAGTTTTTAAACTACTGCACAAGCAGGCGATGAAGCGTACAAGCAAGCACACAAATCCAAACAGGACCTTAACTTTTCAGTGCCAAATAGCACGCAATCCTCTGTGTACCATTATTGCAGTTGTTTGCAAAGCGCTAAGGACATTTTGAACCATACATTCAGACTTTAGCGTGCACATCATCACGTACTGATTACCAGTGTCAAGGCAGGTCTCGACCCTGTTGGCGAGGGATTCAGAACTTCAGATCCATGGTAGACGTTCCCCTTCTGCTCGTCGGACTAGACTGCCGCTTCCTGCGGAATTGCGGGTCGGTCCTTCCAGCCGGGGGACCCTCGTTCCAGGAGAAGGAAAAAGAGGCCGACGTCGTCGCGTCGCGGGTACTGGTCGCGAGCACGCGACGGTCACCATGATGCCCCTTCTTGCCGCGTTTCCCCTTGAGGGCGGTCACTGTGAGCACGCCATCCACGGCGCGCACCTCCGCGGCCGCGTCGTGCAGCGCGGGAACTGCGTCCCAAAACGCGCGCGTGCCGACGCTCTCTGCAGTGTCATCTCACGCTGGCTTGCTATCCTCCTCCTCTCGCTTCTCGTGACAGTGTTTTCGAAAAATATTTCTTACAATTTCCTTTGACTACCTATAAATATCTCAAGCGTAGAGATATTTCTCAAGCGAACCCATTTTTCACTCTGCCCCAACTCTCACACGCTCTCTTTCCTTTAGTTTGATCTTCCAATATATAGTAGGGATAGATCTCACCCCCTATTTTTTCATCGCAAAAAAAAATAAAATATCTCACCCCCTTTATTTGTCGAATGTTTTCCATCCAACCTAACATAATTTAGTTACATACAAACAAAGTTGTTTTGCGACGATACATACAAACAAACTTCACATAAGCAAATGTCAGAATTAAGCTAGGTGGACTGTATTACTTAGATCACACCAAATACAAGTTCACAATGTTATAAATAATACGGCTTTACAGGACAAGAGCTCATTACACAATGGATGTCCATGTGTCGTTAATTGTGTCTGAGAATGTTAGAAACTTAGTCTTGCTCAAACATGTCCAAATTCTAGTGTGTGAAAATGGGCTAAGTTATCAATGATATACCATAATCCGACTTGATATATATTTTCAAATAAACATAGATCGTGATACTCTTATTTAATATGCATGTAAAAAATCCCACCCAATGTTCACAATGGTCATGATACATTAATATATAACGGTTTTAGATCTTGTTATTTGTTATGGATAGATTTTGTTCTTTGGTAAAAGCATCTACCTAATCCTTAGTACACACGACCATGCTAAGCTTGCAAAATTTGTATCTTTTCATGGCAAACATATCTAGATGTAGACAAAGCTATTATCACGGGTCAAAACTTAACGTAATCGTAGAAGTTGTGACTCAGACACTAGTAATACCCTTTTAATCTTGGTCACATTATCTACATTCATTTTGGTTGCAACCTCTGTGAAAATAACACTGCTCGGAGAGCCTGAATGGGTAAACCTATGATATACATGTGTTATCTGTCCGACAAACATTCAAAATTTCTGCATTGTTCTCAAGAACCTCTGAAATTTTCGAATCTTCATATCGACGTTGTAATTGTTTTATCCTATACTTGTGTTTGTTGTTTTGTCTTTCTCCGAGCGGTTTGCTTTGCATATGCGAGTGAGCTCCTCATGCATGCCCTTGGTTTTCTCTGGATTATAAGCTTTTGAATGGCACCTTGTTGTCAACAGGATTTGCATAACTCTAGTTTTGGGCGCCGTGAACATGAGAATATGGGCAGCGATAGAATTTTATCTGAAAAGTGTTGAGCCATCAATGCATACCTGGTCCTCCTTGTGTTTGCTTGTTTAAGATGTTGTTTTTCGGTTATGACTTGTGCTGGAAATACGACTCAAATGAATTTTGCTCCTTTCAATCTGCACAAACTGTGATTGGACATCCGAATTCTCAGAGGATTGTACAAGCTAACTACTCGTGCATAATGAAAGCCACAAATTTTCATGAATTTAGCCACAAACAGTGAGCAATCAAACAGCCTGTTCGGCAGGCTGCAGCTGCGGTTGTAGAAAAATAACTGCGAATATTGTAGCTGCTGTTGAAGAAATAACTGCGAACACTGTAGCTGCTCCTGCTGCCTGTTGCAAAACCTCCAACCGAACATGCTGAAAATTACAAGTCACAAGCTAGCTTACAATCCCAACGCACTTCCCTAGTATAAACACGTACAGATTCTGCAAGACTTGAAACTATATATAAGCAAGCACAAGATTCATCCACCTGTTTGCATCGACAGCAAAGAATCTAGGAATCAAACCATACAAGTTTAAGCATTGCGGTGATGCACACACGTACAGGCCTGTCTCGCGTCAGGGCCAGAACCTGTAGGCTGCAGCACACTGGCTTGCCGCCGCCGTCATGCTGCTTCTTTCCGCGCTTCCGTTTGGGCACGGTGACGGTCACCGTGAGCACGCCGTACGCCATGGACACCATGTTTGCAAGCTGTTTATATTCGTCGACATTGTATTTCTCCAGCAGGTCGATCGACTAGGTTTTTTTTTTTTGGAGTTTTGCTCCGGTGCCGGGCGCCCTGCACGGATTATCTGCAGGGCCAATGAGCCTTTGACACCTGTCATAGCAATTTGTTTTGAGGTAATTTTTTGAGGGAAACCTGACATAGCAATTACGAGGCAATTAGCAATTAGAAGGCAGCTCAGCACTGGAGGCCCATCTACGTGGTTTGCTCGCGCCGCGCTTGCGTCGCCTTGAGATCACCGCGTCAGCGTAAGCCCGACGAGGCATCTGCTGGAATGCTTAGACTCCAATGCTGATTTCTGGCAGGGAGTAGAACGGAGAATAGTTGAGGGTAGGGATGAAAGCAAAAACGGAATTTATCGGCTAACCGAGGTTCGTTTCTGACTTCTCCTGACCGTAGTAGCTGGAAATGAAATACCGAGAAAATGAAAACAAAAGTGAAAGTATTTGGTGGAAACAAAAATGAAAACGATTTTAGACTTTACCGATCGTTTCCGACAATTTCCGTTTTAAGCCGGAAATTACCGTTGATATTTTACCGTTTTATATTAGTCTAGTCAATCAAATATATATATATTATATTCTAAATTAAAATAGGCAATAAATTAAGATTGGTCTAAGCCTAATCTTAGCATTCCCTTCCCGCGTGCCAAAAAAGATTGGCTGCACCGGGAAAGCCTAATGGAATCAGGAAAAGAAATCAAGCTCCTTCCTATCACGTAAAAACAGAACGGATTGACTGTGATTTGTGTTACCGACATTTATTATCGATTCCCGATTGATACCGCATATTTCTTTCGTGGTAATTTCATTTTTGATATTCCCGTAATACCGACGCCGTATTTGTTTCCGCAAGTACCGCTATCGATTTCGCTACCGTGAAAAAATATGAAACTGAAAACGATTTAGCCCTTTTCCGACCGTTTGCCGACCGCTTTCATCCCTAGTTGAGGGCATGGAAGATCACATCTCTAATTTCCCATCTTCTCCAGGCCTGTTGCGTATGTCGTATTCGCACGGTAGCCGGCGAAGGCATCACGTGGCGCCGGTCGGCTAGCTCTCTCGCCGTGCGAGATGGCGGCGCCCCCCGGCTTGGGAAAGCTGCCGACGTCCATGGCTCTGGGTCGTGCCCGTTCCTTACCGACACGTCACGCCGCCGGCGGCAGCGCGCCCGTCGAAAAGGCTCAAGCTGTAACCTCACGCGCCAGACCAGCGCGCCGGATTCATGGGAGACACCCTGATGGTTCTTTTTTTTTTTTCCAAAAAAAAAGAACCAGCACGCGCCGCCGCCGGCCGGGGCACCGCCCAAGGCCGAGAAGTCCGCCGGTAATGAAGAAGGGCGGCTGGCTCAAAAACAGCAAGTTCGTCGCCATCCGTTTCATCAGGACAAGGACGTCAACGCCAAGTCGGCTGCAGCGAATACGACGCAAATACGATTGACGATCGGTCTCACGTAGATGGGCCTCCGGTGCTGGACTGCCTTCGCTAATTGCCTCTTAATTACTATGATGATATGACAGGTGTCAAAGGCTGATTGACCCTGCATATAATCCGTGCAGGGCGCCCAGCACCGGGAAAACTCTTTTTTTTTGGTACGGAAAAGGGAAAAGGAGGTCGGCCTCGATCAGCCTACGCCTCAGCGTCAGCGATCGAGCCTGAATCTCGAGGCCCCTATATATGGAACCGAATCGAGTTCATTCCTTTTTTTTTTGGCAATAAAATGTGGAGGAACGTACCCAAACTAACAGATCTCGTTCCTGTACAGATCGAATCGGGCCCCGTCGCGTCGCATTGCTCCGTCTTCAATTGGCCCCACCTTCGACACGTGCAAGGAAGGAGACGATCCGTCGGCGGGGAGCAGAGGAGGGAGACAGCGGCGGTATCCTCCCACAGCTTCCATGGCGCGGGGCAACAAGAACAAGGTGAAGAAGGTCAGCCTCGCCACCTTCCTCCGTGATCTCGACGACTCGTCGTCACCTTCACGCAACCAAGGTCGTCGCGGTTCTACAAATTTCTTGTTGGATCGGCATCGTCCCCTCTGCTTACATTCAATATATGTTCTGTTGCTAGATTCCTAGCTAGGCGTCATCAGTGTCGAAATTAACTTGGGGTGATCTGTTCCGATTCATCTGCAGTTCCATCGCTAGATGCAGTACTTCTAAGCCGACGTTAGTCGTTAGGGGTGGTTTAATCTGATCCAGGCCTGGCCTTCTTGTTATTTTTGTAAACGCACGATTGGATTATTAAGACCGGCGTTTCATCTAGCTACAGCTACAACCTGATCTTTTTGACAGGTATTAATTTTGAGGCAACGACAGGGTTGAATCATCAGAGGACTAAGGCATACTATTTTTTTCATCTATCTTACTGCTACAATGTTAGGTTAAGAGATTCTGCATTTTGAGTTTGTGGTATTAATCGAATCAAAGGGTTGGACATCAGCTCTCTGTCTAGTAGACTGCTGAAATTACAGAGACAGTGACCTAAAAAAAAATACAGAGACAGACAGTGTGTCGGCTCTGTAGGTCACTCGTATAAAATGCCAGGCTGTGATGTTGGGTTTCTCTTTTTCCCCACCAGAAGACTTCATTTTTATCCTTTTGTGCTCTAATTTGCCACTATCTGCTACACTTAATTGCAGAGAGCGAAATTGAGGAATTATTGGCAAGCAAGGGACGTGCTGTTCTCAGCATGGAATGCAGAAACTGTGGTAGCGAAGGCGACCACTGGAGCTTCAAATGCCCCGACCTTGCTCGGCAGACCGAAACATTTGAGGACATGTCTTCTAGTACTGAAGAACCTCCACGCTGTCCAGTCTGCCACTGCGAGCAACCGGTTGATGTGGTGAAGCGCAGCACTGAGGATGAGAACTCAGTCCGTGTGTCCAATCTCCCAACGGACACCTCTGAATCTGACATCGTCGATCTGTTTGGACCGAGTGGGTCTCTTGCCCGTGTGCACCTTGCTATGGACGAGAAGACTGACTCAACCACGAAGTTCGCCATTGTTGAATATGTTGAGAGAAAGAATGCCGAGAAGATCATCCACTTTCTCAATGGATTTGAATATTATGATGAGGCTATCCTCCAAGTTGAGTGGGCAGCACCAAGGCCGAAGGCAACATATGTTCCTCCAGTAGTGTGTGAATCCTGTACACGAGATTCTGAGAGCAGTATTCGTGTGACCAATATATCAGAGCGCATCACTGTGGACGTCTTCCTCGAACTGTTCCGCCGATGTGGCCTTTTTACAGTGGCCTACCTTGCTGCGGATGAGGTGGCTGGATCGCGCACGCGGTTTGGCATTGTGGAATATGAACGGAGAGAGGGTGCTGAAAACGCTATAAAGATGCTAAATGGATTTGAATTCTATAACGAACTCCGGGTCGAGGGGCCCTTTAGATTGGAAGATCTTCGTAAGGATTTGGGAGAGTAGGTTTTATACGAATTTTGTTATTCAACCGTGCTAATATTGTTAGTCTTCTATCACATTTTTTGATCTGTGTTATCCTGCTACACTGCTACGGATCCGTACCAGTTATCCGTCTAGGTTACAATTTTGGACTTTCACCAAGTTGGACATTTGTTGTAGCCAGTGATGTGTAGCTGCTACTCTTCCTTGTAAATGTGCCTTTAGTATCGAGAAATTTAACTTGAAACGTTTTAGACAGTTTCAAAAGCATCGGTTTTAGACACAAGTACGTGTGATGTGGACACAATTCTTAGATCACAAACTGAATTTTGCTACTGTAGTACAAAAGCAACGGAACATTTACAAGCTTCCCGGGCCGCCTCATAGGCAGCGCGGCCGAGAGCAAGAAATTCCCCAACTACCTCAAGCGCGGAAAATGCTGTAAGCACACGAATCAAACCTATTTACATTGACCGAACTATTTACATTGACAGTTCGACACGCACAAAAAAAAAAAAATCCAAAGCAACATTGCAGTGCAGACACTACCATTCCACCCAAAACATGTCCACGGACTGTCGTCGGCCGGTGCGTTGCGTGTCAGGGCCAGAACCTGCAGCACACTGGCTTGTTGCCGCCGTGATGCCGCTTTTTGCCGCCTTTCCGCTTGGGCACGGTCACCGTGAGCACGCCGTCCGCCATGGCCGCGCGCACCTCGTCCGCGACCGCGTCCTCCGGCAGCCGGAACTGCGTCTCGAACGCGCGCGCGCCGACCCTCTCCCTGCAGTGCCACCTCACGCCGCCGTCGCCGTCCTCCTCCTCCCGCTCCTCCTGACCACTCAGCTTGCCCTCCTTCTCGGCCGCGTCGTCCTGCTTGCCGGCGCGGACGCGCAGGACCCGGCCGTCCACCAGCTCGACGGCCACCTGCTCCTTGGTCAGCCCCGGGACGTCCATTCTGAACACGTGCGCCTCCGGCGTCTCCTTCCAGTCCATCGGCGGCCGGGCGTCGCCGACGACGCCGGCGTCGGGGAAGAATCTGTCGAGCAGCATTCGGGAAAGCGCCAGCGACATGATGCTCGCTTCTGGCCTTCTTTCTTCTTACTTCTGGAGTGCTTGGATTGGCTGACGATCGGGTGCCGTCTGAATTTTTACTAGTGGCTCACTGTCGTCTCGCAGAATTACAGAGCGCTCGTTTTATAGGCGCGAGCGCCGCAGCGGGAGAAGGATCGCGATCGCGTGTGCCTTCCACTGTGCATCGTCTAGTTCTCTCCGGATGCCAGACCAAGTCACCGGGGGCCATGGCGCGCGAGTACGGGGATTCTTCCGGAACCATCTCAAATGAGCACGAACCCGGATGGATGCCGTTCCAATCCTTGTCGGGCCACCGCTGGGCCCCAAGAGGCCCGAAAATGGGCTGCGGGTGGAGGCAGGGCCCGTCCCGGGCGTTGATTAGTCAAACATTTTAGCGACCACCCCTGAATCGCGACAATAAAATCCGAGAAAATTCATAGGGGTTGGAGATACAATTTAGAAACATCGTACGCAATTTCGTATTAAAAAAATTCATCTATAGGAAGAACTAAAAAAGAGAAAAATTGAGCTAATAGTGGATTGCTGCTGCTAGTTATTCAGTTTCAGATTCAGCGTGCCACTTGATTCCGGCCATGGCCACCACGCGCCGCACCATTGAATAACCATGAATACGCCCGCCCATTGACCATGGTTATAACAGCGGCGGAGGGCTGGGTACTCTGGTCCGGCCATTGCCTGAGCCCAGTAAAGCGATGGACTGAATATTTGCAGAGGAACGCAAAATACTACTACAGTAGGCGTGCGCCAAGTGGAAGGGCCAAGTCCGCGCACCCCCGCTGGCAGAACTGGCGTGATCACACGAAGCGGCTTCGTTGCCGAGCCGACCACCGTCGATTTGATCGACTGGACAAGCACTTGGTGGCCATTTCTCATGTCGCGAGGACCAGCATGCTGGGTGTACGCCTAAGGCGGCCGTCATGAAGGATGAAGCACCCATGTCAATTTTGTGGTCTTTGCTTGCGATGCATACACGTCGAGAGGGCATGCATATCGATCGATCGAACTCAGCGGAATTCGATACAGACCATGGCGTGCAGAGTATAGTATAGCCGTTCAAAAGAAAAATGTCAAACTGCTCGCGCATTTCAGTGCTTCTTTGTTTTTGAATAGTATACATTGCAATTTGCAAGTTCACCTTGTTGGAAACAACATCAAAGCAAAATATATGCTCAGAATTCATTCTACGAACAGACTTCGAATCTGATCATAGACAGATTTACATTTTCTTGTCATGGGGATCCTGCTTGCGAGTCAGATTGCAGTCAAAACCCTCCTCAATCTACGACCGGATGCTGACAATGAGGTTCCGATCGACAAACTTGGCACCTCCAACCTTCCCTTGTATCGCTGGGGGCAGCTTTATGACACGCCTCTGGTCTCCGGCTTCAATCAACAATTCTGATCCACCTCTATACTGCATTTTTCAGACAAAACAACCGGTCAATATATTCACCACATTGACACTAATGATCGAGCAACTGAACCAAGGATCATAGAGTTTCTGCGAGCCATTGCCTAACATTATTGATTGTCTCAATAACACTTTCAGACGACTATCAATCAAGCATTCAGAAAATGTAAATAGGAAGCAAGATTGTAACTGCGTGCGATATTTTAGGCTTTTAGACACAACATTTCATTTGACCATCCAGCCACGAATAACCAGTTACGTACAGTATGCCTCAATACTAAAGCAGTCTACTTTTCGGTTCTCACACATAATGGACTGTTGTAAAACTCTTCTGTTCTGCAAGCAATTGGCAAACTTTCCCGTGCCATATGGAATTAAAAATTCTATTGGTTTGTAAAGACAAGCACATAGCCAAATTGCATCAACAGCAAAAAGGCAGAAAAAGGATCTTCAGTTTTGTTATCCACACATAGAATTTCAAGAACTAGTAAACTGAGTGTGCTAGTAAGAAGGGATAAAAACCCTCGATTTCTTGCAAATCAGTTATACAATCCAGGATATTAGTTAATTGATTCTGAGTCCATTAAAAACTGGTTAATTCATCCCGTGTAGACTTAAATGAATGCACATGAAGAGAAGGTGAATTCAGTAAATGTGAGTTAGCTTCTGAACAAATTAGCACCTTTTACCAATAAAAATGTGGTTGCTCATGTGGCGCTTCATCTACACATTATAGGGAAGCTCAGGTCTCAGTTTTTTTTTTTGTGTTACCGTTCTATGGTTCTGCATTTGCAGCTAGGAACGACTATATGGAAGAATGCAATTTTGCATCAAAGACAGTAGCTAGACAGCAGAACTACTTGAATTAATTCGCAGACTAATTAAGCAATAAAGCATATTCATTTTTACTAGCGCTAATGCACTATATGCAAGGGATGAAAGAGATGGACAGACTGTCTTACTTGATATAGTTTGATTTCAGACTTATCAAAGCCTGGCATGAAGAGAGTTACTAGTTTCTGAACAGAATCAAAACTAACTGAAGGATACCCCCGGGCAGTTGTATCTCTCAACTGTTGCTTTGTATTCTGGCTCAGTGAACCTAGTGTTTTGTCCCAACCGGCAGAAGAATCATTTGAGATAAATGGCAGTAACGAGAAAGACAATGGCAAGAACTTGTCTGCAACTTCTTGGTGCGTGTCAGAAAGATTTTGAGTATAACCAAATGCCCCACATATTTGACCGCCAGCTTGTGTCGTACAACCCCAGTATCTTAATGCGGAGGATACAGATATTGATCTTCTAGGATCCATGACAAGGAAGCATGCAAATTTTGAGGGATCAACAAACCAAGCCGAGATTCTCTACAAAATACAGCAACTTTTAGCTGATATCAGATTATGTATGCAATGAGTTAACACAAAAATAAATAAAAGAGGGGAAAAACTACCTCAAGAAGTTGTTCAATTTCATTCCATATCTCTGTACTCAGTCTCCCTTCACTAGTTTTACCATTTGGCCTTGCAGCATCATATGTTAGTTTCAGTAACGAAGGAGAAGCCAGTCTTCCTATGTCAGTCTTCTCAGCTAGGTCCCTTGCATACCTCAAGTAAGACCTGTCTTTTGCATAGCACAAATATCAGGTTCAGAATACTGACTTGGTTAAGGTTATGCCAAAGCAAGGAGAAGCTATACCTTGCTCTCTCGGTAGAACCTATCAGCCGTAGAATCTCTTCTGTATTGTTGCAATCATACACTACCACATCAAATTCTGCTTGTGAACTACTACTTCCAGATGAAAAGAAGTTAAGGAGCTTCTGAAGGGACAAGACTGAACACATTGAATCCATTCCAGGTAAAACTCCAAGCTCCTCACCTACAATCTATCCTATGATAAACAGCAACCAAAATGAATGTTTTATTCTCAACAGCCACATCATAGAAAAGTAAATCACCTACCCCTTCAAGGACTCCTTGAGTAAAGTTGGCCTGGGCATCTACTTTCTTCAACCGATCAAGGGGTTCCAGTAGCATCTAGGATTTAATCAAGAAGCATTCGTCAATATTAAAACATATTCCAGTATATGACAAAATTTACATACGAGACATGAAGAAAAGATAGCTTAAACAAAGAATTTTACTTTACTAGTCTGCAGCTTTATGGCCGAGAGATTGGCCGCACACTCAGTAAGCGAGGTTCCAATGTTACAGCCCATCAATTGTTCTGCAGAAGGATCCTGTGACTGTATGGCCAGGCATGTTTTAAAGCCTTCACTTGCATAATACTGCAGAATACAGAAGTAATTAATTACACAAAGGCAATTTGACAATTTAACGCAATCCAAAGCCACTGTCCAATATGACCCCTTACTGAATTTGTTTTCTGTGTATTCAGCTCAAAGCTGTCATCTACTGCATCTAGCCATCTACAGTTATACATAGGACACTGCAGTCCAGCTTTAGCTGTTACCGACGCAGCAATGAACTCGCACCACACTAACACAATAATTTTCCATCAACATTATGAAGAAAACAATCAGCATTAAAGCAATTCGTCACCTGAGCAGCGACGGCGGCCGCGGTGGTCTTGCCGGAGCCGCCCTTGCCGAGGAAGGTGACCAGCTTCGGAGGCGGACCAGCGCCGCCGGAACTGACGATTACCATGCGCCGCCTGCGGCTCCTCCGATGATTTATAGAGAGGGTCTGCCTCGCCGAGACGGCCAAGAACGGCGCCATCCCCCGTCCCTGAGGCGGGATTCGGGATTCCCTTCCGCGAGGTTCTTATCGGCGTTGGCCTCACTCACAGAGTCTACCTGCTCTGGATACAGCTGGGCGTTATCTTGGTTAGTTCCAGTGCTGATTTGTTCGCTGACTCACTGTCACGTTGTGTATTGCTTTCCAAAATACTACAATACTCATGGATTAGCAGTAGGTGGGTAAGATTTCAGGATAAAAAAGCTGTGTGTTGCTAGAAGATCGATCGTATGTGTGTACGTGTCTCCTTATGAGGACAGGAAGCAGGAGTCTTCAGATGAGTTATACAAAGTGATGGCTAATGGACGAGCCACAGAGGAGATTTCAAATTAGCTGGACTTTGAGAATTGAGAGCCCGACAATACAACAAGGCGACCAATGGCAAACGAGCATATGGTTTCAATGATGGATCGACAAATGGACCTTGGTAGAATTAAATCCTGCCAATAGGGCATATTTTGGTGCTTATGATCAGGGTAAATCCTTTACTAATTTTGTGACATTTGGCTGTTAGAGTAACAAATTTATAAGGTTAGTTAATTTGGGCATTAAATGCTGTAATGAATGTTTTAGCTGCTGTGAATAAACAAAAGATCATCTCCTTTTTTTTATGAACGGGAAAAAACACTTTTGGATATCTGTTAAGAAATAAAAATAAATTGCAGCACAAAAGAAACAAATAAAAACAAAAAAGGTTCACAAATAAAAAACAAGATTACAGGAATCAAGCCATTGTTCAATTCATGGGAACTATTTCTTCTTTGCTATGAGTGTGATTGATTAGGTGGCCTAGCTGGGCCTTGCATAGGAAGGTACTCAGGGCAGCCCAAGCCAGCCTTTTCTTGTGCAAGAACCGATTTGAGCTGAGTATTTGGATCGATGCAAAACCTACTTCTGGCCTAGCTAAGCATGTGATGGGTTTGGTGCATTGTGGGCTGCCCAAATCGCTCGTGTTTGGTGAGGTCTATTGGACCGGATATGGACTATGGTAACCGGGTACTTTAAAGGGTGAGGATATCAGCTTGAACCAGACCATTTAACCCTAGTCGCACGCGATGCACATTGAGTTTCATCATTCGGTTGTTCTCCTCCGCCGCACTCTTCCCATCCCCCTCTTCATGGCCCTCCCCTTTTCCATCCTGGTTCCCCGTCGCCAACAAGAGTCTCTATAGTCTGGAGGAAGGTTTTGAGGGCAGCCATGGAGCTGATCCATGGTTGGGGACGTTGCCTTTGACATCGTCTTGATGGGCTCATCTGACGCGACTGTCAATCGACGTTGTGCCGCGAGCAACCAGGTGGAGGGGTTGAGGAGCTAGAGTGGCCGGTAGGGCCCAGAGGGAAACGCCAACAACTACTTGGTCTTCAAATCTTCGGTAAGCTCATGAACTTCATACTCACATGTCGTTTAGATCTAGGGTTAGTTTTGTGTGTTTTTTTGAGATTGAGAATTAGTTCTAGTAAATTGTGGATGGAAATGGGATTTGTGCATCTTGTACTTTGTTGGGACTAGATTTGGTCAATGGCATGTGCAGCAACATTAAACAAAAGATTATTTTCAAGAGTATGACACAACTGGCCTTTACAACAAAATAAGATTTGAAAGAGATGAGAACGTAGAAGATGATTAAAACACCCGTAGCATAGACTTGATCGATCACACATCTCTATCCTCCATCGAGTAGTTTTTTTTTCTTTGCAATCGTGAAATTCGAGATCTGAGATACCTACGGAGCGGTTCATCTTGTTTCAGCAACTAGGTGTCAACGAAGGCAGTTTCATTCAAGAGGCAACTAACCAAGGGAGGGAGATGGGGTGGGGGGGGGGGGGGGGGGGGGGGTGAAAGTAGAAGTATTAGGATAATCTAATGGGTTGGTGTCAATAAAAGGTATGCTCCAATAGAATTTTATACATAGCTATGTGCTTATATGAGTAGAGCTAGATGTTAATATTTGGAACATACATAGAGGGTTAGTTTTGAAGAGGAGGATTGTTTTTTGAGAATAGAGGACAGTTAGGCTATGTTTAGATGTGGCGGTAATTTTAGACCGTACTATTAAGAAACTTTAGTATTAGCTGTTGTACTTGAAAAGATATTACAATCTTTAGATAACATGGTATTTTGCAGTTTCGATCAAAACCATGATGTTCTTGGAGGTGCCAGACTGCCAGTATTTTGTATTGGCTTATGTTCTACGAGGTAACATATCACCCTTGCTAAGATGATCGAAAGCCATATGTAATCAGTGTAACACCTTATTCATTTTAATTATTTTTTTGTACTATTTTTTTACCTAATCTTTTTTTTTAAAAAAAATCTTCAGGGTCATATGGTGATTGATTAAAACATACCGTGAGGATAACAGCTCTCAAAACTATCCATGATTAACCGGCATCAAACTCTGTGCGGCAATGACGTACATACAAACGCAGATGAACATACACGAGATAGACTCCAAGCTCTGTGCGCCTTGTTCTTCGGTTTTAGAGAAAATAGGTAGGGAGCAGATTTTTGGAAACTCCAAAAATCTCATCATGTCAGCCATACTTGTTTTCAAAACCATAACAGTTTTCGCATCCAAACACCTTGGAGTTTTCTAAAAACAATATAGGACCAATACTATATTGTTTTTAGAAAACCATCCTACGAAAACTTCAAAAATACTTTGCATTAAAAAAACTTTGTATAAAAAATACTAGTCCCTCCGTTTTTAATTATATGACACCGTTGATTTTTTTGTTGAACTTTGACCAATAAAAAATATATAAATAATTAGTTGCTTAACGTTAAATGTATATTGTTAGATCTATCATCAAAAGCATTATAAGATTAACTTATAGCTATTTGCATAAATATTTATGAATAAAATGAATAGTCAAAGTAACAAAAAAAGTTAACGGTGCCATATAATTAAGAACGAAAGGAGTACTATGTTATTTAAACTCTTGGATATTAGAGTTAGGTACAAACTACAAACACAGCAAAGCCTCCACGTTGGCACACAATCCCCAATCGAACCCACCCAGTCCCCGCCGCAGCGATGCACGATCACCGTCCAAAGCGGCCGTCCGACGCCGTCGCGGCCTCCCCGGCGGCGAAGCGCACCCGCGACCCCTCCGCGGCTTCGTTCCCCACGTACAAGGACGCCCCGGACCTGCCCCCCAAGATCCGCCTCCTCTGCGAGATCTTGGCCTCCGGCGCCGACGACGTGGAGGCGGCGCTCGACGACGCCGATGTCCGCGTCACCACCGCCGATGTCGAGCAGGTGCTCCGCTTCTCCTACGCGCACGCGCGCGCTGCCGTCGTCTTCTTCCGGTGGGCGGGGCACCGGCACCTCAACCACGAGCACTCCCCCTACGCGTGGAATCTAGTCGTGGACATCCTCGGCAAGAACCGCCTCTTCGACCCCATGTGGGACACCGTCGGCTCCATGCATTCTCAGGGCCTGCTCTCCCTTGCCACCTTCGCCTCCATATTCTCCTCACTGGCGGCCGCCCCCGGCAGCTCCCCGCTCAAGGCGTTCGTGAGCATGCCGCGCTACCGCATGGAACGCGACACACCCGCGCTCAACTCGCTCCTCTCCGCGCTCTGCCGCGCCAACCGCCTCGACGACGCCCGCGCCGCGATCCCCGTGGCGCGCGCCGAGGCCGGCACTCGCCCGGACGCCGACTCATACGCCATCCTCCTTGAAGGCTGTGAGGCTGCCGCCGACCCGCGAGTTGCGCGCGAGGTGTTCGACGAAATGGTTCGGGCCATTGGCTTTGATCCTGCCAATGTGCCTGCCTACGACTCCTTCCTGACAACTCTTGTTTCAAGTGACTCCCCCAGTGCGTTACCGGAGGCAATGGATTATCTGGCCGTCTTAAGTCGGCAAGGGTGTTCACCAGGGGAGAAGTTCTTCCGTGCTGCTCTTGCTGCGCACCTTGAGGTGCGTGAACTACGCGGTGCAGGAGTGCTTTGGAATGACTTTGTGGGACGTAGGGGGCTCATCCCAGATATGGAAATGTACAATACAATGATCATGCTGAAGGGCAGTCTTGGGCATGCCGAGGATATAGTTGAGTACCTTGACGACATGGCTTTCAATGGAGTGTTCCCTGACACTGACACATACAATTTGGTTCTCCAGTTTTTGCTGAAGGAGAAGAAGCTCCGGGAGGCAACGGCAGTATTCAATGAGATGGTCAAGAATGAATGTTGGCCAAATGAGGCAAATTGTTCTCTTGCTCTTCGCAGGTTCTTGGATACACGTAATTGGGAGATGGGGATGAAGGTGTGGAAGTGCATGGTGGAGAATGGCCTGCCTCCATTGGAGGAGAGTGGGAACATACTCGTATCAAAGCTGAAGGATGATAGGCTTCCTGAGGCATGCAAATTAGCAGAAGACATGATTGATCAGGGTATCAAGTTGAAGTCATCAACACTGAATCAGCTAAAGCAGAGCCTGCAGAAGATTAAGAAAGGAGAGATCCACGATCTCCTATTTAGAAAATGGAAGGCACACGCACACTAGTCTGTTGAGCCCTCTTGTATGGGAGGTGAACATGTTTAAAGACAAATGAGATCGTTTCATGAGTCAACCAACACCTTAATGGCGACTTCCTTGCTGCAACTAAGGGAATTTGCGTGTGTTGTGGGAGTTCCTATGCAATTTCTAAAATCTAGGTGTACTGTGTACAATGTAACTTATCAGATCGGGCAAAAATGGTTTGGATCCTTGGACTTCAAGCTTTCTTCCTTTTAGGCGTTTATGTGATTCTTGTTTTCATCGTTATGGTATTTTACATGATATGGCATGATTTTGGTGTGTTGTTTTATTTATTTATTTTTCCTTATCTTCCTGGAGGACCTTTTGGTTACTGGAAAGGGTCATCAGAGTTAGAGCATCTCCAAGAGCCTTTCTAAATTTCACTCTTTAAATCATCATTTAGAGAGTCATTTGCTTAAAAATCGCTCTCTATATCTTTTTACTCTCCAACAGCCTCTCTATATCTTGCGTGCAGTCTAGAGAGCCATCCTCGCTCTCCATCTTTGGCTAGCTAGAAATCCGGAATGAAGGATATCTATATTTGAATATCCAATTGAAGAGGCTGTTGGAGGATGTTTTTTCAACAAAGTCTCTATTCCTGTAAATTAGGATAGATATAGAGAGTCTCTTGGAGATGCTCTTAGGTCTAGTTAGACTCAACACTAGTACTCCTGAAATGGCGTTTATGGCTATTAAAAGGCACCGATTGTGCACTAACTGCTTTCTAATGTACCTCGTTGCTAGGTTCATAAGAAGGAACCTTTATGCCGTGTAAATTACTGGTACTGTGCATACGGATGATCATAACATGCAAGCAGTTCAGCATTGAGTAGGTTTTATTTTTTAGTCACAATAACATTGAGTAGTGTAACCTCGAATTGATATTGTTCTTGCGAGTGCTGGGGGCATCATTAGTACTAGCAAAAGTGCCCGTGCGTTGCCACGGGCTAGCTGAAAAAAATCCTTTGATATTAGTTTGATAAACTTATTAATGTTATTATTCATACAACCATATTTGTTTTGTTTAAAGCTTTATGATGAACGCCATTATGAAATTAGATATCACTATCAAGTTTTCCATCTAAGGTCTTCAATCTCGACAACTCTTTCAAGGTGTCCTTTTTATTAGTTTTATTAGCTTTACAATCTTAGGATTTTATCTTTGAAATATTTTAATCTCACCTTCACCCAATTTGCTATTGCTGGCAGCCCAGAAAAAAGAAAAAAGCAAAGTAGTCATGAATACGTAGTATTTTTGAAGATCCAAGAATTCTTGACAAAGACGTACCTAATGGAAAATGGAATTCAGGTGTGAGAACCAACACAACTCAACAATTCACACAAATCATTTTATCTTTACAAGGTACGGCTAGTGGCTTATGGGATTTATGGTGCAACCGACAGAAAAATAGCAGCGATTCTGCTCCCACGCGGCGGGCCACCTGGCGCCACTCCTTGCTGATAAGCAACACGTCGGTCTCCTCCACACTCCGCACGTACTCTACGGTCGACGCCATGAAGTCGAGGCTGTGTGGTGTCAGGAGACTCAGGAACAGGCCTCGCTGCCGTTCTGGGAGCTGGACACGTTCGTTTGGCTCTTCAGCTCTCACATCAGAAGCTTCTGAATCCTGTATCTCGTGAGTCTATTAGTAATTTGTCAGTGCTGCTACAGGAGCCGAAATTAGCCATACATCTATCTTGCATAGCAAAAACTTATCTGGAGACCATTTTTTTAGTAGTGGTTCATTGAAAAGGACATTTACGACACTACTCCATATTGAAAAGGAAAAATGAAATAGATAAGCAGAACATATTAATTAAATTGCCAATTATAAATGAAACCATGAATTGCCAATTATCAATTAAATCGACTCACAGTGCAATCTCGACAAAGAGAGAACTCATAGTACTTTCTCTGACATTAAATGCTACTACCTCAATTCTATTAGACAGTTAGCCTTGCAATTGAGTCTGTACTTGGCCGAGAAACTTGTACTACGTCAATCTACAATCCAGTAAGCACACAAGCTTACATAGATGATCTGAAGCTTCCACAGATGATCATTGTTTTAGGCTGCAGCTAAAACACGCCACGGAATAATCCATCGGAAAAAACAGACCCATCATCTTTTCCATTTATGGCCCTCCCTTCAAGCAGAACAAAAAGTAAGACCTACTTATAAGCATTACAAAAGAAACATTTAGATTATCATTAATATATCATAATGTCAAACAACAAAATGATGCAGCCGGAAATATGTTATCAATGGTTCTTCTACTCATGGACCAGATTTGTAGTCAAGTTAAAACTGAACTCTATTTGCAAAAGGGAAAAAGTTTGAATAGTTACATGGCACAGAGGACCATATTATAGAGGTATAAAGGATAAATGTTTATAAAGCTTGGTTCTTTTCGAAAACAGAAAAAATCTAAGTTCGAACACCATGACCCTGCACTCCATCTTGGTCTCTAAATAAATATAAATAAATGAAACAACAAAAAACCATAGGTCCTTCACAACTTATATAGGCCAAATAAAGGGATTTTTGCACACTAAATAAGGTGATAAACTTATAGAGTTGTACAAAATAATGAAGATAAAGTAGTAGTAGTAGTTCCTCAGATAGTAACAATTAGGATCCAATTTAATATGTGTGTTAGCATGTATTTTCTCTTAGGAAAGTATTAATTCACACTATGAATTTGTTCCCTGTTTGATTGCCTGTTATACGAACATACACATTCTCCTCTCATCTCTTGCCTAACCATCATCAGCATACCGTCAATCTGATCATCAATCTGCAAAGAACTTTTGCTAAACAACAAATGTGCAAGAAACAGATGATCAAGGTATCTGATCATCAACATGCTCGCCAATCTGTAAACAACTTTTCTTGTACAAGAAATATGCAAATATATCTAGAACAACTAACAAATGATCAAACTGCAAAAAGGTGAACGCTACTAAGTACTAACAACAGCAAACTTTATATTGCGGATGCACTGGCGGAGCTTCGATTAAAATTCAGGAGAGGGGGGGGGGGGGGGGGGGGGCATGGTCAGATGGAAGCTCCGCCCCTGTGTGGACGGTTCATGGATATTTTATTTTTATTGATATCAGTCACTATTGCTGCCCTTATTCATAAGAACATATACTAATGTCTGATGAACCAGACAAATGACCATTCACCCAGACAAATGAACCAAAAAATAATCGGTACAAATAATTGAAACTGGAGCTCCTCATAATAAAGGGGAAAACTTAATAAGTGATTGAGTTTGTTACCAAGATTTGATGAAATTTCTCAGAACCTCTTGTTCTGCCCTCTCCAACCTCTCGTTCTTCCATCTAGCTTTCCTGCTTGGTTCAGTATTTGGTTTCAGTCTACAGAACACTGACTGTTTGATTGTATGTTTTCGGTGCAAAGGTTTTAGAATATTGCTTGTAAATAAGTAATATAATATAAATCTTCTAAGCCAGAAAATTAGAAACCATGGCAGAGATCCATCAATTCCATGGAAAAAGTAATAATGGCAACCTCTGATGCATTTCACTTTACTGGAATCTACCTACGAAACTAATCCGGCATAAACCACTGATGCATTTTAATTTACTGGAACCTACATATGAGACTGATCGATTAAAGGAATAACCAAATGAAACACACCGCAGCAATTCCTCCCATGAATACCTCGGCAGATAAACTATAGCACATTCCTAGCTACCATATACTTTCTTGCAGTACCTGTAAATCGTTTAGCTCAGCAAAATTCCTAGCTTCGAATTGAGGTGTAATTGCAGTACAAGAATTGTTTCAAATCGCTCAGAAGAACTAATCAAATTTAGAGGGAAAAAAATGACAACATTGATTTGCCACTATCTCATTGTTAGAGCAATTGGATGCGGGTGATTTGTTGTGCGGTAGAGCAGAATAGAAAAAAAATCTAGTAATGTAGCAAGATCCAAGCTGGATATGAACACCGACGCTGAGTATTCACACCATCACACCCACGAACGTCCATACCAGGCTCCGAGAGTCCAGGCGGAGGCTCTGTCGACCACGACCTGGCCTGCCGCGAGTTCTTGCGCCACCTCTGATAGGAGACCTCGCGGAGGCCACTCGTCATCAACGGCATCGAGCAGTGGAGGCTGCGCACAAGCGGATGCCCTTCGAGATCCACCTCCCTGTCATCCCAATCGGCGACGGATGTGGCTGCGCCGGATGGACAAAGAAGATCCCCTTCTCTCCCTCGGCCGTCTCCTCAGTCATCGACATCGACAGCAGACTCGACCAGCCAGGCCGCCTCATCGAGAGGATGGGGGAGGAGCAGGAAGACAAGGCAGGGGAGTTGAGCTATTGCGGCGCGGGACGGAGTCGCCGAGTCGAGCTGCGGCCCGAAGCAGGTGAAGGAGGGAGAAGTGCGTGGTGTGCGGCGGCGGCGTGTGGGAAGGGTGGGGAAGGGGAGGCGGGTGTGCGGCGCTCGACCGAGGAGGGAGCGTGTAGGGCGGCGCGACGCGCTGCGAGGGAGGGAGGGAGTGCGGCAGTGAAGCGGGGACGGGAGTGGGCGCGCAGCGCCGCCGAGGCGCGCTGCAAGGGCGAGGAGGGGGACGGGCACGGAGCGAGGACGCCGAGGAGGAGCGGCGGCGGCGGCGGGCGGAGCGTGCGAGGCGAGAGCGGTGTTTTTCCCTTTTTTTTTCCCGTCGGGGGGGTGGACGTCGCGTACGTGTATGGTCCCACCTGTCGGCGCCGATTTGTTTTACCGTGGCTGCGACGCACGTGAATAATAGGAGTAGAGATAGAGAAGATAACAGACCTGCCTTTGTTAGTGGCATTCTTCAGTTAGAACGCTGCATTACACACAGAGTTGGAAACTTAGAATTTTGCGGAGGCTCTCAGCGTTGCCGTGGGTGGTGAGAGCCCGACCACCTGACGCTGAAACCGCCCGCACCAGGCCGAGCTTTCATATATCTCGGGCTTCCGCCGTCGCGTTAACCCCATCCCAGCTGCCGCGCCGCCGCAAGGCAGCGGCAGGCAATCCAAGCTCCGAAACAAACATTTTGCTTGGGTTCAGCAGCGGCGGCTCGTCCACTCGCAGGCGGACCTAAAATCCACGCGCAGCCGACGCCTACCGCCGGGGCTGCTTCTCAGGCTGCTGCAGCGCCGCTCCGGGCAAGGCCCAGTTTCTTCCCGAGTTGGTGAGTAACCCTGACTAGCTCAGACGAATTCCTTAGTCACTCGATCAAATCCAAACCTACCTCTCTCTGTCCCTCAGTTGAGGTCGGTCTTTGTGCCCTTCGAACCCGGTCGATTGAGTTATTTTCCTCTTCAGTGCTTGCGGGATCGGTCGATCGATCTCAGTTTACACCTTTCACTGTCGCTTAGACCTTTTTTTGGTGGGCATTTGCATCTTCAGAAGTCAGAACAAGGAGAGCCGATTAGCAGAATGGTTGACGAGGGTAAAACAGACGGGTGGGATGAAGTTCTGGAAGAAGCTGATGAGTTGCCGTGTGTGCAAAAAGATCCTCTTGGCGCCCGGTTCCTTTCTTCTGGAGCAGGCAGAAGTATGAATCAAACATCTCTGCCTAAAATTTTGTACCTCTCCTGTTATACGAATAATCTAGATTCTGATCTTTCTAATCAACAAGGAGGATTTCGATGTGTTAAACTACCCCTGGTCAATATCCTAATATGGAGCCTCCTCTCTTTCTCCACTGATGCAGGGAGCAAAAGTGAGAAGAAGCCTACATTCTCGTTGCGTGGATATAGCTTTGCTCCATTAGATATGAAGACTGAAAACTTGCGCATTGGGGAGCAAGAAGGCACATCTGGTCTCCCAACAACTAGAGTTTCTGAAACTATGGAGCCTGAACGGTTGGAAAATATCGAGGAAGAAACTGAACATTTGCCTCCAGATTTTGCCTTTCCAGCCCACAGAGCAAATACTTCTGTTTCGGAGCTTCTAGAAGACTTACAGGGCAGATGTGGTGCTTCAGTCAGGACACCAGCTTTGGTGTGTGTCTTCTCGTGTCATTTCATCATTTGAAGTTCTTAGACCATAAGAACCTTGTCTCTGAAATAATTCAATGCAGCTGCACCTACACACAATGGGAACTGCAATTAGGGAGCAAGAAGTTTCATCTGGAGTTCCACCAACTAAAGCTTCACAACCTGTGATAGCTGAATTATTGGGAAATACTAATGAAAACACTGAAGATCTTCCTCTTGAGTTTGCCCTTTCGACCAAGAAAGCAAATATTTCAGTTGCTGAACTTCTAGAAGACCTACAAGGTAGAAGTGACTCTTCTGTCAGGACACCAGCTTCGGTGCGTGTCTTATTGTGTCATTTCATTATTTGGAGTTCTTAGACGAAATTACCTTGCCTCTAAAATAATTCAATGCAGTTGCGCCAACATGCACCAAATACTGCAATTAGGGAGCAGGAAGTTTCGTCTGGAGTGCCACCAACTAAAGCTTCAGAAACTGTGATGACTGAACTACTGGGAAATACTAAGGAAGACATTGAAGATCTACATTCAGAGTTTGCCCGTCCGACCAAGAAAGCAAATATTTCAGTTGCTGAACTTCTAGAGGACCTACAGGGTAGAAGTGGCTCTTCTGTAGGAGCATCATCTTCGGTGTGTTTCTTGTGGTGTTGTTTCATTATTTTTGTTTGTTATACAACAATTAGCCTGCCTCTGATTATTTGAATGCAGTCGCATTGGCATGTCAGAGCTAAAGATTGGAAGCCAAAGCCCCCTGCTTCTGGGAAGAAAACACTAGCTATTCTAGGTGAGAGGAGTCTTGGCAGTGAGGACCCATTGGAGCATGTAATCGATGGAACATCTAGCGAGGAGGAAGTATGTTTCTCAACACAGTCAATTTACTAGAGGGTTGCTCAGTTGGACTATTCAACTTGGTCTTTTAACCTGAAACAGGAGGTTATTCAAAACTATTTGACTCCAGTGGACAAAGATGTGAAGCAACAAACTATGACCGATCTATTCCAAGAAATATTTGATCCAACAAACGTGGAGAGTACCATGCTTCCAATGAGATCCACTGGGTATATCAATCCTGAACTCCTGATAAATTCTTTTCAAAATGACCATTTAAATGTCTCTGAAGTTCTGCTTATTTTAACTGTATTTACCTTGTGGCAGAGCTTATTGTGGAAGGATGCAAAAGATTATGCAGATGGAGAAAGACAGGCATGCTGAGTTCTTGAGACAGTACAACAGAGAGCCAGGTTTTTAGTTGGTCCTTAATTATCTAATATGAACTTTCCTACTAGTAGCAGTTAGTATCTTTTATATGTTTTGGAATAATTCTTTTTTTCATATATGTATATTTCAGAGATAGTAAAACTTCCTATTTGCAGATGATTCAAAGGGAATTATTGTTCAGATTATGTCAAGGTCATTGGAAGGGAAGCTAGCAGTTTGCCGCTGCTTGTTGCAGGAAACGATTAATGTTTGTGGTTTATCTTTGAAAAGCTCTTATATGCTTTATTTTTGCAACATTTTCCTTTTTCTGCTGCTAAGTTGATCTAACATCCCCCCTTCCCAACACACATTTATTGTCAATCCAAAAAAGTATCCTTTTGTTGGGCACAAAGTTCCAGTGAACTGAATCTTGTGTGAACATAAATGTACCCAGTATTTTGCGAGTCATGTTTCATGGTATTTATGTTTGATGCAGTTCACCTTGACAAGCAATGCCTCAACAGACCAAACCATGGATGAAAACAGCACTAAGAGGACCATAATCTTCAGTCCAAAGATATGTGACAACGTAGATCTTCTGGTAGGAAACAAGATTCACATCTTCCCACCATGGTATGCTTCTTCTAATTCATTTCTTTTTATTTTCTCTGCTTCTATTTTGTGAGCTCTTGTTTCTGCATCGCAGAGGCTTGTTGTAGCAACCTAGCAATGCAATATTGTAATCTTCTCAGAAGCCCGAGCGCCCCCCCCCCCCCCCCCCCCCCCCCCCCCCCCCCCTCACACACCCACACACACACCCCAAACAGTAAATATGATGAATCAAATTAGAAATGATGGAAAATGTTTCCAAATAGTTTACAGACTACGAAAATATAATTTCACAAATGTCAAAGAACACAATTGTAGATGAATTCCCTGGAAAAGAAAAACATGAGGCTCAGGCTGGCAGCAAGATTTAGGAATGAAAAATGTAGGAAAACGTTGGACATAAACTATATCGTCATGTTTGTGATTTGAATAAGATAATAATTGGTTTGTGGCACACCTTCATCTATCTTTTTGCATGGCTTTGGATACAAGTAACATCGGAGTTGAGAGGTTAACAATTGATTTACCTTGATAGGAAGGAAGTTAAAGTACAAGACGAGAACGTGATTCTTTGCACCTACTTCTCGCATCATGGGGCACAGTGATACTCGAGATTTTGAATCATGCAAAGTCGACGGGACGACTGCAAGCGCAGCTGGTTTGAAGTCATAGCAAGGTGTCTAAGTAGTAAACAAATTGGTACACGTGTTTTTTACAGTCTGTATTAAGTCATGTCACCTTCTGGCTTTGTGCACCTAGGTCCTAGAGTATATCAGCAACAGCCGCTGTTAGCATGTAATGCATTTTGGGACTGACGAACTAGCGACTACCGAATTACCAATGAGGATTCATACCAATAACCGAGTACAACTTCATTGACTGACGAACTGCTATACCCGAAACCTGACAAGGTCGAAAGGTGTGTGGGCTTCAGGCACGGTGGCAGCATTTGGCCGGACGACGGAAGGACGTCGCCGCACCACGCTTGGTATGTTCTTCCGCCGGCATTTTCGTTCATGGCACTCTTGGATCTATAAATTGGGGAAAGACATTGAGTCACAATGTAATGATTCAACTGTCGCTTTATTTTTCCATTGATGCTGGTGTACAAATTTATAGGGGGTGAAAGAGTGTCCTGAATCTTGTAATTCCATTGTGTCCCTGAATGCTGGTGTACAAACGTTGTCCGCGGGCGCATCCATCGCCTCGTCGCGCCGAAAAAGTAGTAGCCGCCCGAAAACACCAGATTGCTCCTGCTACACTGCCGCTCGAAAATGATTTTTTTTTTTTTTTGATCGGGCTCGAAAATGATTTCAGTCCTGCTCCAGCTGGCCACTGGAGCACAATGGAGGAAGCGTTGGCATGGTGTTCATTCTCGTTCCAGAAAAATATTGTTCATTCTGCACCTGTAAAAAGCTCCATTTCACAGGCAACGCAATTCATTCTGCTCGCATTCTCTCAGGCCTGTCTCATAATAATCATAATAATTTTCAGATGCAAAAGACCTTGCAATTTGCAGGTCTATTCGTAGTACTTCAGATGAAGGACATCCACCTGAACATCATATTTGAGGCAGCAATTTCGATGTAAAATCCCTGTAGTACTCATAAAGAAGTTCAGTGCAACAATGCAATTCTTGAAATCAGGCGTTAACTTACATCACACCATAGAGTTGCTATACAGCAATCAGAAACTATGGATCAAGTTCTTTGGCCCTAGAGCATCTACTGTTCCTTAGAATCCTACATAGCCTCATTTTTGGTTGTCAAAAGACAAAACTGGGAAAATTTGAACAACCAGAATTTATCCTCCAAATACCGCCTTTCTGTAGTATATTGTATCTCTCCAACCTGTTCTATGGGGATCCAACGTAGAAATTCTACTTCTCACAACTCGTCATGAGCTTCAGCTTCTGAATCGTTAGTCTTGGATGCAGACTGATCCTCTTCTGAAGCTTTAGATTCCTCAGACGTTTCAGTGCGTTCAGTCTCATTGGATGCAGATTCTGAAGAGGCAGTTTTCTCATTGCTATCTTTTGGGGTTTTCTTTTCAATCTTAGGTTTTGGTTTTGGGATCCGATTGACACTCGAGACCTGCACAATGAAAGGGTATCCATTATGTGGGCTGCATTGAGAAGTTGCTAACAGTTGAGCATGTTGTTATAGTATGTTCCTATGAATTTGCTAACCTTATCTTGCAGGTCCAGAACCTTTTGATATACTTCATCAGATGTGAAAGCAGGTGGGCTGTAGACAGGGGTACTGCAATATGGTCAAAGGGAGTTAGCTACTTCTAAAACGATAAAAATTCGAGAACAAAAGTTGGCTCAAGTAGCCATACCTTTTCTGCAGGATTTCCTTCTCCTCCAGCCAACTTTTTACTTTCTCTGATTCATTTACAACCTAGATCCAGATAGCATTATGCAACCAGAAATGAGAATTACACGTAATCAGCAAAATGAGTGAAACTACATTAAAGCTCGCAGGTTTACCTCATCCACCCTCTTTTTTGGAAGCCATGGTTTGTTTGTCTCCCAGTTCTTAACAATCTGCAAGACGATCATGCACAGCATAAACTGAGATATTCTAAAATACAAATAAAATGGATTTAAAATGGCGGTTTCGTCTTTGCTGTAAAATTTCATTGTTTTTCAGCTCCAATGTGTACAAGAAATTCAAGCAATCAATTTCTATGACAAGCATCTAACAATCATGCAGAAGATTTTGTTTGTTGTACCATGTCTCTCCGTGTTTCAAATTAACGCTTGTCCAACAAACGACCTTTCAAATATTAGACAAACTCAACAGCAAACATGAATGCATATACTGACAGCAGAGTTATTTCCTTCCCCAATATAAGCAGTTTGTTTTTTAAAAAAACCTTGTTCCGTATATGAAAGAAACTCTTCAGAGGAATCAGGCTAAAAAACATAAGCTACGGTAGCTAAACTCATTAATTGGTTTTCTGTTTACATACCTTTTCAAGCTCGGCAAGATACAATCGAGCATTTTCACAGGCTGCTGGTCGAGCTTTCAACTCATTCAATCTGGATAATGGTGCAAAAATTATCAGAGCATTGAACTAATATTAAATAAAGGGAATAAACAATTAGTTACCTGAAAAGAATCGGGTCACCAATGGCCTTGAGTTGATCAAGGCGTTCTTGGAATTCATTTGCTTGAGCATCTTCGCCATCCATATACAACCAATCCTGTACCTGCACTTGTCATAAAATAACTTCAGCATAGGACATATGCTAAAAATACTTTGACTTCGATAAATCAATTTTCAAACCAACCTCACTAAGTTTTTCCGTGAAGGACTCCCTCTCCTGTTCTGTTGAGACGGTCAAAATATCTGCGCTTTCTTCCAGCTGTTTTATATCAAATGGCAGCAAAGTTGCAGTTAATATATAAATAAGAGTTGTAACGAAGAGTAATGATTGTTGCCTTGCCCATTTTATGTTGATATGAAGATTTACATAGTTTTTCTAGGTTTAATGAAAGTTCACACCCTCACAATTTTCCATAGAGGGATCACCGAAATATCTGGGATACCATTATCAAAAAAGAATGGGGCATTAAATGTCCAAAACAACACCATTTTACAAGTTTTATTTATGCAAAGGGTAATAAAAGAAGGCAAAAAATAAAATGTACCTTCTCCTTCATAGAGTATATGTAAGACTCCAGGTTATTTTTTAGTTCAGCAGTTTTTCTCCGTTCAGCATCCTTCTTATCGAGTGCCTCCAGCCTATTTTTTGCTTCAGAATACAACTCCTTTGAGAGAATTGTTCCAGCGCCAGTCGTTTTCTCCACAACCTATATATAATTGACATATAATTTAAACTGTGTACAGCAATATTAGCATATCAAATTACACAACACCTTAGGTTACCTTCAATGGAACCCTAAATGTTCTTTTCTTGAGCACCTTCTCTGTTATAGTTTCTTGGGCATTACTCTCGTCAATGGGAGTACTAGAATTAGTATCACTACCAGAACTCACATTCTCCTTACTATCTGTTGTACTATTAGCTGCTCCTGCTTCAGAAGATGAACTCTGATTCGTGGTGTTACTCTCTAGGGTTAAAATCTTCTTTGGAACTTCAACCCATTCAGTTATCTCAATCACTGCTTCCGCTCTATCAAGAGAAACAATCCCGCTTCTACTCAAAGAAAAATGCAGATTGGCTTTGATAGGTGCAGATAAATTACGAGTTGAATACCTGGTCAAAGAAGGCAACCGGTTAAATTAATACAACACAACTAAACATATATTGGAAATGGTGTCACCATAGTCAATAACAATTTACTTGTGAATAGGTTGAGCTTTTATGTACGAATAACAGAGTAATTGTGGATCAAAGACTTGGCTTAACGAAATAAAATATGCCATTCAGGTCGTTTAGTATGAGAAAGCATTGAAAGCAAACAAAACAAAGCGTTATGCTCACTAACTTTTCGCTGGCGTCTGTCAGGCCTGATACAGAATACTCTGCAAACTTATGTGATGGAACACCCGGAGGCAATTCGTAAGATTTATCATAGTTGAGAGAAACATCAAAGTCCTTGGCATATCTGATAGACCTAAACATCTGTAGATAACAAAAAGATAAAGATACTTTAGATATATCTTTCCCAATGCCAGACAAAAATTTCACCTACAGTTTGAAGGCAAGAAACTAACACAATCGATACCTTTATTGGCATTTTCTTCATCCTGGGCACCAGAACTTGATCAATGCTTTCATCCTTGACATAATCCGGTCCATCTATTTCAAGCAAGAAAGCATAAGTTGAACCATCAATCATTCCCAACTTGCGGTTCAACTTAATTCCATCACTCAGGTTAGCAGCATGCAGTGAGGCTCCCAGAACGATTGCTTCATCAGCATCAAGATGCCTATCAAGCTCGCGGCGTCCCAGAAATTCCTGCAGCTTAGCCTGTAGCAGGAGAATAAATATTATGGTCAGTGATCCAGAATGTACAAAGTCATACAGAAGAACACTGCATTGGTACAGGTCGTGAATTTAGAAATGATGGAACATAAATATACTGCATTCGAAAATCATATCATACAAAATATAATTGCAGTAATAAATTCCTCTGTTTAACTAACCACTCTTCACAAAACCCTTTGAGATTGCAAAAAGTAGGATATGCATGAAACAGTTAAAACAATATATGATTATTTTCAATTGAAGAGGGGAAATTTATTAAGCAGGCAATGGTGCACGTCAAATGCATGCATGTACCCATGGTATGGTACTAGAGTCATTTCTATGAACAAGAAGGGGCTCCAGGAGGATGCCCAATAAACAGAACAGTGCAATTATGCTGAATGCAATGACAGTCACTTGCATTACAGGTCAGTTTAATGATGTGTTATTGTGCTGCACTGCAAAATAAGTCCATACTGTTACAGAAATTTCAAAAGGTTTTTTCTGTTACTTGCCCTTAAAAGATGCTTTGGACTAACAGCGATACCCAGACATAGAAAATAAGTGCTTAAAAGGCAACATACTGCCAAATTGAGCCAAAAAAAAGTCTAAAAATGATAGATGAATTTAATAACCTGCAACTTTGGGACTCGAGTAGCTCCTCCTATCAGTTCTACAGCATAGATATCATCAATCTTCATGCCAGAATGCGTGAGCACTTCTTTAACTGGATTTAGAGCTTCCTCCCATAAGTCTTCACAAAGCTCTTCAAATTTCTCACGTGTTATGGTGCTCCTGTAACAAAAACGTCATTAGTCCAATATATGTAGAAACATGAAATTTGTGTTGCCCTGATCATTATTTAAGACCAAATGCTCAATACATTGAAGAGTGTAAACTGCAAAAAGAAAGCACAGTCTGGGAACAAACTAAAATTACAGAATGAAGTATGATAAGAAGTATTCCGCAGCACTAATCTTGCAAATATTAGCAAATGAGTTTCTCAATCTCCAAGTCTCCCTAAAAGATATTCGAAAATACAGGTTGTGGAATTTTCAAAGGAGTAGCAACCCCAAGTGACGCCAAGCCCATGAATAGCCTTTATTTATTTGCAACCAAAAGACATTTTATTTAGATGAGATCAAATCGATGTACTTCAGAAGAGAGAGAGAGAGAGGATCCAAATTAAATCCAACATATGTCAAGAGTTTGATACGTATTCTTGTATGCATGCTACTGCAAACTTAGCTTGTTATCTTCCAGGCCAAATAATGTGCGGAAGTTTTTTAATTAAAATCATGACATTTCATTCGTTTCAAAGTTACCTAAATTTCATTCTTCTTCAGAATAACTTAATTAAATAATAAGAATAATTACAAGCTTAGGTACGTTTTCATTTTCAGCGTGTCTGAACCGTGATCTTTTGTTCTATCTCAGTTTACCTCTAACTCATTTTGCCCTGTGTATTTTGTGTTCTCTTGTCTTTGTTTCTTGTGGGTTTCATCTCTAGACCACCCCAACTTGCTCGGGACAAAAGGCTATGTTGTTGTTGTTGTTGTTGTTGTTAGGTACGTTTTCATTTATCTTTTGTGACTAGTTATGCATCTACAGTACATAAGATAAGAGATGTACCTGAAATCGATATCGTTATACAGAGATTCAACTGAAATTGGTGCAGCGGTATTTGCACTCAGAATTTCTTTGGTCCGCTTGACTTGCTTCTTCAGCTTAGCCATTGCCTTGGGAGACTGACGGATGTCTACTCCATCACCGAGCTGCTTATTGAATTGATCAGCAAAATAGTTGACTAGACGCATTTCCATTTCAAGGCCTCCAAGTTTGGGGTTCCATCTTACATCCTTAACCTGCGAACAATTAGCGTTAGCGACAGATTGTGCAGTCATCATCTCATAATCGAAAAAAGATTCAGAATTTCTTCAGATCTATACAATTAGCTATGAGCAACAACGAGTTAGCCAGCAGACATCAGAAGAGGCACAATTTAATAGCTACCAGAAATGTCATGCGAGGATTTTTACCTGAAACTGGTTAGCGGATATTGTCTTCCCATACTCCTTGGTATTGTACGACGAGTAGTATACGAGTGCCGCATAGGTGCTTCCGGAGCCCATGTCGTAAAAGATGACATGCCGTGACTCGTTGGAGAAATCCTTGTCGATGCCGTACTGCAGCGCAGCCCCAGCGTGCTCGTTGACGAGCGCGAGCACGTTGATTCCGGCGAGCTGTGCGGCCTGCGTCAGCGCCCGGCGCTCAGCCTGACCGAAGTAGGGCGGCACGGTGACCACCGCGTCCCGCACGGGCGCCCCGACGTGCGCATCGGCAAGGCCGGCGGCGTAGTGAAGCACCATCGCGACGATCTCCTCGAAGGAGTAGACCTGCCCGTCGTCGGTGCGGACCGCGGCGGCGCCGCGCGCGTCTTGGACGAGGTCGTAAGGGAGGAAGAGAGACTGCGCGAGGGACTGCACGTAGGGGAAGGGCTTGGCGAGGAGGTCCCGCGCGCGGGCGAACACCTTGGACGGGTGGCGCGCGGTGATTCCGGCAGCCTCCTCGCCCGCGAGGCGGTTGCCGTCGGCAAGCGCGGCGAGGGCCGGCGACTTGCGCTTGGACATCTCGTTGATGGCGACGGCTATCGGCACTTGGCCGGGAGCGAGGTGCACGGCCGCGACCTTGAGCCACTCGGAGCCCAGGTCGATGCTCGCCACCGCCGCGCTCGCCGGCGGGACGGCGAAGGCCGCCGCGGCGAGGACGAGGAGGAGGATCCCCAAAGCGCGAGGCAGCGCCATGACGAGTAGCTGCTGGCTACTGATGCTCAGTGCAATGGCATGTGGGAGGGGTTAGGGTTCGGAGATCTGGAGCCCGGAGTGGCTGGAGCACGCGGAGGGAGAGCAGCCGAGCGGAGAACGATCTCGAGGACGGGAGGGAGGCCGGAGAGGGCCTGCTATATTTCTCAGTTCCAAAATTCCTTTTCTTGTACTATAATGATTTTGACTGTGAAATTCTGTATATTTTCATATTTGTCCTTGATACCTCACGACAGTAGTGCTACAGAGGCCTGTTTCATAAATAAAAGACTTAAGAAGGGTGTAAGAACGTTAGTTAGAAATAGAACGGTACGATTGAGTCACCACTCCAATAGAAACACGCCACGTGGAAAAGCATCCACGTGGCACGACATGGTGAGCGCGGTGCGTTGGAGGCGCGAGGCGCTTGTCTGCTTCAGTGGTCGGGGCTACCAGCTTGCCCTTCGCCCCGCGGACTACGCCTACAGTCCCAAGCTCATTGATGACAAAGCTATAAAATGAGGTTTTTTAAGTAGGGATTGTAAAAAATAATATTCGAAAAAATCAGAAGTTTTTTTTGCAAAAAGATAATTTCATTAATATTCAAACATCGTATAACCCCCTGATTACAAAAACATCTCAACTCCAATTTCATTGATTGAAGACAAGAAATTTGAAAGAGTCATAAATTCTACCATCTAGTATTACCATCCCAGACGGATATGCCACAGACGAAAACTCCGATATAAACGAACACGGCCATCTCAGTATCTCACCGTTCACCACCGCCATCCGCTTATTGGAAAGCCTCAAGGTGTACAATATGCATCAACCTTTTCCATTTCAACTTCGTAAGAATAAATGTTTCTGCTAAATTTGGAGATTCATCTGTTAACTACTACTCCCTCGGTTCTTTTATTGATGACGAGCTAGGGGACGTCATCAATAAAAAACCGAAGAGAGTACTAGTCAGGCACTGTCATAAGCAAAATCCAATAGAAGCATACTGAAGTCAGAAGTCGGGCTGTAATTGGCATGTTTCGGACTTAGGCAATCAGTACAGTTTGAGCAAAACAGTACTGATATTGTAATTAGCGATAGCCAACAATCGTAAGCATATTCGCCAAAACAATTTGATCACCCGATGGCATGCTAGCTTTTGCCCCCAACGTGAGCACTCCTATATCTACATGACAAGGCCTTACAACACAGATGTTCAGGAGTATTTCCCAGTTAAGATCGCTTATGTCCTCAAGGTTCCACTGTTACTGGCTATGTGACGGGTGCAGGTCAATCTCCAAGAATGCACAATGGCTGCCTCATGCTGAGTTCCACCTTCAGCTGGGGATACAGTGCGAGGTCTTTGCTTGTACTCAACACTTTCTGCATTGCACCAAATGGGGGAAAAAAACCAGTTACCCTTGTACTCTAGAAAAGCAACAGTCATATCAATGTAACCAAGTTCATCAAACTTACCAATGCAGCAAGATGCGCCTCTTGTAGAATACCACCATCGATCTCCAATCTAGCTATTGGAAATTCTGGCAGATGACCGGACTGTTTCTTGCCAAGAAGATTGCCAGGACCACGAAGCAGCAGGTCGGCGTTAGCTAGGTAAAATCCATCGGATGACTTTTCGAGGACCTTCAACCTTGGCAGTGTACTTGGAGTGGACGACAGGAATATACATCTGGATTTCCTTTCACCACGACCAACTCTCCCTCGTAACTGGTGCAGTTGAGCTATTCCAAATCTCTCCGCATTCATGACTATCATCATAGAAGCATCAGGAACATCGACTCCAATCTCAATTACTTGAGTAGAGAGGAGAATGCGAGTTTCTCCACTTCTAAAACTACTAAGAGCTTCATCCTTCTCATCGCTCCTCATGCGACCATGCAACAATCCACAAGGATAGCCTTCAAATTTTTGTTTTATGGAATCAAAATCAGATTTTGCAGCGTGAAGTTGGGGTAATTGCTCTGATTCTTCTATGATAGGATACACAAGGTAGATCTTGCCCCCATCTATGAGTTCATCCTTCATCATCTACAAGTTATAAGGTAAGAAATATAAGAAAACCGGAGCTCGCTGTATCCACATACAAACAAAACGCAGAACAAAGGGTATAGATTCAACAGCAAAAAACAATGCATAAAGTTAACATAATCACCTGGAAGACGGTTTCAAACCCAGCATCATTTCCTTCAAGAGCAAGAGTTTCTATTGGCTGCCTTCCTGGAGGCAAGTCTGTGATCTACGAGAAACATTAGGTGTCAGTTGTAAAGATTTTGAACATATGTTAAACCGGCAAAATGCTTGGTGCAACAAAACTTCTCCATATGTGCCTCTGCATTCAATGTGTGAAGCTATGAAGCAGCGGATCCTAGATATCTGGACTAGGACAAGATCAGGTAATCAATAACTAGAATTAGTCCTACTAAGGAATAGGGGTCAATAAAACGATTTCATCAAACCATTTGCAAAACAGTTGAGCCTCCGACTGAACAGCACGGGTTACTGCATATAATCACATCTAATTTCCTATATGTTTAGCAAGAACAAGTTACTTAGCAAACTCTGCAGTACCATACCTGGGTAAGAGACATATCACCATACAGAGCAAGGGCTAAGGTTCTTGGAATTGGAGTAGCAGACATCGCAAGCACATGGGGAGCCATAAATGTTTGAGAATCAGAAGCCTCATCTGGACTTGTATTTTCATCACTCAACTTCAAGGATGGTGTATATAACTGTAACAAAATGCAATAAATTTAGCTTAACACAAAAATCTAAATGTTGCCAAATTTGAGTAGGAAAGATAAAGGCACAAATATAATAATCAGGTTTGGACATTGTAAGGGTAACTAATTTTTGCCTACGCCCACAAAGCACAAGGAGAACCATATCATGAGGAACAAAGAAACAGACACGAGCACAATAATTGTTCTTTCTCAATAGTAATGGTATTGCGAACGGGCCTCTAGTTGAGTTGGTTAGGCGGCTCTAGTAGCACTCCTAAGGTCCTGGGTTCGACTCCCAATGGGAGCGAATTTAAGGCTGGGGAAAAATCCCCTCGTCTGTCCCACAACAAAGCACAGGTCTAAGGCCCGCCCAGGTCGTTAATCGTCCTCACACGAGTCACGGTGCCACTGTGTAAGGGTGGGGCAGGGGTTCGGGGAGTTTTTCAACCTACGTGAGAAGGGGCTGTCTCACCCACTACAGGCCGAGTTTTTTTATTTTTCAATAGTAAAGGTATTTGGATGGGATCAGGAGCTAATCACATAACTTAGCTTTGAAAGGCGAATCCGAAGAATAGGACTGGTCCCATAGCAGTACTGAAATGCAATTAGAAAGATGGCATTTCCATTTGGACATCTAGTTGTATTGGCATGATATAAAAGAAATGATAGTTATCATACGATCAACAATATGTAACAAATGATTTGTAAAGTCGACAAACCACTGTTTGAAATGGATATGTAAAGTTGATAACACAAGTGCTACATCAATGTGCGTTGGTTACTGTATGAAGAAGAATGAGCAGCAAGAACAAAGTTGCAGACAATCTTCTCCCACAACTTTTCATATTGTGCCCACGAAATCAAGTGTGACCAGATAATCCCAATAAAGTATGCAAACTATGTGCCAATACTGGAATAAATTAACATCCAGAAAGAAAATGCACAATTAACATTTAATGTGAAAATCAGTAACTTACTTTGCTATTAAACCTGCCTCTTTGAATGACACCAAATCGCTGTTGTTCATCTATAACAGAGATACGTAAAGCTGAAAATTCAGTTTTATCAGCTATTAAGCTGTGTGTTCCTATGACCATCGATATGTCTCCTGTTTTGAGGCCCTGTCATGGCATAACACAAAGATATGAAACTGCACAAGGGAAACTGAAAGAGTGTAAAAACTAGGGGAAACAGCTTACATTTCGAATTATCCTTGATTCCCTTGTTGAAGTTGAACCAGTTAGCAAGGCAATATTTGGTTTGCATTCATCTCCATCAATCTTATCTAGCAATGAAGTTAGGTGTTGATAATGCTGGACAGCAAGTACCTCTGTTGGAACCATGAAAGCAGCCTAGAAATAAATTAAAGGTTGCTATATCAGACAAGCTAAATCTCATAAATTAAATAAGTACCACAAGGACACTGATAGTTTGTTTTGGTGTAGCTTCTCTTTGTGACAATCATCCAACTCATCAAGCCAGATTTCATTAATGAAGCTCCTTGATATAGTAAACAAGGCAAAAATATAAATCTCAACTAGTATCAGTACCTGAAATCCAGAGTTAACAACCTCCATACATGCCAGGAAAGCAACAACAGTCTTGCCACAGCCAACATCCCCCTGGAAAAAGAAAGAAAATCATTTGTAAGCTTATAGCAATATGCCGGTAATTATATCAGCCCCAGTGAGTTATTATTTTTTAATGGCATGGAGTTTTTGCAGGCAGAGAGAAACGACACTTCAATTTAGGAGCTTGAGGTTCTTTCACACTTGCACAGGGTGACCGAAGAACTCATAAAAACTCGACCCAGGGGGTTATGACCGCCCCAAAAGAAGTCAACCTTCTCTCACGGGCCAAGAAAACCCCCAACCCCTCTCCCCACCGTTACATAGGGACCCAACACCCTGAGAAGCGACCAGCTGGGCCGGCCCCACCGCCGCAACCCCCTGGCTGGGCAGCACCGTTGCCACAGCGCGACCGGGTGGTCTTCATTTACCTATGCTTTGACATGGAGAGGGGCAAGGGGATTTTTTTAACCTAGCCCGGAAATTCGCCCCCACTGGGTTCGAACCTGGGACCTGGGAGTTGTTACTTGGGTACCTTGACAGTCAGCCAAAGGCCCTTTTGCTGACCGAAGAACTCATACATAGCATCCATAAGTGGCTAGAGAATATGCTTGGCGTGACTTCTTTTATTTAGTTCCTCTTCATTTTGTAATACATATACTAAACTGTACCGTTTATTTAATATAAATAAATACAAAATGTGCTGTGACCTGTGGGGAACTCCCACACACTTTTTCTCCAAAAAAAAGTTATAATAGCATGTTTGCAGATAATCTATGCCAAATACAGGCATTCTGCAAATGTAGCCCCGCCATGTTTCTTACTAGCTTTTAAAAAGAACACAGCCTGACATTAAACCTTTAATCCCATGTTTCTTACTAGCTTTTTAAATTCCTTTGTTCATGAACACCCATAGCGGCCTATGAAAAATTGCAACTCGTAAAATGTAGAAAGTACTAGGATAGGGGAACTTTAGGTCGTTAGGAAGACGTAGCTTTACTGAGAATGCTTGTCGGAAACACAGTTCAGACATTTCTATCTGATTGCTCTAAACAAATTCTATAAATAAACAATACTGAAATAAGAAACATACATCAAATGAAAAGTGATATCAAGATCACGACTTGTTAGAGTTTAGTACCGCAAACATCGACAATGACGAACAAGCCCAGAAGCAAGAGTAAAATGTTTGGTTACCAAACTAAGAAAGGTACAAACAATAATTACCTGTAAGAGTCTGTTCATGGGAACTGGTCTTCTAAGATCCCATATAATCTCTCTAACAGCGTTTAATTGACTAGGAGTAAGTGAATAAGGAAGAGCCTTCAACAATTTCTTAGTCAGAGGAGACCAATCATCTACAGCAACAGCATTTAGCTCGTGATTTTTACACTTCAATAACAGTTCCTCCTTCTCAACCCATGTCCCAACTGCTTCGAGCATTTGAAATAGTCTTCCCAACTGAAATAATATCAAATGCTGTCACAAGGAATGCGGACATGCCATTTGCTAAAGCATAAAAATTGGAAAAAATGGTATCTGTTATTTATCAAAACAACCACTTGAAATATCAAGCATACATAATGATACCGAAATTTCAAACCCTTGCACATATGCCACCGATTATATAAAAACCTTAAATAAAATTTCATATTTGATTAAGCCAAAAGTTGTTGGCAGCAACGATACCTGGAGGTAAAAGAAATCATCAAAGATGAGCCTTCGTCGAGCAAAATCAGCTTCATCTCGATTCTTGGGTTTGTGAATTCCCATGTAGGCCTAAAATTGACCAAAATATATTGTGAACGTAATATCTACGAGAACAGAAACATGACAGGCCGTGCAATACTCCCTGCTATAAGGGGAAAAAATGTGCACTTTTTGGCTGCCTAAAAGGGGTGTCGCCTACTCATTGTTAGATGTATATGTATTCTTGTAGTTTCCCCATTGTATAAGGGGTTTTGTGCATATTTGCCTACACCTGTACATGTATATATTTGGGCCTATTGCCCCCATAATGAATACAAGTGCTATTCATAACATGGTATTAGAGCCAATTAGGTTTTCTTTTTCCACGCACGGTGCACTTGCGTGCTGTTTCTTCAATCGATCTTCGTTTTGATCGATTGATTCTGCTCCCTGGTGAATTGGATCTTCGTCGAGCTGCGCTGCCTTCTTCTCTGGACGCGTGCTCGTCGATTCGTCGTCCTCCAGTCGCCGCCGACGCCGTCTCATCTTGACGTGCTCTGTTTTCAATCCGCCGCCGCCTCATTGGGTTGCCGCCGTTCTTCTTCACGGGACGCGCTTCAGTCTTCTCCAATCGACGATTCATCACCTTCAGTCGTCACAGTCGCCGCTGCTGTCGCCGGATCAACCGGATTTCTTCGCCGTCGCCGGCTTCGACGCGTTCTGCCGCCGCTGAAGACGAAGGCTCGATTTGATTTCGAGCCGTGTCTGCTTGGCTCGGCTTGTTCAGTCGGCTCGGCTCGGCTTGTTACGTCGGCTCGGCTCGGCTTGTTACGTCGGCTCGGCTCGGCGGCTCGGCTTCTTACGTCGGCTCGGTTCGGCGGCTCGGCTCAGCCTTTGGTCGGCTTGGCTCGTCTCCCAGGTCGGCTCGGCTCGTCTCGGTAAAAAAAAAAAAAAAAAAAAAAAAAAAAAAAAAAAAAAAAAAAAAAAGAGGACTGCTGTTCTGTTCTGTTGGTTCATCGTGACTTCTGTTGTCGCGCTCATCTGCCAGGAACATTTTAGCAGGGTACTCGGAAAAAAAAAAAAAAAAAAAAAAAAAGTTGCTGCTTGCGCCGCTTCTCTCCAGCGCTCTCGCCGTCGCCCGCCGCTGCCTCCTTTGCGCTCTCGCCGTCGACATGGCTCCTTCGCCTACATCTGGAGGTGTTCCTGTTCTTCGCTGCCCGGTGCTTTTCAATGGCACCAACTATCGTGACTGGGTTCCTCGTCTTCGGATTCATATGCGTGGTCTGCGTCTTTGGGAGTTTCTTACTGGCGAGCTGCCTTGTCCACCTCGCCCTATTGCTCCTGCGTCGCCTGTGCTTCCAGTGAAGCCTACTATATCTGAGACAGCTACTTCTGATGAGATAAAGGAGTTCGACAAGTCACTTGCTGATTATGATGCTAGAGTTGAGCAGTTGCAGACTGATTATGATGATTTGATGTCCTCTTATGAGTCACAGTTTGCCACATACAGAGTCTGGATTGATGAGGATGCTAGAGCTGCTTCTATTCTTGTTGCTAGCATGGAGGATCGGTTTTCTGCTGATATTGTTGAGTTTGACTTTGCACATCAGATGTGGGCTTTTCTTCGCGAGCGCTATGAGCCTACTGGACAGTCCACTTTTCTTGCTGCCGTACGTGAGGAGCAGCTTGTCCGACAGGGTGATGGCACAGTTGATGATTTCTATGGTCAGATATCTGCTATTTGGCGTCAGATTGACACTCTTGGTCCTCAGTTGTCTCCCAGCACTTGTCAGTCCTGCCAGAGTCAGAAGAAGTTTCTGGAGATTCGTCGCACTTATGACTTCTTGACGCGGCTTCGTGATGAGTTTGAGCCACGCCGTGCTCAGTTGCTTGCTCGTCACCCTTGTGTTACTCTCATGGAGGCTCTTGCTGAGGTTCGTAATGAGGAGACTCGTCTTCGTGCTGCTGGTCTGTTACAGTACTCTTCAGTGTTGGCTGCTCGCTCTTCGCCGTCGGCTCCTCGTTCTCCTTTGTCTCCAGCTGCTACTCCTCCTGTGGTGCCTTCCTCCATGGCGCCTTCTTCTGGGAGTCGGCCTAGTGCTCTTCAGTGTGATCATTGTGGTAAAGAGGGTCATGTGGAGGCTTATTGTTTCAAGAAGAGGAAGGAACAGCGGGCTCGTTCTCGTCGGTTTTCACAGGGTGCTGCTAGCCCTAGTACTGGAGGTTCTCAGAGGGGTTCTACTGGTTCAGACACACAGGAGATCATCAGGCTGCTCGGTCGCCTCGTCGCCTCTCCGTCACCAGGAGCTGCTGGTTCTGTGACTCAGCCCTCTGCACCGACTGGTACTGCTGCTGCTTCTCAGTCTTCCCTTGCGGGATCTCGCTCTCCTACTCCAGGTACTTGTCCGTGGGTTCTTGATTCTGGTGCTTCTTTTCATATGACTCCATATCGCTCCTGTCTTTCTTCTATGGTTTCTTCGCCTAGTTCTCATTTTGTTCATACAGCTGATGGATCTCCTCTTTCTGTTGTTGGGAAGGGCACTCTTTTATCTGACTCTTTTTCCGTTCCTGATGTCTCTTGTGTTCCTGATTTGACCATGCAGCTTATGTCAGCCGGCCAAATTACTGATTATGATTGTCGTGTGATTCTTGATCCTGATTTTTGTTATGTTCAGGATCGTTGCACGGGTCAGGTGATTGGCACTGGCCCCCGGCGCCGTGATTCACAGCGTCTTTGGGAGCTTGACTGGCTACATCTTCCTTCCGCTGCGTCTGCCGGTCTTGTTGGCTCCGCCTTTGCTGCTTCGTCGACCTCGTCTTTTACTCAGTGGCATCATCGCTTGGGTCATATCTGTGGCTCTCGATTGTCGGCTTTGATTCGTCGTGGTCTTTTAGGGTCTGTTTCAGGTCATGAGTCTTTAGCTCAGTGTCAGGGATGTAGGTTAGGCAAGCAGATACAGCTTCCCTACCATTCTAGTGAGTCAGTGTCACAGCGTCCTTTTGATCTTGTTCATTCAGATGTATGGGGTCCTGCTCCCTTTGTTTCTACAGGGGGACAACGATATTATATAATTTTTATAGATGATTTTTCTCGCCACACATGGATTTATTTTATGAAACATCGTAGTGAGGCTTTATCCATCTATAAGACTTTTACTGCTATGATTCGTGCTCATTTTGACACTTCTATTCGTGTCTTTCGTGCCGACTCCGCAGGAGAGTATATTTCTGGAGCTCTTCGTCAGGTTCTTTCTGAGCAAGGCACCCTTGCTCAGTTTTCCTGTCCTGGTGCTCATGCCCAGAATGGTGTTGCTGAGCGCAAGCATCGTCATCTTCTTGAGACTGCTCGTGCTCTTATGATTGCTTCTTCTGTTCCTCCTCATTTTTGGGCTGAGGCTGTTTCTACTGCCAACTTTTTGGTTAATATTCAGCCTTCGTCAGCTATTCATGGAGGGATTCCTTATGAGCGTCTTTGCGGCAAGTTACCTGATTATTCCAGCCTTCGTCTTTTTGGTTGTGTATGCTATGTGCTTCTTGCACCTCGCGAGCGCACTAAGCTGACCGCTCAGTCCGTTGAGTGTGTTTTTCTAGGCTATAGTGCTGAGCATAAGGGATATCGGTGTTGGGATCCTGTTGGTCGACGGATGCGGATTTCTCGAGATGTTGTTTTTGACGAGTCACGTCCTTACTATCCTCGTCCATCTTCAGACACCTCTTCTGCATCTTTAGTTGATCCACTTTCTTTCTTGACTTTGCCTGATGTCTCTATTGTCAGTCCTCGTCTGGTGCCTCCTCCGCAGGTACCCTCTCCTTTTGTGCCTTCTTCATTGGCACCGACACCTTCCCCTGTGGTGTCTTCTTCACCCGTGCCTTCTGGACAGTCTTCTACGGGTCCTTCTTTTATGGGCCCTGACTATTCTTTGAAGCCACCGGTGACGCAGGTCTATACTCGACGTGCTCCGGCATTCTCTGATGTGTCATCTTCTTCTGATGAGCCTTCTACTCCCGATAGGCCATCTTCTATGCTTGACGCTTCTTCCTCAGAGGATCTTTCTCCCGAGCAGCTTATCAGACGTGGTGCTCGTATTCGTCAGCGTCCTGATTTTTTCTCTCCTTCTGCCTATTCTACTACGGTTCTTTCTGAACCTACCTCTTATCGTGATGCTATTCTTTATCAGGAATGGCAGCATGCTATGGCAGAGGAGATTGCTGCTCTTGAGCGTACAGGCACGTGGGATCTTGTTCCTCTTCCTGCACGTGTTCGCCCTATTACCTGTAAGTGGGTCTATAAGGTTAAGACCCGCTCTGATGGTTCTCTTGAGCGCTATAAGGCTCGTCTTGTGGCTCGCGGTTTTCAGCAGGAGCATGGCCGTGACTATGATGAGACCTTTGCGCCTGTTGCTCATATGACCACTGTTCGCACTCTTCTTGCTGTGGCCTCTGTTCGTGAGTGGTCCATCTCTCAGCTTGATGTCAAGAATGCCTTTCTTAATGGTGAGTTGCATGAGGAGGTGTATATGCGTCCTCCACCTGGGTATTCTGTTCCTGAGGGCATGGTGTGTCGTCTTCGTCGCTCACTTTATGGTCTTAAGCAGGCTCCTCGTGCTTGGTTTCAGCGCTTTGCCTCTGTGGTCACTGCCGCTGGCTTTTCTGCCAGTAATCATGATCCTGCGTTATTTGTCCATATTTCTCCTCGTGGTCGGACTCTTCTTCTTCTTTATGTTGATGATATGATCATTACAGGAGATGATTCGGAGTATATAGCCTTTGTTAAGGCGCGTCTCAGTGAGCAGTTTTTGATGTCTGATCTTGGTCCTCTTCGTTACTTTCTTGGGATTGAGATTTCTTCTACACCTGAGGGGTTTTATCTATCCCAAGAAAAGTACATTCATGACCTTCTTGATCGTGCTTCTCTCACTGATCGTCGGACTGTTGAGACTCCTATGGAGCTCAATGTTCATCTTCGCGCCACTGATGGTGAGCCTCTCACTGATCCTACTCGATATCGTCATATTGTGGGGAGTCTCGTTTATCTTGGTGTTACTCGTCCTGATATCTCGCATTCTGTGCATATCCTTAGTCAGTTTGTTTCAGCTCCTACCCAGCTCCACTATACTCACTTGCTTCGTGTCCTGCGTTATCTTCGTGGGACTATATCTCGTCGCTTGTTTTTTCCACGCTCCAGCTCTTTACAGCTTCAGGCATATTGTGATGCTACCTGGGCTAGTGATTCCTCTGATCGTCGATCTCTTTCTGCTTTTTGTGTGTTTCTTGGTGGTTCTCTCATTGCTTGGAAGACTAAGAAGCAGACAGCAGTTTCTCGTTCGAGTGCAGAGGCTGAGTTGCGTGCTATGGCTCTTGTGACAGCAGAGGTTACTTGGTTGCGGTGGTTGCTTGAGGATTTTGGTGTTTCTGGTTCTACGCCGACTCCTCTTTTATCTGACAGTACAGGTGCTATCAGTATGGCTCGTGATCCGGTGAAGCATGAGCTCAGTAAGCATGTTGGTGTTGATGCTTTTTATACACGAGCGCAGGTACAGGATGGTATTGTTGCTCCTCAGTATGTGCCTTCAGAGATTCAGTTGGCTGATTTATTTACAAAGGCACAAACTGGTGCTCGACACAGGTTCTATCTCTCCAAACTCAGTGTTATTGATCCACCCTGAGTTTGAGGGGGGGTGTTAGATGTATATGTATTCTTGTAGTTTCCCCATTGTATAAGGGGTTTTGTGCATATTTGCCTACACCTGTACATGTATATATTTGGGCCTATTGCCCCCATAATGAATACAAGTGCTATTCATAACACTCATCACTTTCATAAGCCTGATTTATCAAATTAAATTGTTTGTCATAACTACAATAGTTTGACCACTTCTGACAACAGTTAGTTTTTAACAGGAGATTTGACTAAATGCTCCAAAATTAGAGCTTAAAAAAAAAGGACGATGTCTCGTATTGGTAAAATTAGAGTTGAAGCAAAAAACATACAGAGGGGTCAACAGAGGTATCAAGAAACAATGAGCATCTCTAGGTTCCCCCAAAAAAAAAAAAAAAAAAAAAAAAACCTTTTCTTTTTCTGGATCAATATGTGTTAGTACCACCCTGAGCGCAACAAGAACAGCAGTTATGAAGTGAAGTGTACAATTCATGGCATCACTTACGTCAAAGAGATTAGGCAGGTTGAATTCACTGAGAATCTCGGGAGGCATAGGATCAACATCTGGGGTCAGCATCTCCAAGGCCCTGTTCATAGTTGCAATTTCTTACATAGCTTCATCGAACGTATTAATCTGAACTGAATGCATTGTACATAAGTCAACGGTGGTTCACTTATGATTTGGAGTCATCCCTTAAAGTGCCAATAAAATGTAAGTTACTCACCTAAATATTTGAGAGGCGTTTTAATATTTTCAAACTTGGCAAACTAAATGGACTTGTTCCAACATATCAAGAACTGCATTCCCCCTTTCCCATTTCAATCAATCTAAATTTTGACACAGTAATATTTGCAGGTGCAGAATCATGCAACATAATTCTATGAACATAGTCAAACGAAATAATGGTTGTCTAAAAAAAACCTACGGGCCCAACATTCACTTAGAAACTAGGGAAAAAATGCAGCAAATACTGACCTAGAGATAGAGAGGCCCAGTAAATTTGGTTTCATTCCCGCTTTTGATGGGTATATAGGATGTGGCTTCATATCAAGCATAGTGCATCGTTCCTCTTCTTCTTGAAGCCTGTCAATAGTGTACTCCTTCAACTCGTAATGCCCATTAGATAGGGCCTTTTTGACCTACACACAAATCAGAGCGAATGTTATTCATCTATTATTTGATTAGTTCCTTTTTCCCCAAGGGAAAAAACACTTCAGTTCTTTACAAGAAAAAAAATTGTAATATAGCTAATTTGTGGCTATAATTATAAGTTTGTTGGGAAATAGTGTCAGAAATAAAAAACAAAAGGACTATCCTGGAGGTATGCAACAAGATTCAGGAGCACCAGCAGTAATGGGCGAAGAATAGCAGAGCAAGATTTTGGTTTACCAACCTTACCACTGACATAAACAAGATCCCCTTCCCTGTGCTTTGCTGACATACAGTTCAGAAAATATTGAGAAGAGAAACGAGTTCCACTGAAGAATTTCTTGAGGTGCAAATGAATTGTATTCTGCTCCGTTGTATTCTGCTCTTCTCCAGAGTTGCCACTCTTGACTGAAGAGCTTAACTCAGGCTCAACTAAGGAACAACCAACAACCACCTCGAGGAAACCTAAAGTAGACTTAACCTTGATTCCCCTGAGAACACAAACAAAGTATTTACAAGAAGGCATAGTGAAATATCATAATGGCATACTGCTTTGTCCAAAAAAGAGATAACCACATAAATACTATACAACCAATACAATTAGTATATAAAAGGAACCGCTTATGATATGTCAACATAGGAAACAGGGGATTTTAGAATATGATTAAATGTTTGTTCCACTTTTGTACAGCATAGTCGGAAATCAATTGGAGCCTTCCAGTGATCCGCAAGATCAATGAACTATATTGTCTTTAAACGGAAACAGCTATCTTATCTGTTTGACGCACACAGACACCAAAACATGAATTTGCCTCTGCATGGAACAAGCCCGTCACAGGTCAAAATTTTAAGCCTTTCAAAAAGTTGTGCTGCAACAGATTGAACAACTGTTTCTTTTCTTTTTCTTTTTCCGAGGGGAATCCAATAGCCCTTCCTCAACAAGAACAATACCATGGGGTTTTTTTACCCTTGATTTGTGTTATAGCATTAAAGCACAATCTTATCAAAACAGTAAAATGAGCTGTTGAGGAAATATTATTTGACCTGTAAGCAGAGAAAAGAGAATCCAGAGACCAACTCGCATAAATGTTCAGGTCTTGGCAACAAGATTAATTGAATTCAGCTGCCTTGGCATCATAGTCAAGTTTGCAGCTTTAGATCTTCATGTAAGTTTGTCCATTGTGGGTTTGGCCATCTAAGCGATCTGATGAATTAAATTACCCACTCTTTTTATCTAAATTTTCTAATATGTGTAAGACACAATTACCTGGAAGATGTCACAGTACCAACAAGCATAATGTACTGACCATCTTCTATAGGACCTTCAGGGTTTTGCAGATCTGCGTAGGTTCGAGGAAAATGCTGCAATAATTTGCGGACCTGTAAAGGAAACAGAAATTACATGCAAATAATTTTACGATTTTATTTATAAAATAAAAAAGATGAAGTGGATGGACTGCTGATACCGTATGGAAACCACCATCCTCCAGCTGGCGACATTGCCTGCTAGTTGTTCCAGGTATACACCTGATGCTTTTATCCAATATACTATTATCAAGGGTTACAGCATTAGATGGTGACTCAGAACGAGTCTCCATGCCCACTGCTGCCTCCTGACAAGAATTATCTTCACTTGTTGACAGATCATCTGAATTATTTAGGGTTTGAAGTTCCTGAGAAATATCCTGCTTTAAGAGAGAACTCTCTTCAGTTATTGACTGATCATCTGCATTTGTGAGGGTCTGACTCAATGGATGATATCCATTAGGAAATTCATAAGCTGACTCCAAATTTCCACCAGAGTCTCGGATGAAATTTGTGAGGTTTTCCGAAAGAACAGTTTCTTTGCACTTCATGCTAGTAGAATCATCATATAGTTCAATAGGTGAGGCGTCACCAATTTTTATGCATGGAAATTTTGCAGAAATTTCTGGGAAGTCAATTTCTTTAAAGACGCTGATCAACTCTGCAGCAGATTCTCTACGGGCCCTTTGTTGCTCGACTAAATCTTGTGTGTTATTATAACCCATCAAAACAGACACCTGCAGCAGTACACATTTTAGACTAAGCTCACTGTTTGCAGAAAGTAAATATGGATTGTTGTTGTTGTCATTTGTTTGAGTAGAGTTTCCATGCTTCAACCCATGGAATGGGATGTTATGCACATATTAACGCGGTAACAGTGGTTGTTAGATGGAACCGGCCTTTAACTTATTTTGTAACTGTAAATGGTGAAATATGCTGGCATCTCAAGTGAAAAGCGGTAAAAGACAACTACACAAAATAAGATATCAGCACAATTAAGTAAATTTGTCATTTAAACTTCATAATGGACTACTATGTTAACAATTTAGAAACCACTTCCAAGCATTTCCAACAAAAGCTATCAGGATAAAGTGATAGATAACTTGTTACTAATGCATGGCAAAGTCAGATATTAAAACTAGCGCGTAACGTCAATTAGTTGCTGACCAAAGCACATACTTTCTTCAGGAGCTTTGATCTCTCCGAGATGCCATCAACTTGCAGCAGTTTCTGCACAGACGTGTGATTCTCACGCGAACACCACTGGAAGAGCTTAGAACCGAGAGCATTCCTAAACCTGCAGGCCAATAAATTTCATCGTCACTGGTTTCCAGCCACTAGTCATCTTTCATTCACAACGTCGAGCGAAAGTAGTGGGGTATACTAAAATCTCAATTAAAAAAAAATACCTCATTTTGCAACCGATACTTCTAGTTCTAGGGTGCCCCCTCCGAAACCCCAAAGATATCACCCTCGCTAGATTATTATCACTGCTGCACTGAAGGGTACCGACCTCATGTGTCAGATAAGAGAGGGGTGTAGCAAGTTAAAAGGCGAAACCAAGCAGAATACCTTAAGCCATGACTGCAGGAAGAGGAGGACGACGAGGCGATCATGGAGGTGAACGGCCAGTAGAGATACTTCGCGATTCGCCGCGGCGCCCAGTTGGTGAAGCGCGGGCGGGAATACCATTAAGTTGATAGAGCGCAAGGGCGCGGAGAAGCAGGAGATGGCCCGCGCCGGCGCCCGCCTCCAAGACTTCCCGCGAGAGCGTGGCGTGGGCCCACACCGCAAGTGCGGCGGAAGGGACCGGAGAAGGCGGCGGAGACGTCGCGGGACAGGGGAGGGGCCCGCAGGCCCGTCGGCTTCGCCTTCAAGGAACGGAGGAGGCCTTGTATCGGTGGAGGCGCTCGACGTCGTCTACTTCCTGTTGCAGTGCTCACGGAGGAGACTCGCGCGCTGTGCCCGCAGAGACGTACCGCCGCGAGCAGCCCGCGAATGACTAGAGACCTTCGAGAGCAGCAGCAATGGCGGCCAAGGGAAGAAAGAGAAGGGAGAAGGCGTGGGGAAAAACGGGATTATTGGAAAACGAGAGGTGGGAAGCCCATGACAAAATATCATAGTGGGCCTGAATGATCAGCGCATCAACGTATCTCTTCGACCGGGCCGGTCAAGCCAATTGGCCCAACCAACATTACGGATTCAGCGCGACATCAGACTAACGTGCAGCGGGTAGTCATGGCGGCGGGCACGAAGCACGCATTTTTAGCCCGGCCCGAACACGGCACGGCCCGATCAATTTCGTGCCCGGCCCGGCCCGGCCCGCACCATCGGGCTGTGCTCGGGCCGAGGGGTCGGCACGCCGGGCGGCACGGCCCGGCCCGTATACAAGACGGCCCGATAAAGCACGTCGGGCCGAAAACTGACCCGACACGGCACGGCCCGAATTAAACCAGCCCAACCCACCAGCCCAACCCACCAGCTGCCACCTGCCATATAAAAACGACGCCGTCCCCTCTCCTCCCCAAACCCTAATCATTTCCCTCTCCTCGCCGCAGCGCACGCGGAGGCGCAGCCGCGCCCGCGCCTTTCCCCTCCCCTCGCCACTCGAAACCCTAGATCCACCGCGCCTCTGCTCCTCCCTCCTCTCGCCGCGTACCAGTCTTCTCCGCCGCGCACCGGTCTTCTCCACCGACTAGATCTAGGCTGGTGCCTCGGCTCCGGCTAGATCTGCCGCTCGGTCGCGGCCATGCCGGTGCCGGAGGTGAGCGAGGAGGCTCTGCGCACGGCGGAGAACCTCCTCTTCGGCAACCGTTCGAGCTCGCAAACGAGGGCCGGGACGACGACGCCGAGGCGTCAACAAGGGCCGGCGTCAACAAGGGCCGGCACGTCTACATCTCCGGCTGCGGGCGCTGCTCCGGCTACAGGCGCAAGTTGCGGCGGCGGACGCATCTCCGGCAACGGGCTCCAGTACTCCTGCTTCCACTACTCCAACCGATGCGGCCACGGACTCCAGTACACCTACACCGGCGAGTACCGCAAGCACAAGCAGCCGGAAGAGGGGAAGGAGGTTGACATCAGAAGCTTGGAACGACTTCGAACCGGTCTACACAGAAGTAAATGGCCGGCAGAAGAAGACTCATGCTAAGTGCAAGCACTGTAAGAATGTTATAACTGGGTTCAGATGGTGGCACTGGTCACTTGCTGCTACACCTAGGAAGTTCTACTTGGATATGGATGTAAAGTGGAATGCCACCTACCTTATGCTTAAACATCTGATTCCTTATAAGTCTACATTCTCTGTTTTCATCAATGGACAATACCAGTCTGTTCATGGTCATGCATTGCTTGAACCAGAAGATTGGTATGTTGCTGAAAAGGTTTGTGAATTTCTTGAGCTGTTCTATGAATGCACTGTTACTCTTTCTGGTGTTTATTACCTTACTGCTCCTTTAATGTTGCATAAACTGATTGATATTGCTGGTCATTTGCATGCCTCTGAGACTGACAAATTCTTGTGGAAGGTTGTTGTTCCTATGAAGGACAAATACATGAAGTATTGGAAAGACATCCCTTTTCTTTATTCTTTTGCATTTGTATTGGATCCTAGAGCCAAGATGAGAGGCTTTAGCAATGTTTTGAGGCTTCTTTCTGATGCTACTTCCATTGATTATTCTGCATATTTCAATACTGTGCGTACTGAACTAACCAAGCTTTTTGTCAAATATGAAAACAAATTTGGTGCAGTTCGCTTACAGAGACAGCCCACTTCGGTAAGTAGTGGCAAAAGGAAAACAAATTGGGGTAAGATCTTTGCTTCTCCTTCTGATGCTGCAGAATCATGTGAGCCACCTCCTTTGCAATCTTCTACTTATTCTCAAGTATCTGAGCTCATGTTATATCTAGATAGTGATCCTGTTGCACTTGATGAGGACCTTGACATTATTAATTGGTGGCATGAGTATAAACAAACTTATCCTATCTTGTCTATAATGGCTAAGGATATTATGACTGTCCCTGTTTCAACTATCAGTTCGGAGTCTGTTTTCAGTCTTTGTGGCAGGGTGCTTGAGGAGAGAAGACGTCGCTTGACCAGTGAGATGGTGGAGATCATCACATGCCTGAAGGATTGGCAGCTTGGAGATGACCGAATGTAGGAGACCATTGAGGATTACCACCTTGAACTTGAAGAATCTTACAAGAACCTCAGCCTGGATGGTGAGGATGGGGGTGGTACTGTGGCTGAGTAGATGATAAGTTGTGAACTTGTAATCATACCATTTTGATATCTGATGTGATCCATTTGTAATGTAGGTGTCATAAACTATTGAACTTGTGATGATGAACACCTCTGTGAGCTAGGCTGTACTCTTTTTTCCTTTAGGCCAAAGGGTTTTTAATGAGTCAGCGAGCAAACAGCTCAAAGTAATATAATTTTCGTTCTTTTGGCCAATCTGATATTTGTTTTTTTTTCTTTTCTGATTTGAAGTCTGCATGTTGCGAGTGAATGAAATCTGTTAACTTTGTGTTGAAATCTGGTAACTTTGTGTTGAAATTCTGGTCTCTGTGCTTGTATTTTGAATTTCGGGTCTTTTCTGGCTGCCGGGCTATCGGGCCTGTCGTGCTTTTCGTGCCTTTCAGCCCGGCCCGACACGATTAACCAAATTCGTGCCGTGCCACGGGCCGAGGGGTCGGCACGTGGGCTGGCACGGCACGGCCCGTTTACAATTACGTGCCTTTTCGTGCCCGGGCCGTGCCGTGCTGGGCGGCCCGTTTGGCCATGACTAGCGGCGGGACCTGAAGAACCAGAACGTTGCTATGCTATACATACGACCACAGCGTCCTACTGCCGTGTATGACTGCGCCAGGAAGTTCATTATTTGTACGACCACAGCGTCTACTGCGCTATACCAGCAAAACAACAGTCCGACGAACATTCGGAAAGGCATTCGAATACATTTTTGTTTAATAATAGGAAGATTGCATTAATCCCGACCTTGGCTTTTAGAGAAGCTACAACCGCAGTGGTCTTGACTTCTAAGAAAGTTAGAGCCAAATACAATTATCAACAAATGTCGACCATCATCAGAAGTGCACAAAAGCTACACCGATGAAACAAAACAAAAGTAAAAAATGAAAGGTCTCTAGTCCGCAGCTTCTATTGTCTTCCAGTGCTATTTCTTGAATACAGTCGACTCCATGTGTCTATTCTTCCACGATCTGAGATAGAACACACTCGAACAACTGTCAATCTAATGACAAACAATATCCTTGATTGAAGCAAAAGACCACCCATACGGCACGACGAAGAAACAAATTGAAAACTGCAAGAGACGCCCAAGCAGACACAAGGACAGTCGAGACAACTAATCAGTCGAACCCAGCCACTCGTGCAAATGACTCCAAAAATAACGCCTTCATGAAGGTTACGACATCAAAATGCCGCTGTCATACCAGGATTTCACCTGGAGTCCTTCGATCTGATTACGATAGGCACCACAACGACGCCTTCAACAAGTCATGCTTGTCGTCGGCACTAGCAATCAACCAGGCATAGCTTTTACCCTGATACCCCTAACTTCAGATCGGACCTCCATGTTTGGCTAGATAGACGCCGAACGGCATCCATCCTCCAAGTAGAAGATCAAGATTCACACGGCATTGGCCACCAGCAATTGCTGCAATGGCGGAAGAGCAGCTGCTGCAACACCACGTGACCTCACCGCTTCAAGAACAAACCATAAATTAATCCTGATAGCCTTCCTTGTGTGCACATAGCATAGATGTCTAAAATTCCTCCTTGAACTGTGGGGGTGTTCGTTTCATGAGGTCTAAATTTTAGAGAGATCGTATCAAAGAGAATCTTGTTATTTAAAAATATTAAATAAAGTTTAATTACAAAACTAACTGCAGAACCCTGGTCTAATTCGCGAGACGAATCTAATGAATGTAATTAAGCCGTGATTAGATGATGATTACTGTAGTATCACTGTAGCAAAATATAGATTAATTATGCTTATTAGATTCGTCTCGAAATGAGCATTCATCTGTGAAAAAGGTTTTATCATTAAATTTTATTTAATGTTTCTAAATGACAAGATTCTTTTTTATGTGACGGATCTAAATTTTAGAGGGGAGGAAATGAACGCCCCCTCCCCCCGAGAGGAACACTCGACCACGCAGCTGCTCCTCGGGACTTGATGGCACAGAGATCGATACTTGTCTCCAGCAGCGATGAACGGGGGGCTGCAGCAAATGTGTAGATCTATCGCGTCGGACCCCAAGTCCCCAACACGGAAAGATGCCGCCGTCACCGCGCGACCTCTACAGATGTACAGATCCGTGCCGCCAACCACTGCAGGCACGACTGCAACGGATCGCCGCCAACGCCGCCGCACGATCGCGACATGCTTGTCCCAATACATATTTGTCCTGTCATCATCGGCGACCACTGCACCGGCGTGGCCGCCTGTGCAATAGAGCATCATAATGGACAGTTAACCGTAGAATTACTTGTTAGCTGCAGCTGCCTTGAACGCAATATTACCGATCTTTTGTTTATCTTTTGTCATACAATATTTATCTTTGTTGCAGTAGCTCTTACGATGCGTACCATGTTATACGGAATAAAATTGCACGCAGGACAAATTAATCGGGAGACCGTATATAACAAAAATTAATTCAATCGCAAAGTGCTACAGCGAGTAGACAACACGGAAGCTCAGAACGGCAAGCAGCAGGATCAGGTGGAGGCAGCAGACGCCAGGCGCGCCGCCGGCCGCGTTGAGCTGCGCGTACTCGGCCGGGAGGGGCATGTCGTCCACGGGGAGCGAGCACGCCGCGGACGGCCCGGCGTCGGCCAGCGCCGCGACGCCCGCGGCGGACGCCTCGTCCACGGCCATCAGCGCCTGGATCACGGCCGTCGCCGCCGCGCCGTACCGCGTGGCGTTGCGCTGCAGCAGCCACATGATCCCCATGAGCTGGCAGTCTCGGTCGTTCTCGCCCGGCCGGCTGGCCTGCTTCTTCCCCGCTGGTGCCGCCGCGCCACCGCCTGGGTTGGGTTTTATCTGCAACGTTGAGACTTGTTGCATTAGACGCATGCAACAGGAGATGATACAGACTCGTATGTTCCAACGACGCAGAAGACGTACTCGAGTTGCTACATGTTTGCGTCGAGGTTATCACGGTAAGTTCGGCATATGCCGTGCAAGTTATCGCATTACACATGCCATTTACGTTTCGAGTGCAGAAAGGTGACAAGCTAGATACGTGGCAAATATGTTGCGACACATAGGCACCACCGGGAGTAGCAGTACCATTGTCAGGTGCATGCTGCAACATCTCGAGAGAACCAAAGTTTATCTGTGGGCATTACTCTTCGGACTCTCAGCCTGTTCGGTTGGAGGTTTTACAGCAGGCAGCAACAGCAACAGCTACAGTGTTTGTAGTTATTTCTTCAACAGCAGCTACAGTGTTCTCAGTTATTTTTCTGCAGCCGCAGCCGAACAGCATGTCTGGTGTAAACAAAACAAGCCTTCTAACAATGAATCTATAAATAAAGCGAATGATTCTTCCAAGGACATGTCCATCTCTTTGGGCCCAAAATGCTGAAGCAATCAAATGGTTGTAGGCAGAGTGTATAGGCATGTTCCAACAAATCATTCTCCAGACCCTACGCAACAGGCCCGGACTCCAGATCTCATCATTTAATTACGGGTGGCCACTCACTCACTCGCCCAGCAGTGACACCCCAATCATGGTAGCAACCAGGCAATACCGAGAATGTAGACCGAGACACTAGGTACTGTAGTCCCGTGGTTGCAGTGTCCGTCCATGACTTGCATTCGACGCCATGTCTCTAAAAAGGCATGTCAAGCCGGCAATAGAATATGGAGGATGCGCAGTGTGGTAGAGTAGTGTCATGCCGTGATCAATGAACTGATGAGTCTCGCCTAGATAGGGTAGTGTGTGTTTGCTACCTACTGCTGTTCCTACATCGTTTTGTGATCTTCAAGCTTGCAAGATGAGAACCGTCCGTGGACCATGACTGTCCATCAGAACTGGAACTGGAACTGGAAATTAAAGGGATCGTTGAAAGAACAGTGGCGAATGTAAGTAAGCACGCATTGTTCGATGCTTGTGTGTCTGTCGAACTAGTTCTGTTCCTGCACGTCGATGGCTTTCAGGTTTAGAGTCTCACCGTGGTAAGAGCACGAAGGCACTTGGAGCAGCCGGGGACGCCCGGCCGGGCGCAGTCGCTCTCCAGCCTCCTGGCCACCTCGTCGGCCGGCGCCCACATCCCGCCCTGCACCAGCGGCGGCCCGCACGCCATGCGCCGCAGCTTCACCCCGCAGTAACAGGACGCGACGTCGCACGTCCCGTTGCCTCCACGCGGCCGCGGGAGCGGCGCCGCGCCGCCCGCACGCAGCGCGCGGTCCGCGGCGCCCGCGCACGCCTCCGAGTCGTCGGGCGGCACCGGCATGTCCACCACGGCCGCCGCCGACCTCGCCGACCTCGCCGGCCGCGCCGCGAGTCCCGTGGGCGCGTACGCGGCGAACAGCCACGCGGCCAGCGCCGGGCAGCAGCGCAGCCGCGCGGGCATCGCGCCGTCGTCGGCGGCGCAGGAGGACCGCACGGCCGGGAGGAGGGACGGTGCGGGGGCGAGTGGGCAAGTCGCGGAGGTCACCGTGTCCGACTGCTCCGGGAACGCCGGGATCGTGCCGCCGGTCGTGGTGGGCTGCGCCGGGGTGGCCGCCGACGGGAACACCAGTGCCGGGTCGAGCGGCGCCGGGTCCGGCAATGTGGCCGCGGCGGCGCGGTTGATCGGCGCGAGCAGCACGACGTGGCAGGCCACGTAGAGGAGGAGCAAGGCGACGCGCGCGCGGTGGAGGGGAGGCATCCTGCTCTCCTCAAGCGAGCGCGCGCGTACGTGTGCACGCGCGTGGTGGGTTGTTTGTTCCCGGTTGGGTTTGAGATAGAGCTGAGAGTGGCAACCACCGCCACGGGCTGGTGAATGGGAGTGTGATGGCGATCACTGATCGACGATAGGATGAGGTGGCCTATATGCGTGGTATGATGAGAGGTTGCCGTGTTCCTTTTTCCGCTGTTTTTTGAGCCAGAGAAGAGGAGGCATGATGGGATGATGGCACGGCTGTTATATCGGCCTCCGAAACGGCAAACCAGTTGCAGCTTTTGAACAAACAAAAAAAGCTAGTTGCATTTTGTTACTGTTTATTTGGGAATATTCACATCGTTCAACTATTCGTCCATCGGCTTGATTTACTTCGCGTCTCGTTCAGTACTGTCTTGGCTTTTCAAGTTGTTCTTTTGCATGGCACTGAGTCTTCAGTCAACTTTCTTCTCGTGCTTGGGAACCTATGTCGACTTTGTCATGGGGCGTGATCGCAGCAACAATCCTTGAACAGATGAGAGCCTGGAGGCTGGACCTTGGGCATGCACGGATTATAAAAAAGAGGTTTCAGCAACGCATGCCTGCAGTATTTGTATACTACTACTAGTAGTAGAAAGCTTGGGTTACATCCTAGTACTACGTGCCTAAAACGAGTCTCAACATAATGAAGTGAACGCGTAGCCCAAGATGGTAACGAAGGCAACACACCGTGCCCCTCCCACGTTGCCCAAGAAGGTAGTATAACGGCAGTAAGCAGCACCATGCACCTTCCACAGTTCCACCGCCACCAGCAGAGAGACAGGAAGAACCGTGCGGCGAGAGCGACACGCCGCGCGGCCCGAGCCTACCGATGCCGTGGACCAAGTGGCCGTGTTTTGTTTTGTTTTTTCACCGCGCGACTGCAGCGAAACGAGCGTGCGGGCGTTGGCGTTCGCGCTCCAATTCATCCATCTCACCTGGCGCGCGTGAGAAGTACCCGCAGCCACAGGCAGCCAAGCGAGGCGAGGCAGGGTCGTCTTAAAAGCAGCACAAGCCACGTAGCCCGCGGCTTAATTCTTGTGCGCGTGGACGCCTGCGGCGGCTGTCGGTCACGGGCGCGGGCGCCGGCGTGTTCAAGCGAGAAGACGGACGGGACGAATGTTTTTGTTGCCGCATGCGTGCCTTCGTGCTTTGTTAATTTCTGATCAAGATTCCTTCGACCGGCTTCCATCATGCCATCACGGGTAAGTTTGGGTTGTCGTTCCTTCCATATCACGGCTCCCGAAACAGCAACATGCCGAGGGGGCATGTGTTCCTTCGCTTTTGGTGCCTTCGTGTTTCTTTTTTTGTTCTAGTTTGCAATCCCATTCATGTGTCATCTTTGAACCGAAAAAGTAAACTAGATAAAAAAAAACAAAAACTGCTATAGAAGTCGCGACTAGACCGTCGATATTGGTTTACCCTGTCGTGAACCCCATCTGAGCTGCATTAATCCGAAAAGAAGGATTTGAGAATGGTTGGGATGCTATTACACAGGCAGCCGATGACATGAGGTGATCTGAGCACACTTAGTAACGAAGTTTTTTTTTCTGAGACATAAACAATGTTGTTTTTAGCACTTCTTTTGGAGAGGAAAATTATTGTATATGTCGGGCCGAAAGTCAACTTGAAGCCCAACTCGCTAGACGGTTCTACCCAGGCTGTTACGGCCCATCTGTACAGCCCAGTTGATCCTACTAGTGTCGACCTAAGCTGGGCCAGAACACTAGTTCCATCGTCCAGGCGTACTAACGTAAGCAAAGCTGCAAAGCGTAAGCAAAGCAATTTGTATTCCGATATCACTTTCGAGGCGTGACCTTATTACGTGCAACAAACAAATCAGATCATCATCCAACCTTTGCGTGCTGGAAAAGTACTAATAGGTCACCGGAGGCGAGTGAGTACTTTTCTTTTCCGGCTGCTTCCTGGATAGTGGCCGTCAATCGCGGCGCTCATCAGGTCATCGCGCGCGCGCGCGCACACACGCACCCCGGTACTACACATTTCAACAGCAATCATGTGGCTGCTCTCTCTGCCGAGCCACTCGAGGAAAAAGAAGAGGGCGTGTGATTGGCGAGGGCGCGCGCACGATTTTTTATTTATTTATCAAACAGTCGATCACCACCCCACAGAATGGGCTGGGTAGGTGTACGGCCGACCGAACTGTCTTTGACGTTCACTTCGCTTTACACGTGTTTCTGTTCGTCGTGCGCCTGGCTCCCTTGCTCATGTGGACTGGCCCGGACCTGCGTCCTGATACGCCGGGTCATGCCCTGTTCAGGATGCGGTTGGGACTGTTCCCGTCCGATCGGTAACTGGTGAAGGACACACGCGAGAAGTCCCTTTCTCGCGATCGCGATCCGGCCGGACAATCCGCGGCACGCCAGGTGAACCTTCCACGGGCGCGACATATGTCTGAACGATCTCGCAAGTGATGGCGCCGCTGATGGCTGCCTCACGTCGCCGTCAGCCGCCGCATGCGCCAAAAGAGACGGGTGCGTTGCCGGCGACGACGAACCGGCGATCGATAGCAGCATCTGCGTGCTCCGCTCGTTCATGGACAGTAGTAAGTTGGAGCAGGTGGCGACAGTGGCGTCACGAGGTCGTTAGACGTGACGCGGGGTTAGCTCAACCAAGCGCATCGCGCGCTCCGGGCTTCCGGTGGCGCGCGTGCTTGGATGCTTGCTGATTTTCTTTGACCTCCGGGGAGAACGAGGCCAAGTCGGCACCGGTCACTTCCTTTTTCTAGTCGTAGTAAGCATCATCATCAACCAAAAAGGGTCCCATGTAAAGTGCGGAAAGGATACGTGTTAGTTGCTCATTGTTCACTTAGCTTTAGCGTTTAATAATTGGGTCCCTTTTCTTTGTAATTTTCAATGCATTTTCTTGCTGGGTGTGTCAGTTGCAAGAATTTCTAGGCCCAAAAGCAGAGAATTTTCAAAGCACTATATTTCTGGATTGCAAAAGTTTCCGGCTGTGCAGATATTTCTGAAATACCACATATGTAGAAGCTAAGGTGCCCGTTGCTTTCCCTGAAAGAACCAAACAATCTTTGCCTGCTCCCAAGTACTACTCTCATGGATATATATTTTTTGCCCCTTCCCTCCACAATCCTCATCGTTGCGCGTGGTCGTGTGGACACCGCGATCGTCACCTTAACAAAAGCTAAAAAGAAAAGAAAAAAAGGAAAGAAAAAGGAATGATCCTCATCGTGGCTCGATCATGGAGATGGACACCTCGTTGACGGACTGCGTCTTGGTCGTGTCCGTCCTCATCGCCAGCGAGAACTCGGACACGGACACCGGCGTCTTCAGCCGCGTGAACAGCGGCGGCGCGGCGGGCACCGGCATCTGCGTCTGGTCGCCGCTGATCAGCATGAGCACCACGTTGGACATGGTCGGCCGGAGCTCCGGGTTCTCCTGCACGCACAGCAGCCCGACGTGGAAGCACCGCCACGCCTCCTCCCTCGAGTACGACCCAGCCAGCGACGCGTCCATGAACTCCGCTGCCTTGTCCTCGTTCCACAGCTTCCAGGCCTGCACGCACAAGTTCAGTGCAGAGATTTTCGGATGTCAGTAGACAATATAGAATCTGAATTTCAATTGACTTTTGGAACAAAGAAAAAAATGGGTTTAACATGGGGAAATTTTACATCTTGGATGAGCGTTTGCTGGTGCTCCTGAAGGTACATTGCGCCGTTCCGCTGCCCGCTGAGGATCTCCAGCACCAGAACGCCGAAGCTGAACACGTCCGACTTCACCGAGAAGACGCCCTCCATCGCGTATTCAGGAGCCATGTACCCACTGCATTTTGTGATAACTTCAGTTTAGCATCCACGAAGGCAGGAGTTTTTTTTTGTACTCGATGAGTCATGGTAAATTGCACGTATCAACTGTTGCGCTGCACTTACTAGGTTCCGACCACGCGGCCAGTGTTCACCTCGTGCTCCTCCTCGAAGATCTTGGCCATCCCGAAATCGGAAATCTTAGGGTTCATCTTGTTGTCGAGGAGCACGTTGCTGGCCTTGAGGTCCCGGTGGATGATCTTGAGGCACGAGTCCTCGTGGAGGTACAGCATGCCGCGAGCGATGCCCAGGATGATGCTCTGCCTCATCTTCCAGTCCAGCTGACAGCTCTTTCTGGTGTCTGAGTTAACAAAAATTGATCAAATTAGGTCATCATCGCTTCATGGATTGTAATTCAGATTCTTAATGAGACAAACGGAAAGCAGTCAGATCGATTACTTCTGAAACAATTTAGAATTCTGACGAATGTTAGTTACACGCATGCATGAAGCGCATGGATGCAACACGATTATACATGCGACTTAGCTTCCCATTGACCTATTTTACATCGATCTGATAGCTGGGTTAGACCTAATTGACTGAAAATCAGTAAACTACGCAGAGTTCAGAACCTAAGCACTGAGATTAGGTTAGGTGTAACCATGTGCATCTCCCATGTATTCGGCGTATTCGTTTCACATCAGACAGCCTGTACATTCTGCGACACCAGCCAAACCGTTTTCGTGTTCCGCGATTCAAGAGCCCAAACACATAATTTCAGACGAGATCTCGCTACGGGACCAGCAGAAGAAAATGATCAAAAAAATGGAAAAGGAAGAGCAAACTCACCGAAGAGGAAGGCGTCGAGGCTTCGGTTGGGGAGGTACTCGTAGACGAGCATCTTCTCTTCCTTCTCGACGCAGCAGCCCAGCAGCCTGACCAGGTTCCGGTGCTGCAGCTTGGCGATCAGCTCCACCTCGTTCCGGAACTCCGCCGCGCCCTGCCGCGACCTCGCCGACAGCCGCTTCACGGCGATCTCCGCGCCACCGCCCAGAACGCCCTGAACGAAAACATCCAGCAGAACCAAATTTTCAGCCGACGCTCATGCAAAGTACAGTTTTGCTAGCAGAGCAGCAGAATTAACATTCGAAGATGCTGTTAATTACCCTGTAAACGGGCCCGAAACCTCCTTCGCCGAGTTTGTTCTCCTTGCAGAAACTGTTGGTGGCCGCGTAGATGGAGGACAGGTCCATCAGTGGCAAGTCTGAGTTGGACAGCGGCCTCAGCCTCTCTATCTGAGCTCTCCTGACAGCTGCAAGAACCACGAGAGCATCGTAATCAGGCTCATTAACGCTAACATGTCACCAACCAGCACAGTTGCGAAGCATCAATGCAGCAATCACGGCATGTTCTACGAACGAGGAGCTCACCGTTGCGCTTCCTCCACCTCCAGCAGTACACGCAGTAGCAGAGACTGCAGACGATGACCACCACCAGAATCGTCACCATTATGGTCATCCCGTTGTTGGAGCCAGAATGTCCTGGATCGATTAAGAACACCATCAGGAATTCAGCGACTTCAATTCCAACCTTAAACTGAATGCAACTGACGCATCTGCAACAATCAATCAAGAACTGGATGTACCTGGAGTGCTTGCGGGCGCTGATGCTGTATCCATCAACCGGCGGTGTCGAAGACGGAACGGCGATCCGGCCATACGTTCTCCAAGGCCCTCCTCCATCTCGGAGCTCTGGACGGTGAACAATGGCAGTGCTCTGCTCTATATGGATATCGCCTGGTGCTGGCTACTTGTGTTGGTGCAGAGGTGTTGCACCTAGCCTTTGGAGGTTTGCTAGTGCTACTGTTGTGCTGGCTGATATATGCATTAAGGCATATATTCCTTTGTTGTAATTAAGTGCAGGTTGGTGAGGGGAATAGGATAGATATGCAGCCGCAGAGGATGGGGACGGTGAGGGAGGGGCCGCTGATGGCTGCCGGACGAAATGGTTTTCAAAGGTTCCTGGCAATATTTCATGTTTGTCCTTTTGGGACTGGCAAATGCGGGGTTTGACCATGCGAGGAGCATCTCTGTCTGGGGGGCTTTTATTTTTGTTTTCTGATATGGGACGGCAGTGGTTACCGGATACTTCTCTTTGTCCCTGGCTCTTGTATTTCGAACGCAGTTCGCTCCGCATTTTTTTTTCTTTTTCCTTTTTCTGTCGAGGGGAACGCAGTTTGTTCCAACAGACTATTCTTCTCGACAAAAGGTTGTATACCTACGGAAGTAGAGTACTATTTGTGACAGGAACCAGTATCATTGTTAAAACTGGAAGGAAAATGACGTCCCTGTACCCAATTTGGTATAACCAAGAGGGTGTGATGTGAAATAGAGCGCCAACACACACGCATTATCTTTTCCCAGCCATGTTTGAGACGTGCCGTGCGCGTGTGAACCGGAGCGCGCGCTGAAAGCAGGGGAAAGGCCTTGTCAGCTGTAATCAAATACTAGTAGTAGAGCAAAGGAATGGGAGTGTGTTTTGTTCCTTTTGACGAAACTGGATACTGCCGTCTAAAATTATTGGACAAGGACCGGGGCACCACCACAGCGTTTTTGCGCAACGCAGCGCCGCGTTGGTGTGTGCGTGACGAACCGGGGGGCCCGGAACGGAAGCCAACTCATCGCCTGGGGGTAACGATTTGGAGCCTTGCGCCAAATGGTCAAACCGCCTTGGCATTTTTTTATGGACTAGTGGGATCCGCCGGTGGTGGTGGTGGTGCGCGTCTCGCCCTCGCCGGTGGGGTCGGTGGGCTCCGGCCGGGCCGGCGCAGGGTGGAAAAACGGAGACGCGGGACGTGCTCCGTACATGAGCAAGAGCAAAAGAGCATTTTTTGTGTGATTAACCGTGTCGATGTGTCAGTGACAGCGCGGAGCCATTTGCACTCGCGATCGAGCGTGATGCGTACGCTGCACGCCGGCCACGCTCGAACAGAAAATTAGGGAGCTAATGACACGCCACCGGACATGGAGTTAATTATTTAGCGAACTGCGTTTGGAGCAAGGCGCCGTAAGTAAGCAAGAGCCGTGGCAGCAGGGTGGTCAAGCAAGGGGATCGAGTCCGCATGGTCCATGCGAGTCGCGCGGAGTAAGCAAATGGATGCCAACAAAACTGGAGCAGAAATGCTTTGACGCGAACTCGTTGACGAACAGTCCAGTGTTCAGACGTGTGTGTGGTTCCCATCTAACGGGTGTTCGTTTTCACCTCTCTAAATTTTATACCTCTAAAATGAAAGAGAATCTTGTCATTGAGAAGTATTAAATAAAATTTAATGACAAATTTTTTTTGACAGATGAATGCTCATTTCGAGACGAATCTAATAAGCCTAATTAATCAGCAGGTGCGATCCGCTGCAAATTGTAAATTGAGCAGCCTGAGTTTTTTTTTTTTTTTTTGAGAGGAATTGAGCAGCCTGTTTACAGCTCGCCTCAGAGAGGCCCAAACAAGGGGTCGCGTACCCCTGCCAGCCCAACAAAATGGGTGGCCCTAGTGCAACCGAAGGCCCAGCTCGGAAATCCATTGTCTTCCTCATTTGCTGGTGTGACTCAGGGTAGAAGTGGTTTATTCAAAATTGTAAATTGTTCCCTGTCAGAAAAAAATTGATCCATATACAGGAAAAATTGCTTCATTGATAGAGAATTTTTTCCAAAGAATGAAGTAATTGTTCCGGGTTAAGAGGAGGTTGCATGGGTCAAGAATGAATTAAGAGTGAGCATATGCGCCAACAAAGAACCAACGAAATGCTAGTAGATTCCGCCCACTAGGAGGGGGGGGGGGGGGGGGGGAATTACAATCAATTTTCCCTTGGTTGATGTGTTATTGAAGTTAAATGGACAAAACACACTGAAAGTACGAGAAGTTCAAGTGGCTCAGAATGCATGCATAAAACAAGCCCTCTATTCGGATTCTACCTCCCCATTGGTACGAACCGTGTCGCATGATTATGTCTTGAAACGTTTGTTGAGTTAGACTGCCTAAACCTACTAATCTAAGGGGACATGTGCCCCCTTCTCCCTAGTCTAGTCCAACGCTGAGCCCCATGTCTCTTTGTCATAACATGTAAAATTCAAATCAATTGTGTAGAATCCTTGCTAGAGGAAGGGATGTTAAAGAAGCAATCCGTGTCAAACACCAAATTCCTTGAATGCACTTAATTGCTAACTTAACCGTTTAAGATACATTTGAAAATTCAGATCTTTCTTTGATATCTACATATGCAATAACTCTAATAAAGGCAACCTAGTCAAAAGAATCGGAAAGGAAATGAAAAAAATGTTGTTTTTGGTAAACATCATGACATCTTTTTTTTTTTTTTTTTTTAGCAATCTTGCTAGGTTCATTTGGATATTACTTCACCTCACTTTCTGCTTACAACCTCCACCAATTGTGTCACACAAGTTTGGTGTTGGGAAATACGATTAAGCTCTAAATGATGTTATTTTGATAAATCACCTATACTTTATCCTGTGTTGGTCATCTATAGGGTGAGCTATTGGACAAGGTTTTGGACGATGTTACAAAAGGAGGAGAAGTGTTGTGCCATGCGAAATGCATACCTTGCTGGAAACCTTGAGCATGGATATTTTTGTTAAGAATAGATGAAGATTTTGCGGTAGGTTGATATTGTTACTGATGTTTAGCAATATGTTGAGCTTGTAATAAGATGATGAACAATTTTGCTTTATCTCCTATGGAGCGACATAGTCCTCACCATAGTAAAAAATTTATAATAATTATTTAGTGATACATATTGAAAGTAGAGATCCATTTGCTTGATGAATGGAACTACCGTCGAAAAAAAAAACTAACAGGCCGTGGTGGTACTTAAAATTACGCACGGCCGCAACGGCTTATAGGCATGAGCTGCACTATCCACGTTGTTTTTATCTTTTTTTTTGGGCATCGAGAGCTGCCTACACACATGGGACAAACACAAAGTGCACTAATATCCTTATACACAACGGACGGTGGGATAAGGCACTTTACTCGCATACTATTTAGACAAAATCATATTCGTTCGAAAACCTACTAACGAGCGCGTTACGAATAGAGTGGTACGCAGGAAGATATTAACAACCGAATGTGAAACCTTCTTCTACCTGTGGTGGCTCTATATATTTCCCCAAGGATAGGGTACACATACAGGGCTGAACTTGTGATGGTAACGATCAGTTGGAAAACAGAACAAGAATCTAGTACGTACTTATGCATTTGCCTCCTTAATTATTTATCTTCGAACGAGGTGGTTCGTTATTTATATCTATCAGACACTTAGGTAGTGTTTGGTTGGATGTTGCAATCGCAAACGCAAACGGAATTGAAATACTCTGGTATCGGTAAAGGAATGAGTGAATGCGAGATTTGTTTGGTTTCAAGCAGGTAACGGTATCAAGCCTCTCCGCTTCGACACAAGCAACCGAGCAGAATATTTTGCGATACAGCACGTCAAAATTGTTCTGAAAAATTGTAAAATTGGATGATTCTGAACAACTTACGACAGATTGGGTCTATCAAATCTGGGAATTTTCCCTCAAACTGAAACAGATCTTTAGAAAGCAGAGCAGATTGAAGACGATTCATGGCCTTCCTTTAATCTAATCTGGGAGTGCCCAAGAGCGTTGATGAGGACGGAGTGCCGGCGGAAGCAGGGCCAGAGGAGGGAACAGAGGATCGGGGGGTAGCAAGCGGCGAACTAGAGGGGAGATTGCGGACGCGGTGACCTGCGAGGAGTGGAACGGGGATTTGGGCACGGCGAGCGGAGAGATCGCGATGAGGCGGGGACTGAGCGGGCCGGCGCCGACGATGTCGCGTCTCGCGTCGCTGGAGACGACGACGGCATCGATGTATTGATTTCTGATTACGTCGGGGTGAGGTCGGTATCAGTTTTGTGAAGGCCCGTATCGGATTGCGGGGGACCCGATTATGTCACATGGTTAAACAAACATGATTTAACTGTATCGAATACCGGCGTAATTGGAATACGTTACAAACCATCCAACCAAACACTTCCTTAGTTCAGTTGTCCCCTCTGCGACGACGACGACAAGATGGCGTCGAGCGCCTCCTTCACTTGGGAGATCTCCGGCGCCTTGCCGCCCTGCAAAGGCCAGGACTCGTCCGTGGCAAGAACCTGCAATTCGTTAACCAAACGGTCAGAGTTAGAATCAAGGTTTACCATATCGTTCAGATCGAGGAAACTGACCACCACCGATTCCACCGATTTTACCTGTTATCGCGATAACCGAGCGGTTATTGAATAAAAATTCAAAAATCAAATTTCGAATTCAAAAACCATGAAATTGACCGATTTCTCCGGTTATCGACCGGTTTTGGTCGGTAACCGGCCGGTTTGACCGGTTATCGACGCAGAACTAAAAATATGTGAAAATACGCTCAAAATGTTGGAAATTTTGACATAACCTTTGCTAAATATTCTAAAAATGGTTAATCACACATTGACATTTCATCAATATCACAATTTTGCACACCCAAAACAATTTCATCCACAATGGCACAAGCATTTCACTATATCATCGACATTTCGTATTTCAATCCCTCGTTTGCAAGCTATACCTAAATTTCATATACTGCAATCCTTCATTTACAAGCTATAGCATCAGACAATCATGCCACACATTAAAAAATCAGGGGAAAGAAAAAGATGCAAGGCTACCTCACCTCGGTGGCGCACCGACGCTGGTAACCGCGACCGAAGCGACGGCTACCGCGCGAAATCGCTCGGTTATCGGTCGATTTCACCGATAACCAACGCCCTGAAATTCCTTTTTCACTGAAATCTTTCAGGAATTATTTCACCCAACAAACGAACTCGGTTTCGTGTATGGTTTGCACAAATAGTCTGCAAATGGCGTCTAGTTTATTTACATAATTTTTGTAATTTTTTCAAAATTTTTTAAAAAATTCAAATTCGAATTTCGAAAACCGGTGTACCGAACTTATCGATTTTGATAACCTTGGTTAGAATACTATCTCTACCGCACATGCGTGCGCATATTACGAAACCGTGCCTTTCTTCTAAATTATATAAAAGTGATCGATGGATGAACGTGCATGCACACACACCTTACTTGCAGCTGGAGGAATTTGACGTAGCTGATGGCCTTCTCGAGCATGGTGACCAGGTCGACCTTGGTGCCGTTGGGCACGAGCTCCTGCAGCGTCCGCAGCCGCTCGCTGATCCTCTCGCGCCGAGTCTGCAATCACGCAAAGCGGCGGCTCAGATCACCGGAGAAAACGAGAAAATTTGAGAAATTCGGATTCAATTTGGCCACCGAAGTTATACCTTCGCGGTGAGGCTCTGCTGCGGGTCCTTGGTCGGGACGGCAGGTGCCGACTTGGCCTTGCTCGTCTTCCTGCATGCGCCGCACTGCTTCTTTGGGCTGACGTCCTGCCGCTCCTCACCCATCACAGGCGCACAAAAAGCGTGAAAATTCTGCGTGAGTTACGGCCCCCTTTGGAACGCAGGATTTTCACAGGAATTGTACAGGAATTTCACAGGAATCAGTTGACTATTCACAGGAAAAACGCAGGAATAGGAAAAATTCCCGCGTTCCAAAGGGGGCTTACATGTCTAGAACGATCGAAACAGCGAATAAATTGTCGACGCACTGATCGGGCTGTGCACAATTGTGTTGCGCAGGAGCCCACACATGCTGGTGTCTCACCCGCACTCGTTCACAGGAGGGGAAAGCTCGACGGACAGCAGCTCCGGCCGTCCCACCTCCGCCACGGCTGAGAAGCGAAAAAAATCGGAGAGTCTTCAAAGGGAGGCAGAACCAAACACGTGCAGGTATATGTAAATGAAACAAAAATAGTACAGTTTATTATCAGTAAAGCACGGACATCGATCGGTACACGGTTTAGGTTTGTACACTGATGGTCGATTCGAGATTATCTAGTGCTGGCGACTGCAGCCGTCGATCGGAGGGCGTCGACGTCGGACACTTGGGAGTGCATCTGGGGCACACCTTTTCACACACATCCATAGTGTCATAACAGAGCGGATCTGGCTTTCCATGGATGCAGCAGTAGCAATCGACTGGATCTACGCATCGCGCCTTCAAACAAAATCTCAGGGTCACCTTGCCCTCACCTACTCCTGTAACAATATTGGTTGTTGTATTCAGGAGGCTTCTTGCAGTCCCAAGCTCGAGTGGGTGCAAACGGCCTGCGTCAATTTAACGTGCTCATCAGCAACTGGATGCAGTTGCAGGATGCAAAGACAGACAATATATTCAATCACAGAGATGCATAATGATGCGATTACATTGTACAGTGGATGCAAAGAGGAATAAGACCATCACGTACACCAACGCAGCGCACCTGTTACTCATCATATTCGATCGTGGATGGTGAATGATAGAAGAGTCTGGTTGTAGGAGACGCAAGAATCATTGGCCGAGCCCTCATATATATACGCACACGAGGTAGAGATATACATGGTAATATAGACACCACCTCAATCACGAATTCGCTACTTCCTTTATTCTATAATCATGCCCCTCCAGCAAAGGAGTACCTTCTGCGTTTTTAAAAAGATATTACCTTCTGCGTTTTTAAAAAGATATTACCTTCTGCGTTTCATTGTAGGCGCAGATCGAATTGATTTACTTCCTCGTGAATGCCCCTCCAGCAAAGGAATGGGAGTGTGTTTTGTTCTTTTTGACGAAGCTGGATACAGGATACTGCCGTTTATTGCGCAGTGTGTCGTTGGTGTGTGTGCGTCACGGACCGGGGGATTTGGAGCTTTGCCAAATGGTCAAACCACCTTGCATTTTGTACTATGTGCTAGTGGGATCCGCCGGCGGCGGTGGTGGGGAGCGTCTCGCCCTCGCCGGTGGGCTAGGCGACGGCGGAGAGTGGACGGGAAACCACGGAGACGGCAGAGGTGCTCCCTACGAAAGCGAGAGCACTTTTGTGTGATCAACGTACCGCGTCGATGTGTCAGTGACTGCGGAGCCACTCGCGATCGAGCGTGATGCGTACGTAGCACGCCGGCACGCGCTTGAACAAAAAATTAGGAATCGTAGATCACGGGGTTAATTATTTCAGTCCTAATCATTTTGAGGACTGCGTTTGGAGCAAGGCATCGTTTTAGTAAGAGCCATGGCAGCAGGGGGGTCAAGCAAGCAAGGGGATCGAGTCCCCATGGTCCATGCGAGTCGCGCGGAGTAAACAAATCGATGCCAAAACTGGGAGCAGAAATGCCTTGACGCGAAGCAGTTGAAGAACAGTACAGGGTTCAGACTTGAGCACAGAAGAGAAAGAAGACTTTTCGCAAAAGAAGAAGAAGAAGAAGAAGAAGAAGAAGAAGAAGAAGACTTGTCAGCTGTTGTGATCCACTGCAAATTGCAGAGCCAGCCTGTTATTGCTTGCCTCTGGGGAGCCCAAACAAGGAATCGTGGACTCCCCCTGCCAGCCCAACAAAATGCGTCGCCCAAATGCAACCGAAGGCCCAGCTCGGACATTCCATTGTCTTCCTCATTTGCTGGTGCGACACACCGGGTAAAAGTGATTTATTCAAAATTGTAAATACTTTTCCTATAAAAAAATTGCTTCATTGGTAAATAATTCCCCCGAGAATGCCCCAGGATGAAGCAATTGTTCCGGGATAAGAAAAGGTTGTATGGGGCAAGAATGAATTAAGAGTGAGCATATGCGCCGACAAAGAACCAACGAAATGAACAGGTTAATATATTCAGCCCATTACAGGGCAGAATACGATCAATTTTCCCTCTCGGTATGTAATATATATCAATCCAAATCAAATATGGATGATTTCTTGTTGATGTTAGGTGGGCAAAGCACAAGAACAAGATGCTGAGGTGAACATGAACATCCAAGTTATTTTTGGACGTTGGTTTTGCCCTTTAGTGGCTCTAATTTTTGATAGATCACTTATATTTTTTTTCCTATGTAGGTCATCTATAGGGTGAGCTATTGGACTAGGTTTTGGATGATGTTACTAAAGGAGGAGAAGCGTTGTTCCATGCAAAATGCATACCACTTGCTGGAAACCTTGACCACAGATATTTTTGTAATACGGTTTTGCAATGACATGAGAAAAATTATACAGGTGGACCCCTCTTGCGCTTGACATGGCAAATTTCTAACTTAGTGACATTTGCAATGGCATGAGAAAAGTATACCTTAGCAATAGTTTGATCTTTTTACTGAGGTTTAGCAATATTTTGAGCTTGTAATGAGACGATAAACATTTTGCTCTATCTACTTTGTTTATCTGGCCACCATGCCTTTGGCAGCAAAGTGTGTGCCCTATGCGAGAGAAAGAGTCCTCAGCATAGTAAAACTTTATAATAATTATTCAGGTGATACATTTTGAATGTAGAGGCTGGCATACTTCCATTTGCATGACGAATAGAACTACCATGGTGATCCGTAAAAATATACACGGCAGCTTACAGGCATGAGGTGCCTATACACAAGATCCTTTTTTCGCATGAAGAGCTGCTTACACATATGGGACAAACACAAAGCGCATTAATTTCCTTACACAACGGACGGTGGGATAAGGCACCTTAGCCTATTCCCAATGCACTATTTTATTTTGTTATTTCTTAGATGTCACATTATCAACAAAAGATGAAATAGTTTATTGAAATGGTCTCTGCAATGCATCATTTCAATTTTGTTGTTTCCAAAACATGCATGCAAGACACAAGCATTTTGGAAACAATGCATAAGGTCAGTCTCAATGGAAACTTTCATCTCATCATTTTCAAGAGTGACACATCAGATTTATGGTCTTATTTAGTGAAATGAAACTGCAGCTCTCAGTGTATAGTTTCATTTCACAGTTTCATAGGTTTGGCAGAACATTAAATTATTACTAGGTGGCACTAATTTGTTGGTGAGGGTCCTTTGAGATGAAAGAAAGACCCTCAATCCATTTTCTTTTGACTTTCATCATCTTGGAAATAGCGCCCACATCCTTCCATGGGGACGAAAGAATCCCCTCTCTTTCATAGTATATTTCTTGCCATGTCACTATTTTTTTTGATGTGGCATGTAATTAATAGCAAATAAAATAGCCATGAGAATGGCCTAAATGATTTTATCTAGATGAAACACCTTTCATTTCTTTCTCCCTTAACTTTTTGCCACATCAGCAAAAATAGTGACATGGCACTTTATTTAATGATAATGAAACTCGCATTAAGAGTAGCCTTACTCGCATGCTATTTAGAGAAAATGATATTCTTTGGAAACCCTACTAACGAAAACGACACAAAGAGAGTAATACGCGGTAAGATAATAAAACGGATTAACAGAACGTTAAACCTTCTTCTACCTGTGGCGGCTCTATATATTCCCCCCTAAGAGAGGGTACATATACAGGGCTGAACTGGTGATGAGATCGATCAGTTGGGAAAGAGAACAAGAATCTACTAGTACTTATGCATTTGCCTCCTTATTTATCTTCGAACGAGGTGGTTCGTTATTTTTATCTATCAGACATCATTTGTTTTGGATCCAGAGCTAAGTGTTTGCTTCTAACTAGTTCAGTTGTCCCCTCTGCGACGACGACGACGACAAGATGGCGTCGAGCGCCTCCTTCACTTGGGAGATCTCCGGCGCCTTGCCACCCTGCGCAGGCCAGAACTCGTCCGTGGCAAGAACCTGCAAAACGGTCAGAGTTAGAATACTCGCTCTACCGCACATTACGTAACCGTGCTTTTCTTCTAAATTAAAAGTGGTCGATGGATGAACGTGCATGCAACACACACCTTGACTTGCAGCTGGAGGAATTTGACGTAGCTGATGGCCTTCTCGAGCATGGTGACCAGGTCGACCTTGGTGCCGTTGGGCACGAGCTCCTGCAGCGTCCGCAGCCGCTCGCTGATCCTCTCGCGCCGAGTCTGCACGCAACGAAACGACGGCTCAGATCACCGTAGGAAGCTAGAATTCGAGGAATTGGGCTTTCAGTTTGGCCACGGAAGTTTACCTTGGCGGCGAGGCTCTGCGGGTCCTTGGTCGGGACGGCGGGCGCCGACTTGGCCTTGCTCGTCTTCCTGCCCGCGCCGCACTGCTTCTTGTTTGGGCTGACGTCCTGCCGCTCAGCACCCTGCACGCGCGCACAAAAAGCGTGAGTAATTCTGCGTGAATTGTGCTGTGCTTGAACGTACCGGGTAGGAGCGCCCAAAGCGAACGAGACCGCTGATCGAGCAGTGCACAATTGTGCTGTGCTTGAACGTACCGGGTAGGAGCGCTTCTGCGATGCGCGCACCGGCGCCGCGCGGTCGGGCGAGCCGCCGGACCCCGACGACGTGCTCGGGAACAGCAGCCCGAACGCGCGGCCAGCGCCACCCGACGACGCCGCTCGCTCCGTCAGGGTGAAGCACCCCGTGGTCGCGTCGAACCCGACGGACGCCACGGGCGCCTGACGCGGCGTCGCGGCGCCGTAATTCTGGTCCATGGCGTCGATCCACGCGTCGCACTCCTCCTCCTCCCCGGAAACCGCCGCCGCGGCGCGGTCGAACGCGAGCACGGACGCCGCTCCCGCGCCCGCACCGGCGCCCCAGACGTTCCCGCCGGCGAAGCACGCCGGGTCGGGGTTGGCGTAGCCACCGAACAGCGCGGCCGCGTCGGCGCCCAGCAACGCGTCGTGGCCGTACCCGAGCGCGTCGAACGGCGACGAGTCGGCGCCGTCGAAGCCGCCGCCATACGCCGTGTGCTCCCTCACCAGCGCCATGGTCTCAGTCTCACGATCACCACCTCAGCAGCAGCAGCAGTCGGCAGGGCACGGTCGGAAAAGCGGTCAACAAAGCAGAGGAAGTTGCCCCGGCTGCGTCTCTGTCCTACTCTGTTCTACGAGCTGCCTACTTACGCGACAACAGAGAGCGGCTGTGTGTGTGTGCTGGTGTGGTGTGATGAACTGGTGCTGCTGCTCAACTCGCGCCATGGGGCGCCGCTTTTATACTACGCAGCTGATGACGCAATGCACATGGGATCAAGGAACGAACGATTTGCACTGGCACAGATGCATTAAATGCTCAAGGTCGCTGGAGCTGATCGGGGCCGCCGATCCTTGTGCCGTGTCCCCGTCCCGGGGCAGGGGGGGCAGGTTGCTGAAGCCGCGGCGGAGACGACGGGCTCCCCCACGTCTCAAGATTCCCGACGCCTCTCTCTCCCGTCTCACGTGGCCGCTTGCATACATACATACATCCATACTGCCGCTTTGCGCCTTGCCGCATGCAAACGTGGGTTTCAATTCTTGTCACAAGGCAGGGCTAACTACTTGTGCATGCATGGGCTACTGATTTTTCCTGATTTTCTATTACTTATTATTCCTGTTTCTTTTATGTTTTGCTACGGTAGATGACCATACTGAATAATGATGATGTGATGGTTAAGCTAGTAAACAAGGTAGGTGCAACTATGCAAGTGAGGCATTGCTAATTATTTTGTCCCATATACAAATACAGTATGATTATCGCAACACTAAATGTACTACTAGAAGACAAGGTCCAGAGAGAGGCCGCTTAACTTTTTTTTTTTTTGGCATGGAGATTAGCTGGAGTAGATTGGGATTTCAATTTTCAGTTCCAAACTTCAGAAAAATTTATGATTATCTATGGTGCGCCGGTTCTCGATATGAGAAACGCTGCATGTGTTTAACTTCCCTGCAATCCCCAGAAGGGAATGTTAGCACAACACTGCTCTCTAGGATCCTAGATGACGTAAACTTACGGGCGAGACAATGCGCTTCGGATTCTGTTAATCCCTGGCTTTGATGCTGGCAAATCGATCAGATGCCGGAGGCAATTCCCTGCTCCCATTGAGCTGCTTGTACCTCTCCTGTCTGTGAAGTTACAGACTCGAGGTTAACTCCCTCGTTTTTTTTAGTACATGCACACGGGCTGTGATTAATGCGACTGTCTCATGACTAATTCTTCTTTGTCATTAATGCCGTTGATCTTGATAGTACTATCACCATTCCCCCTCCAGGCCTCCATACCGGCTTTCCAGTCTAGGTTAACTGCAAGTTGATCTCAGAGCTCGCAGCTGATCCCTTAATGGCAAGTCAAGAAAAGCTAGTGATCGAGCGTGCGTGCACGTCGACGGGTCCAGGCTCGAGAGCGATCCAACTCAATCTGATCACTCATGGCTTGCTAGGGGTTCTTGGGACTTTATTGGTTTGGATCTATATATGCATTGATATTCTTCACAGATTTTCTGCTAGACCACATATCTCCATCCGATTCCGTGCTGGTTTTAATTCGCACATGCTATTGTTAACCTGCCATTGACAGTTATCCGACCATTCATGCATATATACATGGTGGTTACTGAAGTACGTCGCCAGAGCATGATGAGTGCGTACGTGTCGCTAGTTGCTTGGCGCAGTACAAATGGCATACGTCAGTACGTAAGCTGGTAATGCTACTGAAACTCTGTTACTCCAAACCTACTAGACAGACAACTCCCTTAAAAAATGAATTATCAAAAATAAAAAATAAAATAAAGGAAACAAAGTTTGACAAAACATTTTGCTAATATATGGGAGGATTAGGCAATTAATGCGGGAAGATTAGGCATTAATGGCATCCGTGACAGCCAGGGTTGCCTAGATAATCCAGGCATGTGGAGTTCATTAATGAAGCCCCAACTTGCGTTAACCCTCCTAACCAACTACACGTCCAGCTAGTCTCACTTGACACTATATTGACGTGATCTTCCTTGTCTCCAGGCAGCTGCATGGTCCCTAGCTAGCTCCGGTTTTTAGTAGTGCTTCTTCTCTGTGTTCATCTCTAGGATTCCACTGCAATGGCGTGACAATGGCCAGCAGCTGGGGAGGAGAAGAAGAAGAGAAGGCTGGAAATAAACCGACCGTGTGCTGACACAGAGCTTAAGCGTGTGCAGCCTGCAAGAAGGTCATTAATGGAAGCGTGCGGCTTGCACCAGGGACAGGCGTTCTGGGTGCACACGTGCATAGCTGACACTGAGGGCTAGACCACGCACGCGTGCAAGCTGCATTGTTTACGTGGTGCGCACCGTTGGATACCTTCATCAGGGGATCACCAGTAATCGGTGCGTTAATAGCGTATAGTAAGAGTCATTTGGTCAAAACAGATGATGATGATAGCTGTTACTGCTTGAAATTGTAAGCTAGAGAGAGTACACACCGAACTGCATGTTCTGCCTACTGTTTCCTGTTTTGGGCTTGTGAACTTGTAGCATCTGATCAAGTTCATAGACCAGATAGATAATGTCATGTATTTTCAAGGGTCTAACTGCTAGAGAGTTTATAGCATCTGATCCCGTCTAAGCTAGTCTGTAGCTTCTCAAGGCAACAATGAATGATGAGCGTTTGGAGGACAAATTATTTGTATTTTATTATCTGATACTGCTAGAGAGTTCTTGACATGCCAGATTTTCACATGAGTATTAGATTTAGAGGTCGTTTGTCCTTATATGCTACTCCCTCCGTTTTTAAATTGTTGTCGCCATTGACCTTTTTATTTACGTTTGACTGTTCGTCTTATTCAAAATAGTTGTTCGAATATGCAAAATTATAAGTTAGGTTCAAACTTACTTTGAAGATAAAACAAATAATCACAAAATATATGATATTTTTAAAACTTTTTTGAATAAGACGAATGGTCAAAGATAGCAAAAAAAGTCAATGGCGACAACAATTTAAAAACGGAGGGAGTAAGCAATAAACTAGACAGTTCATTACCCAAAATGTCAACCAGCTGGAAGCGAATCATTGGTGGCGGAGCATATTCGGTATATACCTTCTTAGTCTGGTAGTATTGCTTACGTATATAGAGTGAACTGTGTATATATAATGGCACTACCGGCTATGGGTAATACTACAAATAATCTTCTAAGAACGTCAGCAATTGTTATAGAATAGTTTTATTATAGCTTAAAGATAACATATATAATGAGCTTTTTACTGCATTTGCATATACTCAGTTGTTTACTTCTATAGACTAGCTCTTCAACAAGAGCTTGTGATGGTCTCTTTCTTCACACTCTTCCCTTCGTATAGCACAAATATTGATACGCACTACCTGACACTGGCGAAGTTACGTTAGCCTTCAATGCACTAGGAGCAGGGTGAGAAGCAAAATTCAGTTATTTAACATCAATATTTCACCTTATTGGCACCAAGCAGCTGGTATTGGCACTCGGGTCGCTGGATGCTAGCTTCGCCACTGCTATCTGAAATATTGCTATTGGTGACGCTCGAATGGCCCTGTTTCGCATGGATGGAGTGCCTGCATAAAAGGTACTACTTGCAGAAGTAAAGGTGTTCGACTGTCCCCCTTTTTTTTTTTTTTCTAACCATAAGGTGGTGATTCGCTTATTACTAGGAGAGTTTGAGTTTGTTTAACTCATTAGTTGCTGCCCTATCATATACAGCTCAACCACTTAAAGCATACAGTAGGTAACAACCACATAAAGGTCTTAAAGATCATTTTGGTTGGAACGAAATATGTAACTTTCGCCAGTGTGGAATCAAGTAGTTGCTCCTTTTGTTAATCTCTTCACCCTGCAATAATACTCTCTCTTAGCTTTGCACTGGAGCTAGTAGATCACAAGAGCTTGAGACGACATGCTGCGCACTCATGAATGCGCGCGTTGTATGATCATCTTCTGATTAAAATTCGCCAAAGCATGTAGAGCCACCGTCTTCAGAGTTCAGACAATTCCATTGGCTAGTGGGGCTACTTCGTCGCTTGATTGGTGCATCATTTATGAAGCTAATAGCCTAATAGCTATGTCTAATCGGTCAACTGATATTCTAATACTACTAGTATCTGAGTTTATATGATTTGCGATGCGGCGAAACTAGCTAGTCGGCATGAGTGCCGCAGCTAGAACTGCAAGGGTTATCGCATTTTAATATCTTAATAATTGCTCCTATGATTATATTTTTTAAAAGTGTTGCAAGGTCGGCAGATCGATCAGCAATGTGCACCGACCCTGAAACTTCTTCGTCCCGGCTGGCTCAAATCAAGTCCTCGTAGTTCTATGCAGGGTTCAGAAGGACAAAACCATATAACTTTGCACTGAAACCTGTAGAAAACTGAATAAGTTTCGAGGGGCCGACAGAACGGACGCCGCTCTTGCTGTTGCACAGTTAATTGGCACGCGTGTTATGCCGAGTTAAAGAAATTGGGCAAGCCGTCCCCGCCCTTTGAGCTACGGAGTAGCCGCAACAAGCTGTGGGTGTTGAGACTTGAGAGCTCCAGACCCATGCATTCGTGCGGGCGAGAGCGCCAATTATATTACTGCTGCCGCGCGGTCAGCGATTGACGGCTGGTTAAAAAAGTGATCATTTGTTAATCTTGAAAATAAGCTCTCGGTTAATCCATCAAATAAGTTGTGCGTAGATCTCGAAAGTAACATGTAGTGTTAGTAATTCAGTCAACCAGTACCAACGATTGAACAGTGTGGAAGAACTTTCAGAAATGAATTTGCGTTGGTTGTCCAGATAGCTAGGGAAGAGTAGTTTAGTATCTATACTAATCGTGGATAAATTCTTTATGTAACTCTTCTCTTTTAGGCCCCCTTTAGAACGAGGGATTTTTTCCTATTCCTGCGTTTTTCCTGTGAACAGTCAACTGATTCCTGTGAAATTCCTGTACAATTCCTGTGAAAATCCTGCGTTCCAAAGGGGGCCTTGATCTTCTTTTAGTCCTCAACAATAAGAAGATTTACTATATCATAAAATGGCTTACACTGTAGGGAAGCATGTGGATATGAATGTGAAATAAATCTTACTACTCGAACCCAGCCCAAAGTATGGAGAAGTTAACCATCACTGTTTCACTATGAATCCTGCGTTTTCCCTGTGAAATTAAATTGTTCATTGTGAATTCTTTTCGTGATTCCTATGAAATTCCTGCATTTCAAAGGTGAGTAACTATCCATAAAACAATGATATGTAATCACAGTTTCATGTAATTTTACAGTTATTTCTCGCCATCAAATCCGTGGAATATGATAATTGCAAATTGCATAAGAACTTTCGAGCTCACCAATTGCAATCTTTTTCGGGACCACTAACTGGATTCTTAGGCTATCACTTTAATGTACTGAATCTTCTGATAGTGTTGCTAAAAAAATAAGAGTACATATTGCACGCACTGCATAAACTCAAATTGCCCCAACAATTTTGACAGTTTTACAATTATTTCGCCATCAAATTCGTAGAATATGATAATTGCAATTTGCATCAGAACTTCCTCGCTCAGCAATTGCATGGAATATAAGAATTGCAATTTGCATTAGAACTTTCTAACTCAGCACTGCAATCTTTTTTTCGGGACCATTAACTGGATTCTGAGCCGACCATATTATTAGGGACAATTATGTTTTTACCCTCATTCTGAACTCTAATTGTAATTTTACCCTCACTTTTTTGACTTTGTGATTGTACCCCTGTTTTTTCAACCTGAAGCCAGATTTGACCCCTACTGGGGGTAAAATCGCAATAGAATTATTCTGATTTTACCCCTACTGAGGGTAAGATCTGGCTTCATGTTGAAAAATCAAGGGTAAAATCACAAAGTAAAAAAAGTGAGGGTAAAATCAGAATTAGAGTTCAAAGTGAGGGTAAAAACACAAATGCCCCAAGTTATTAATACCCTGAATTTTCCGGTGGCGTTGAAAAAAAAAGGTTGAGTTTATTTTACCGCAGCCAGAGTATACATATTACAAGCACAACAAAAACTTAAATTGTACCAGCCATTGCTGACATCATTTACAATCATTAGGCTGTGGTGAAATAATAATCCACTTCAACATGGTAATCAGGAAGAGTATAATACATACCGCAGGAACTACAGCCACTCAAATTGCACCAGCCATTGTCTACTCGGTAATCATAAAATATTTGACAGAAGCTTTCATTGTTGGAACTACTAAATCAGACATCTTTGCAGTGTTAATTACCAAAGGCTTGATTGTTAAAAGAAAAAAAAAACTCACACGAATGACATATATATAATCGTCAGACTGTTAGTAGTTTGCACAGCCCATCATGTTCTGTCCCCTTCAGTTTCGTCAGACTAAAGCCGGATAATCTCTAAATACAGTTACATGCTGCTCAGTCTTGGTCCAAGCAATAATCACTTTGCATGCATGCAGATTCCATCTGATGATCCAATGAATGTGCAGTATATTCAGATACACAGAGATCATTTTCCGAGCACTTCGAACCACAAGCAAAAGATACTGCAATTTGTTGCGTAACCCGTAGTAAAATAACGAGTATCCAAATTATCAAACCCACGTACAAGCAACTAAAGGACATTAATGCGAGTCCTAAACATGAGTTGATTACAAATATTTGTATCATCCAGCACTGTCTTATCCGGCTTTGCAGGGGGCAAATTCCAGTTAGGAATAAATAATTCAATAATTGGCTCCCAAAGACAATTATCATCTGCTGGTCAGCACTTTAATTTGACTCTAGGAAGGAAAGGAGCAAGCACTCCTTATTCTGTAGGTGCAATGCACACACTGCTTAAGCACTGTGGCACACTCGTACGTGTTGATCATTGATGTCCGCAGGTAAGTACCACGCTATATTAGTGGCACACTCAAAAACAAAGCGTGTGTCAAAGTGTTGCATTCAGAGAAAAAAAGAATGCAGCAGTTTGGCCGTTTGGGACAACTACCCGAAGTGATTTTATCACCATTCGTATGAGTAGTGGCATAGTTGCCTTGCACTGGAGATAATTTACAGCAACCTTGTGCCTAATCCATTGCAATCAGTGTCCTAGGGCTTGAGATGACCTCGCTAATTAACAATAAGATTATATTTATTCTACCACAACCAGAGTACTATAGTGCAGGAACTAAAGATAATAAGTTATCCAACCACTGTTCATACTACTCGTAATCATAGTTGAGACGAAACCATAGACGAGTGTAGGAAATTTTAACACTTTACTAACAAGTCCGTTCTTTGATCTTTAAATAACAACAACAACAATAATAAGTTTGATGCCCGAGGAGGAACAAATGCACAAGGCATGATTCAATTATATACTATACTGCAATCTGTATCCGAGCAACAATCACTTAATGCGCAGATTCCATCTGATGATTCAGTGAATATACAGTATATTCAGAATCACAGAGATCATTTTGTGAGCACTTCGAGCTGCAAGAGAAATATATCGCAATTTGTGGCGTAACTCCTTAGTTAAAACAACAAGTCGACTAGACTAATAATCCCACGTACACGCAACTAAAAGGCATTAATGTGGGAACATAATTTAACATAGGTTGATAACAAATGTTCTGAATCATCTAGCATGGCCTTTTGCAGCACAGCTAGGGGCAAATTCCAGTTAGAAAAATAAAGAATTCAAATCATTGGTTGTGCCGAAAGGGATTATCATCTCCTGATCAGCACTTTGACTGCAGGAAGTAAACGAGCGGATACTTTTATCTAATTATCCAGTTCTAGCTGCTTAAGTCAATACTTAGACATTCGTTAACCATACTTATTATTGTCGGCAACTTCACGTATATTAGTTCCACTTAGTTGCAACTAAGAACAATCATCAATAACTATGCGGCCTGGACCTGTCCAAAGCCGGATACTAGGAGACACTTGACTGTAAGTACTAGGTTCAGTAATAAACAAGTCCAGTGTAGGAGGAAAAGGAGCAGGAACTCCTTTATGATTCCGCACTTTTATCTGATTGCAAATTAAAGTGCACACCGACTAATGTAAGTTAACATTACGACCTTGCACTGATCACATCTGCTGTCCGCAAGTAATAAGTATATTAGTTCCACGTACTGGCAACTAAGAACAAAGCACTGATGCCCTAATTAACTGGAGCAGGAGCTGCCCAAATCCTGATACCTGCAGGTGGCCGCTGAATGTTGTGCTACATACGGTCTAGGTTCAGCAACGAATCTAGATTTCAGACTAACACTGAATTAATAATAAGTTAATCAACAAAAAGTGTCATCAATAGGTTATCCAGGATGAATCGATTAGTTATATATTTTACCCTTTTCTAAAAAAAAGTTATATATTTTGCTACGTTTTTGTAGTTAATTATATCTTTTGTTTGTTAGCGCATTACATACGTTGCGATTGTACTAGTATACACAGGCTCACTTAACCATCTGATCGATGCAAAGAACCAAAAACAACAAAATATATGCGGGCGCTCATTGAGACAAAGAACCATATATATACTCTTTTTGTTTTTAAATTGTTGTCGTTAGGATACAATTTTGGTTGAAAATTCAACTACAAATGTTGTCCTAATGGCATCATTTTGAAGAACTAAGAGAGTACTTGGACTAATTCCCTTTACACTAGCAGTAGTTTTACTGATAGTTTAGCTCCTCCCTACCTTGACTCATTTCTTGCTACTTGTAAATATTTCTTTTAATGGAAAAGGCATGCACCGCGAGGAACTCCCATACAGTTTTTCATCAAAAAAAATTCTCTTTGTCTGGTTTCGCAATCCCGTCTGATTGCGCACTGCCCAAGTTAATACTAAGACCAAGTTTTATTCATGACCCTAATGTCGGCAAGTGAAGCATATTAATTAGTTCCACTTAGTTGGAAGTAGCTATGTTTCCAGGAGCTGGCTCAAGCCTAATGCTAGGAGACATCTGAGTATCTGACTGTTGGTAATAGTGAAGTGTTGTGGATCAGAGTTAAAAAATTGCAGTTTACGCAGCCGTGTTTGGATGAGGGGTTTTAAGTTCGAACTGGAAAGTTAAGCGCCTTCCTGCCGGGCCTGTCGTCGAAATTCTTGGTCCCAAAAGCCCAGTTTCATGGCAGTTTGTACTACCTCAGATATGCTTCGCAATGGGCTCGGAAAGAGCCTCGTGGTCTTTTGCGTTCTAGATTCTGCGCCTGTAACACCTGTGTGTGATTCTGAAGCCTGCGGTCGCACATTCGTCTGTGCTGACAGCTCGTTGCGCTTGAAGCTTGTGCTGTCGTACCTCTTTTTTCCCTCTTTTCGGAAATGTTAATTGCTACTAGGATCACGAGATCCCCATGAGAGGAGGATACCTACCTCTCGTTCTTTGCTTTACACCTTTACCGATGGACAGCTTCTGAAATTGGACAAACAAAAGGGAAGCAGCTTCTGAGATTTGGTTGTCCTGCTGTGCTTGACCATGTAGAGCGGTAGTACCACACACCAGAATATCCAATTGTTCAAATAAAGCTTGTACTTGACAAAGTGGTAGCTTGTCTTCTAGTACTATCTGAATTTACTAGTCCAAATGATAAGTGCCTTTTTTTTTCTGGACTAGGCGCTAGGCTGTCACCCTCGTTAGTTTTTTTCTTCTAATATATCATTTTTATTTTCCTAAAAATAGTCGCATGATTTTCTGCCATCCAAAAAAGTAAGATACGATACATATACGGAGCCAGGTACGTAGGAGTATTCTGTAGCCAGCCGGCGTCGGCGACAGAGTACAATCCCAACACCCTGGCGCCTCGGCGGCACAACGCTGTAAAGTTGGGGGGAAAGGCCCGCGCCGCGCCACCCCGCCACGCACATGTCACCATTAACGAACCGATAAGGTTGAGGCACCGTGCCGCCCTCTCTCCCCGTGGTCCACAGCTCAGCGACGGATTACGTTTGCGGGACGGGTGCATTTAGTACCAGGCGCGCCGCGGCGTCACGCACCGCGAATATTCGAAACCCACGACGCAACGCCGCCGCTTCGCGGGTTGACGATTGTGCCCCTGGCGCGTCGAGGCGCCGTGGCGCGCTCCCGGATCGCTCGTTAGGTCAGGTTCGTGCGTGCGTGCCGTGCACATCCCGGGAGCACCAAGGACTTGACTGGCGAGCTTGGTTGGCGAGCGGCCAGTAAGGTCAAACGTTTAAACCCAGCAATGTCTTCTTCGAGCAGCCGGCTTATGACTATACTCTGACCCAACCAACACCTTATTAGCAAAAAAATGTCGCGGCACAGGATGCCATAATGGAGTCTCCGCCCTGCCACAGGTCATGCGAGCATGTCGCATGTTTGTTTCCTGCAAGACTTGCTTAATTATCTAGTATCTTCTAAGATTTGTATGTATCTTTTGCTGATCGGGGAGATAATTAATCCAGCATTGTTTATTAGGAGGTAGTTAGAAGTTGGCATTGTAGCCGTTTGTATGCGGTGACACAAGAACGAGGGGTCATTTTCGTTGCTTGTCATGTTATTCATTTTTATAGAGGACCGTTGGAAAGAGGAAAAAATGACAAGAGGGTCAACACTTAACCGGAATTGAACTAGCAGGCACTTTCAAAGGCAAAGGAACTGTGGAAGTGTGTTCCATAAATGTCCACGTGTTAAATTCTTCAGATATAGGAATACTCTCTCTATTTTATTTTTTATTGTCAAAATAATTACATTCTGACATCTCAATGGATAACTCTCTTGATTCTCATTTTCACAATGCATCTATGTCGCAATATCTCTTCTCTTTCACCCTCCCCATTTCATGTACGCAACACCTTCTCCACCCTCTTTAATTCATGTATCTCAAACACAACATTGCAAATATTTTCCTTGAAAAAAAACATTGCAAATATTTTTAAACGGATGAAGTAGGTGCATTAATTTCATATTTTAGAACAGTAGTAACATGCCATATATGTAGCATCGGTTCTGCATGGATGCTAGATCCATAGCCTTTGCAATTGAAAGCAAGCACATGTTCAAATACTCCTACATTGCTTAGTATCATTGAAACTTTGTCATAGCCTTGCACACATCTTGGATGACTTCCGGAGAATAAGTACGCACAAGCGAGACTACACGTGCTCAGTTTCTTAGACAACAAACAATTCAACTGTTTTTGGGAGACCTGAAGAACAAAGAAAGTCTCAACATATACAATAATAACATTGGTCTGACTAATCTTGTAAGAACCGAACTATTATGTGTAATGTAAAATATGAAAATGCTACATAAAACCAGATCGAACGACCCGACCTTATGATTAGTGCTAATCAGCCAACAACATATCACCGCCGTGCAACTAGTAGCACTTGTATGGTCAGGTTGGATGACTCGTACGTACGTATAGCAGCTCTCTATATAATCTCGTTCCAATCAAAATGTATATCTCTATTTTATAATTCATACAAGACTCTGTTATCTATATGGACTGAATTAGAGAACAAACTTTTTTTTTTTTAAAAAGAAGAAAATACATACTGAACAGCGCTTTTCAAAACTTTAGGTTGCCCGGTGGCCAGTGTCTGGCTGACAGGCGGTTCTATCCACTTACATCGATGTCCCCGTTAAACCTCAAATAATAGTCCAATCAGAGGTGTCCCAAGTCGGACTCAAATGATCACGTCATCGATAACTCAAAACCAGGAGGGCATCGTGGTCATTTGTGCACCGCACGCTCCCTCGCGAGCACCGCTTTTTAGCCAGCCGCCGAGAATTTACCACGCTACCCCTGGACTCCCCTCTTCTCCTCTCTCCTCTCCCCGCTGCCAACCTTTCCCAAATCTGGCCGCACGACTCACCAGCCACCAACCGAACACCCGGAGTCGAAGCCAAACCACCTCGAGTGCCAGAGTCCCTTCTGCCCCCGCGCGCTCGCCTCTGCGCCGCGTCCGGGCGCCGGGAGCGGGCCGGGCACCTCCCGGTGAGCGTTCTCCTTGCAGATCCGTCCTGTTTTTCCTAGCTCGGTTCTTGGGTTTCTTGGGATTTCGAGGGTTTCTGTCCTGCGGGGTTCAAAAATTCCAATTTGGGAGCGGTCTGTGGACGGCTTCTTGGTTCTTGGTAATGCCGTAGTTTCTTGCTGCCCAGGGAGAGGGTTTCTTGAGTTTTCTTGATAATTAGGGTTTCTTTCCTCTGTTTTTTTCTTGGTAATTAGGGTTTTGGCGGAGGAAGCTCGGTTTTGTAACCCGTGTGTTCTCTTGGCATGTGGAGTTGCAGGGAGGGAGAGTCGCTTCGGTTCTTTTATCAACTGCTGAAGAATTGGGAGCAAGAAGGCTTGATGTTTACCCCGCAGGGAAAGGGATGGACCGGGTGGTCCACACCAGCTCCGGCGAACCAGCGGAGTGGTGGTGGCCCTCCGGCCACGTCGGCGCCCCTCGGGAAGGGGAAAGGAAGGGCCGCCGAGCTTGAGCAGGAGGTTTGGCCCATTCTTTGTCTATCTTCTCTGGTTGTTGCAGCTTCTGAATCTAATTTTGGACTATGCCTCTCTGTTCATGTGTATTCCATGATTTGTAACTAGGACTCTGAAGTAGGTTCAGCTGTTGTATCTCCGACAATTTCTACTATCTATGTAGTTAGTCTGATATAAATATAAAAGGGAATGAAATCTGTAGCCTACAGGTCGTTGATTTGAACGTGCCACTCAAAGATTGAGTTTGGGGTCAAATTTAATTAGCTTGAAGAATACTAGGTAAACAAAATTATTGCTGCATTGCTTGTGATGGAGCAAGGGCTTAATAGCGAACAGCATCCTAAATCAATCCAGTTACCAAATGGCCAAGGAAGACTACTTTTTCCCTTGTTTCTAAGCAAAGTTGTGAAATAAATTCCAGGGCAAAGTTGGCTTTTCTTATACCTTAGAAATCTTTCCATCATGTTGGTGTTACTATTTGATAATCTTATTACCGTGTATTCTCTGTTGCAGGAAGAACTGTAACCAATTATGCCAATAGACACGCCCGCACTGATTTTAATGTTTTTTGTGATTGAATTTTATCCTCTGTTTCTGTTATTTGGTTCGTTTTTTATTTTACAGTTATTTTTTTCCTCTTTGAAGTTTAATTGGCATCAGGCAATGTTAAACTTTCCCTCCTTTCTCCTTTTGGTATCATAATAGTTATTTACATGGTGTTTTCATATGCATATCTGCAGTTACATGATTACCAGTACAATATGGGGCTACTTTTGATTGAGAAGAAAGAATGGGAAGCCAAACTCATGGAAATCAGTCAATTATTGACACAAAAAGAGGAGATTTTGAGGCGGGAACAAGCTGCACATTTGAATGCTATATCAGAATATGAAAGGCGGGAGGAGAGCATGCGGAAAGCACTTGGTGTTGAGAAACAGTGTGTTGCGGATGTATGTTTGATGTGTCATATAATTTCTTATTCTTGTAGTTCATCTTCATTTATCAGATCTTGGGATGCCACATTGATACCCTGCTGTGCATTATATATATGGATTTTTTTTTTTGAAAGAAACAGTACTGGATTCTTGGTCTAATTCCATGATGCTAAATTCTGAAGTTGACATTGCTAAAATGATATCATACAGAATTGTACCCACCTAGGAGTTTTTATTGATCATCTGTAATTCTGTAGTGGATCATAATGCAGACATTAAGATATTCTGTTCTTTTTCATTATACATTAGTTGCACAACACTTGCTTTTTACACTTCTTGAAGATAACATTTTGATTATATCTCCAATAGGTTCTTGTAGTTTCTCTTACTGATTGTTTTGTTGAATGCTGCAGCTTGAAAAAGCTCTGCGTGAGATCCGCGCAGAGATAGCTGAGGTTAAATTTACGTCTGAGAAAAAGATAACGGACGCTCAGTCTCTTGAGGCTAGTTTGGAGGAAAAATCCTTGGAGATTGAGGCAAAGCTTCATGCTGCAGATGCCAAACTTGCTGAGGCAAACCGTAAGAAGTCACAAGCTGACCGTGACTTAGAAGAGGTTGAAGCTCGCCAACGTAGACTGGAGAAGGAAAAACTGTATTTTGATACGGAGTATGTCATTTCTGCTATTCCTTGTTTCTATACATACGCTTTGTGTTATGCATGTGTTAACTGGCTATATTGTATGTCATTGTTTTGCCATATTAAGTCGGAAGGCACGAGAAAATCAACTCAAGGAGCAAGAAGAGTCACTCCAGGAATGGGAGAAAAAGCTTAAAGAAAGCCAGAATAGACTTGTTGATTTGCAAAGATCTATTAATGATAGAGAGGAGAGAGCAAATAAGAATGATCAACTTTTCAAGTCTAAACAAAATGAACTGGAGGAGGCAAGAAAGACGCTGGAAGCAACTAAAGTTACTTTGAAAGTCAAAGAGGATGATATTAACAAAAGACTAAATGAGTTACATTCACTGGAAAAGGTAACTCATTTGATTAATGTATTGTCTTTTCTTTCCACCTGTTTTCTGGTTGTCATGTTTTGTTGTTAAGAGATTTCCGTTTCATTTAGGATGCTGAATCAAAGCGGAAGATATTGGAAGTACAGGAAAAAAAATTGGCTGAGAGGGAAGAAGAGGCCAATGTGAAAGAAAAAGTAAGTAGCCTTTTATGTGGTTGTTCCTCATTTTGCTAGTATCAGTAACTGGACAGACTTGATGTCATTAAACACTTTGTTGTGTTTATTTTATGTACTACAGGGCCTGTAGTGGTTATGTTACGATTTCCTCAATATCGTGGAGCCTGCTTGCATATTATAGTTTTATTGTTCTTCAAATGGTTTCTATATTGTTTTGCATGCCTGCCCAGTGAGGTCGGACTTAGCTTCTTTGTCATTATGGTTAGCATGATGCCGCTCTTGCAACTATGCTTTTACAATAGTTTTAACCCTAGCCCATATATATTGTTATACCATGTCATGTCAGCTTTGGAAGTTGATATTCTAAACATCAAATTTCAGAATATTTTGGGTGCATTATATTGGTCACCTTTTGCTTTTTGTTTTATTTTATTGTGTTTTTCCCTCAGTAGACTAATGTTGCTCTCCATTGTGTTCCAGGAGGGGCTTCAGAAGCTTCTTGAGGGTCATCAGATGGAACTTGAATCTAAGAGAAGACAGTTTGAATCAGAACTTGAGAGGGAGAGGAAATCCTTTGATGAGAAGATGAAACAGAAGGCATCCGATTTGGTGCAAAGGGAGAAAGATGTCAAATCATTGGAGGTTAAACTTTCTAAAAGTGAGCAGGCACTGAATGATGAAAAGAAAAAATTGGAAAGTAGGCAGAATGACCTTGAGATCAAATCCAAAGCTATGAAGAAGTGGGAGCAAACACTGAAAAGTGACGAAAAGAAGTTGCTGGAAGAGAAGCAGAAAATGGATGACGAAAGGGAACAACTTGTGATGTACAAGTCAGAGCTTGAAAGGATCAAATCCGAAATAGAAGCTGAGAAGAAAAGTATAATAGAAGAGAACAAGAAACTGAAAGTTACCAAGGAAGAGAGGCAGGAGCATAGCTCGTTGACGGAAGACCTTAAGAGGGAGATTGCGGAATACAGAATGCGAAGCAACTCCCTCTCTGAGGAAATTGAAGATTTGAGGAAGCAGAGGCAGAAGTTTGAAGAAGAGTGGGAGCAGCTAGATGAAAAGAGAGCTCGCCTGGAAGAGGAGGCAAAGAACTTGAATAATGAGAGGATGAGTTTAGAAAGGTGGCGTGACAGTGAAGAGAAGAGGCTAACTGCTACAAAGCTTGAAATGGAAGAAAAATACAAGGAACAACAGGAGAGCCTCGAACGCAAAGAAAAAACGTTGAATGATGATATAGAGCACCAACGATCGCAGATTGATGAACATCTGAAAAGAGAACGTGATGATATTGAGCGCAAGTTTCAGCTCCGTCGGCACGAGCTTGAGATGGATATGGAGCAAAAACAAGCAAGTAAAGAGAGGGAACTGGAAGACAAGGAAAATGAGTTAAACAAGAAAATAGATTTTGTGGAAAATAAACTGCGACATGCGATCGAGTTAAATGAGTCCAAGATTCAGAAGATAATATCGGAGAAAAGAGAGCTGCAGACAGAACGAAAAGTTCTACTGGAGGACAGACAAAAACTTGATGCTGACAAAGCAGATATTAGAAGGGACATTGATAGTCTTCATTCGCTGAGCAAGACTTTGAAACTTCGTCGAGAGGCATACAACAAGGACATGAATAACCTCATCAATTTAATTGAGAAGTACAAAATGTGCCAAAACTGTGGGGTTTCTATTTCTGAGGGATTAGATTATTTGGTGGCTCTTAAAGGCAATGCTGAAATTGAGCATCCGATTTTGGCTGTTGAAGGGGATGATCACTCATTGAATGCCAAGACGTTAGCTCAAGATACGGGAAATATTGTTAATTCTGGTGGTCGTTTATCTTTGTTACAGAAGTGTTCGAGACTTTTCAAGTTTTCTCCTAGAGAAAAGGGTGAGCAGTCATCCGAACAGCGAGCAGAGAACAACATTCCTTTTGGTGCGAGACTGGAGGAAGCATCACAGAGTGATGGAGATTATGAGCCAACTCCTGTCTATGAGATAGCCCATGATTCTTTTGATGCAGAGGAACTCCCTTCTGACAGTGAAGCAAGGGAAAATGAACAATCTGAAAGGCATGACATAGCAGATGATGTCCAGATGGAGTCTTCTGTTGGTGTAGCAGATAACTGTGTAGATATTCCTGGAACCCAGTCATATGACGGCACTAATGACATGGTAGTTGATGCAACTATTGCCTCAGTTGATCAAAATGGAAAGGACTCAGCACCTTCTGCTGAAGCAGATCTACAACCTGAAACATCAAAGCAAGGACGACGCCAACCAACCAGGAGGGGTAGAGGAAAAGGTGGTGTGAAAAGAACACGATCCGTCCGTGCTGTAGTTGAAGACGCGAAGGCAATACTTGGCGAAAATTATGATGAGAAGAATGAAGGTCAGAGAGACTCAGTTGCAGGTGTTGGTACACGGAAGCGTCGTTTGGCTGGAGCTACAATAAGTGAACAAGATGAAGAAGGCAGTGAAGCTCATTCAGAAAGTGTTTCAGTTGGAGGGCAGCGTCGCAAGAGGCGACAAACTGTTGGGGCAGCGACTCAAGGCCCAGGAGAACAGCGTTATAATTTGAGACGCAGCAGAGCGTAAGTATCCTTTCTGTTCTGTAGTTCTGGGGTTGGGTTATTTTCCAGTCTGTTTCTTGACTGTGTAGCAAATTAATGCTTTTGCATTTTATTGTGCCAAAAGTGCAAATGCTGATGCCGCAACAACCCAAATCGACAAAAAGAAAGCTGGGAAGGCTGGAACTGAACATACGGTAGAGGCTACAGCCAATGACACAGAAGGAACCTCAAAGATTGAAGAACCTGCCACTGAGAGCAAGAGGGCCTCTGAATCTGCTGATTATGGTGCATCGCAATTGCATGAGTTCTCCCAGGTACCTTATTTCTTTTGTGTGCTGCCGTGTACCGTCAATGTAATGACATGCCTTTTGCTCCATCCTTGTAAAGCTTCCAGCTCTGGAAACATTTGCCATTTTGAGTTGAGTGCGTTCCTTTTTGGTTGCTAAACATATCCATGTATTGAGCTAACTGGGACCTTGGATTCATTTAGGCTGAAGTTGGCGATGCCCACCCTTCTGTAGAGGGTGCTGGTGAGGAGGATGGTGATATTGTGGATGGCAAAGATGCATCGCCAGATGTGCCTATGACTCCGTCTGGAAGTGAGCTAGACGATGAGGAAGATGATGATTCCGAACGGCAAAATAAAACAATCGGGAAAACCCTGTGGTCTTTCTTCACTACATGACAATTGCAGGGATGATTGAATAGGTTATTTGTAGCTTTTGTGCTTTCAATTCATGATATCTCATTCTTGGAACTGTAGGGGTGTGCTTGGTGATGATGTACTACTAGATTTTCTACTGGGTTATGCTTCTCCCATGTAATTGAAATATATTTGTAGTAGACATAGCTTTTGATGGCGCTCACAGGGGTAGCTGATGAGATGTACAACGGCAATGATGTCTGTAACACCAGTAGCATGATTTGTAATTGTTAGTTTTTCCAGATTCTGTTTACTTCGTTGACCTCACAAGGTGCCTTTTGTTCCTGCTTTCTTATCGTTTGCATATTTGTCACATTATTCGGTACGCTAGCTGCAGAATTTTTTTGATATTCATGTTTTTTTGGTATGATGCGGATTGTGTTGTGAATTTTTTAATAAACTTAAATGACGAGAGTAGCAGGCAAACTCGTATCGTAGGTTCTCGTTTCTTGTACCTGCCCTCTGTTGACCTTGAACTTCGGTGATTGAACTTGAGGGTCTCCAAGGCTTACACGGCTAAGAGACCAATGCCCTTGCTGTTCTGCTTTCCTTCGTCTGTAAGGCATGGGCTAGGCTTTTTTCACCAAGCTAACGGAAGAAAGCAAGCGTTGGGTACAAACGTGTCTAACGCTAGAGTGTTTACTGGGTTGAAGCGGGATGGAAAATCAAAAAATTGATTTGCCTGTTGAAATCCATAACGCATTCGATGAATTCCCATATCTCGTTATCTCGTATCTGTGGAACTTCATGTGCCGTGGGCGTGGAGTAGAATAGAATGTTGAAATATATAATTCTAAGAAAAACATGAAAGTACTTTCGTTATCGTCGCAAAAAATAATCTGTTTTCAAGAGTGACCTGAATGATAAAGTAAAATCTCGTCGTTTTCAAAAAATATATGTTGATGATTATTTTAAGATAAATATGTGTTGCAAGACGGAAAAGATTATCGTCTTATTAAATAAAACCTCATATACTCCTATACACTGTACACCAAATGATCAAATACAACGCGGCGGGCACACGCTATTACATCTTCCCCTTCTTTCTTGACCCTCAAAATATACCACCGTGGCCATTGCGTCGGCAGTAAAGAAGAAGAGTTGGTTGGGGGATCGAGCAAAACCCGACACCGCACCTCTCCGCGTGGCGATGCGTGGAGGAGAAGCATCAGCAGGCGAGGCAGGCTCCCCGCGCTCGCCGGAGCTCTACGACTTCTCCGACGACTCCGACTACGCCGCCGCCGCCGCATCCAACCACACGGTAGTACTCGCCCGCCTCCGCTCCCTATCAACTCGATGCTTCCATCGCTTGCTCCAAGTCGCGATTCGGGGGTCCGTGCCAACGAATTGCTAGGTTTGGTCGCTGGGAACTTGTGATTGAACTAATTTGCTCATGTTGCGAGGGGAAGTAATCCCGTTCCCCTGCAGCAGTTGCCCTTGCCCCCACCTCTCTTCGCCCTCCACGCAATTCTTCGGAGTGATTAGCACTTCAGGAATTTCTGAAAATTTGTTGGTTTCGTTGGGGGTGTTCGTTTCCTCGATGTATATTACTTGTTTGCCGTTGCATCGAACTGATATTTGTTTGGTGATGGAAGGCGATGCGGAGCGATTCGGCTGATGGAGGCTCGGACGAGACGGCGAGGGTGGACGTGATTTATGAGAAGGAGCGAGTGACCATCCATCCGACGCAATATGGCTCCGGCCGGATCAGCGGGAAGCTGCGCCTCTTCCTGCAGCAGGGATCATTGTTCCTGGTGAGGCATTCCAGCTGATCTCCCCGAGTGATCAGCGTTTTTGCATCACAAATGATTGATTCATATCCATACATATACATTAAGATGATGGAATAATTTTCTAGAAGCCTATAACATAGTTTATAACTTTGTATATGGCAGCAACCATGTAGTCCCCACAAAACCTTCTATGATGACTCTATTCGAGGCCTTTGCAAATTTGCTAGGATGATGAACCGCGTCACTTAAAGTTTGGCTTATATTATAGTTTTGTTTAACATTAACCGTCTTACTGATTAGTGCTAGATTGCTGTTTAACGATTTCTCTTATATTTCAGTTCTATATGTGATATTTGATAGGGAGAATCACAATTCGTGAGTGCGGAGGGTTTTTGGTTATTGCAACCTATATGTTGATTCGGTTGATTCATTCCACGAACTAATCGCTCATTTTTCTTTATATCTTCTTCTGCTAACGTTTTGGTTGATATTATAACAGAGCTGGGAGCCAAATGAAGGAGCAGATTCTTTTTCGAGCAGTTCAGTCAGTTTGGAAATAGAAAAATGTACGGAATAAATGTTATTTTGGACCTTGCGATAGTCTTGCTTGTATTGGGTTGAAGCTTGCAGTGATAATGCCTGACCCTCTTGACTACCTGATTCTGCGCAGATAGAAACCTGTACACCATTAAGGCCTTGCCTTTAAGTGATGTACGCTTCATCCGAAGGCACACCCCAACATTTGGATGGGATTACATAATCATTGTTCTCTCATCTGGTGAGATGCTCTTCTTATTTTTGTTTTTTTAATAATATGGTAAAGCTTCAAATCAACATCATTTCTACGTTGATGATGGTCCAATTAGCTCTTATGTTCTATCTTGTTATTGCAATTATTTATCATGCTAGTGCCATAAAATTGGAAAAAAAAGTGTGTCATGTTTATTTATCATTTGCAGGCTTGGCTTTTCCTCCGTTCTATTTCTACAATGGCGGAGTTCGGGAATTGTTTGCAACACTAAAGCAACATGTGTTCATTATCAGGTTGTATTTTGTAGTTCAATGGTTCTAAATATTCATACATGGTTGTTGGATTTTTTATTTATTAAATACCAGTGCACAATTTTTTGTTCCAACAAACTGAACAACGTTATTTGGATAAAAAGCTCTGAGTTTTCTTTAATAGTGAATTCTAAGTTATTCGATAGGGTTATTGGATAGGATAAAATCTTGATATCACATTAACAACAGCACTGTTTTTGCAACATATGTAGGAGAATTTGTTTGATTGTAAATTTCTAACATCAACTCATCCCAATGAAAAGTAGCTACCTAGTTAAACATCAAAACTTGTTTGTGCAAAGTTTTCCCTGCATATTTAGTTAATATGTTCATTCTTCTGTTTCAAGGTCGGACGATGATCCTAATGTATTTCTTGTCAACGACTTTCAAGATCCTCTTCAGGTATGTTGTCAGATTCAAGTTTTTTTTTTAAACCCAATTAGCCAATCTCAACTGACAGTACAGTTCTGTTCTTCTATAACTACTTTTAGTACTAAAATAGGCCGTTGTGGGCCTACATACCAAATAATTCTCCTGCTTGCTTTGGCAGCAGCTGCTTTTGACCTTTTGTATCCGTTAATTTTAACCTCAAACTTTGTGTGTCCTTTGTGAAGTAATCTAGTCTGTGTTTAGAAATTTGATTTTTCTGATATAAATGTTGCCCAAATTGAGACCTAACATACTTCATTCCTTTGGCCACCTTGTAGAAAAGCTTGTCATCTCTGGAGCTTCCAGGAGTCGCCACTGTGGCAAACGCCATGTCACGACAAAATTCACTCAGTTTCACTGGTTCAGTTGATGAAGGCATACATCGGGATGATAGCAAACATGGGGTGTCTGCTAGCATGTCTCAGTCTGCCTCAAGGCAAAAGCACAGGTCAAATGATCCGGGTCGTGACCTTTCGATTCAAGTTTTGGAGAAATTCTCACTGGTTACAAAGTTTGCACGAGACACCACATCAAGCCTCTTTCGGGACAATAGTGGTGCTAATGCTTATGGACGGCAACAGGAAGAATATTTTCTGAACAATAAAGTAAGTGGCAAGAACAAATATCAGCAAACAACACCAGAAAAGGCTGCTGAACCTGCGGAACTGGAGGTAATACGTCTTGCTTTTAATTTGTGTTTGGTATTTGTTTAGTCACTATTGATTGTGCCATTATTTTACGAGTTTTTGTAGCTTCAGTAAATTGGTTAATCAACATTTGTAGCCTTGTAGCTTCAGTGAAACATAAGCTACATCATCATCTGACATTATTCTGCCTTTTTTCTGCTGTTGAAAGCTTTATATATTTATCCATTCATGATTGAAAACTCCGAATACTTCATGGTGTGTTTTCCTTGCTCTTTTGGCAGCCTGATCATTTACCTCTAGTGTGGGGAAAACAAAGAGATCGTCCATTAAGTGTGGAAGAGGTAACAACGTTTTGATTTCTTGTATATATTACTGAGTACTTCATTAATTCATTTCAACATCTTATGTTTTGTTAGATGTCCATCCTGTAGTTACTGGATCTTAACCGAGTCCACTTGAGGCATCACTTGAATTTACAACGGACCAAGTTCACTATTAGGTTTCTGGTGCATGTATTGGCATAAAGTACTATGATCCTTTGGACAACCAAGTTTCTGTTCAATCTTGATACATTTAATACTTAGGTAGAAAATGTACATGTCCCCAGATTTATTGCTGGCTCAGAGTCTGGGGACTCTGGGGGTGCAATTTGTCTTTTAAAGTGTCTTGCATTCAAGCCAACATTTAGGACGGTGGTATTCTAATGCAACTGCTTAATAACCTATTGATTTTAAATCGTATTTTTTATGACTGAAGTACTAACATTTCGATTAAGCATTAACATGTGTTATATGAATTCGTACATTTTTTAGTGTACAGATAGATGATTACATGGATCTAAAACTTGTGAAATTTCAGCCTGTAGGAACTTTCCAATCGTCTAACACTTTTATATTATCTAGTCAGCACCAATTTTCCTCTCTGAAATCTTCTGCTGTTTGTATGAAAAATGTTTTTTTGCAGTGGAGAGCTTTCTTAGATCCTGAAGGCAGAGTTATGGATTCGAAGGCACTGAGGAAAAAGGTTTTCTATGGGGGAGTCGAACATGTCTTGAGAAAAGAGGTTTTCTATTTAACCCCTGATTTCTTATAACTAGTGTCCAAGGCAGGCTTTCTTGTACATATAAACTTATATTGGATATATAGGTATGGAAATTCTTGTTGGGTTATTATGAATATGATTCAACATATGCTGAGAGGGATTACCTTGATGCCATGAAACAAGCAGAATACGAAGCCATAAAATCTCAGTGGAAGGTCAGTCAAACAAAGCCCCGTGCTGCTCTGCCTGAGATTTTTATTTTGCTCTACTTAAATTTGCTGATGAGTGGTACATATGCCTGTCCACTATATATAGGTATTTTATAATTGAGTAGCTACTGTTATATTTTGCGAGGAGACGGAACTAAAATGTTTGCCGTTCTTTTCGGGAGTCTGGGCATGGATGAACTCTTTTTTCTTCTTTTTTTTTTTTGGGGGGGGGGGGGGTCTCTTTTGGACTCTTCGATCACCAACTAGGGGGTTTATGGACATATGAACTTTCTAATGAAGAAAGGTTGAGTTCCCTGGATGATAGAGGCTGCAGGTTTTGACAGGCTCTTTGTGCTATGAAAGTCTCATGTGCATATATGATAATTTGATAAAAAGTGACATAGTCTGGCCTCTAAGGAAGACTAAGCACATAATTTTCCATTGCCTTTCCTTCTTCGGAACTATATTAGCGCTCTGACCAAGAACAGTCAATCCGGAAGTTGCGGTTCACAGTTTGAAAAATCACTTCCCAATGCCCATTTATGAGGGAGTAATAATTCTAATGGCATGGAGTATTATCATACCTTCCAGAATATCAACCTGTCGGTTGTGGCTTGTAGGGCAAACTTCATCAAATAATTCGCCTTGGTTATCCATAGAGTGAAACGAAAGCACTTCCCAAAATTAGAGAATGGCTCGAAGCTCTGTAACATTAACTTTTTAATTTTTGTTAGTTTCCTTTGAAACACCTATTTTACATGCTTTTTTAGTTATTCATATATACTTCCTCCTATTTTTAAAATATCAATATTTTTGTTCATTTTTTAGACTAAGAAAGTTGTCCTAACGACATCAATTAAAAACCGGATGGAGTTCTGGGTAGGTGCTAAAAACAATTATAGCGGTCCAATAGCTCCAATGGATGTATTGTTTATCACTTTCAGCTCCTCTGTTTTTGTCATGTTAGGTCATACGTTATTCTTTGTTTACATAAGTATGAATTCTGCTTGATACCATTTGCAGAGTATCTCAGCCACTCAAGCTAAAAGATTCACCAAGTTTAGGGAAAGAAAAGGCCTTATTGATAAAGATGTGGTATGATGTGTCTTGTTCTCCGAACCGAGACCCCTATTTGCAGTTCTGCATCATACCATTCTAGCTTACACTGTAATATTTTTCTATAAAGGTGAGAACAGATAGATCCGTTCCCTACTATGAAGGAGATGACAACCGGAATGTTGTAGTTTTACGTGACATTCTGTTGACATATTCCTTCTACAATTTCGACCTCGGTTATTGCCAAGTAAGTTTTCATCTTACATGTGATGCATATTGAATGATTAATGCTGTCTCATTTAAGTGGGGAACACAATGCCCGTTATGTTTCTTCTTCTTAAGTTAATTCACTTTTTGGTGCGGTAATGGCTTTTGTATACGCGTGTCTAAAGCTTGAATGACATCATACATACCCCTTCCTTTCGTTATTGTACGACACATCCTAAAAAACTTTCAGCGAAACATGTGGAACTTTGACCGCCATTTTTCACGTGAAGTTGGTTAAAAAAAAGATGTTTAATATTGTAGTTCAACATCTTTTTTCTTTAAAGCAACTTCACGTGAAAAATGGCTGTCAAAGTTCCACATCAGAGACACAGTTTGGATGTCTGCAACGTCATACATTATGAAATATGTCAGTTTGTATTATTTAGGATTTCTACTCTTGAATCAATCACTCTAATTGCCAACAAGCTTAGGCTTGCTATACTAGTAGATATTTGTATGTACTACCATAGATATTTCTGTAATGACTCCTGCAGCAGCTTTTTTTTTTCCCCTGGTGGATTGCATGTTTGGTTGTTGATAATGACCCCTGTATATTCTGAATGCATTTGGGTTACACAAATTGAAGTTAAATTTTTTGTTTCTTGTTTTCTTTTGAATGGAGCCCACGTTTTAATATCTATTCTGTATTCCAGGGAATGAGTGACTTTTTGGCGCCTATCCTTTATGTCATGGAAGATGAATCCGAATCGTTTTGGTGCTTTGCTACCTTGATGGAACGGCTAGGTGCCAATTTTAACCGCGACCAGAATGGAATGCATGCTCAACTACTTGCATTATCCAAGGTATGTTTTGACTCTGTATTCATCGTGTCAGGAATGCAGTGTGTAGTTGCTGCATCATGTTGCTCTTTTTCTATGTGACCGAGATTCCAGCAAGGTTCATCAGTTCCCTTTCCTATGATTTTGGGTTGTACATCTTTGTATGAAATTTACTGTCAAAATGCGAAGGAGCTCTATAAGTCTATGGTTATGCGGTGTCAATTTTATGCTAATTCTTTTTCATATGTGCTTCAGCTTGTGGAGCTGCTTGATCCTCCACTGCACAACTATTTTAGGCAGAATGACTGCCTGAACTACTTCTTCTGCTTCCGTTGGGTTCTTATACAATTCAAAAGGTAATTCTTCCTTTTCTGTTTTAAGTTTTAAATGCTTTACATCTCACAAAACCTTTTCTTTTTGTGAGGGAAATACAGCAGAGGATGCCCTCACTGTTGCACTTGAAATTTAAGTTTCATTTGTTATACATGTGTAACATATAAGTTTGGCTTTCATCTTTGGAATTGGCACTATGTTGTAGATTCCTTGAGCTACTTATAAAATAGATATAATATGTTAACAAATATACTATATAATATGTGAGGGAAATGTTATAAGTCTTCAAAAGTTCCTCCATAACATGGAGCAAAAAAAATGTCAAATTCGCCGAACTGCCCAGCAGCATGGATTATCATAACTCATATCGGCTGGAATGACACTGTTACAGCACCTCACCGTCACTTAGGCCTTGTTTGGTAGAGCTTCTCATCAAAACAGCTTCTTTAGAAAATAGCTTCTCATCAAAATAGCTTCTCTAGGAAAAGTAGATTTTATGCTAGAAGCACTTTTCAAAGTGTTTGGCAAAATAGCTTCTCTTATGAAATTAATGCAAAAAAGGGTTGAGAAGTCATAAGAAGCTACATTTTTATGACTTTTGGATTCTAGTACAAAGTTGAGAAGTGCTTCTTGAGATGAGAAGCAGAATCTGTTTTGTTTGAAACCTTTGGCAAGCTTCTCTAAAAATCCAGAACAGAAGCACTTCTAGAATCCATGCCAAACACACCCTTATTATATCCTAAATTATCTAGTGAAGCACTGAAGCCCTATTAGGGTGTACTCCGTAGTTTAACTTGCAGCTACTCTGTAGTCTTTATCAGTCCTACCTGGCAATACATTGACAAATAGTTGTAGTGAAAGTATTGTGGCTAACACTATTTAGGAGAACTGCCTTGGTGTTGTTGCTCCTCAACCCGTCTAAAAGTCCATACCTGGCCTAACTGCTTGGCATTCGTAAAAAAAGAGCTTTTTTATGGCTAGCACTGGTCGCATAAGTAACTGGAGGAAAGCTGAACTATTACATACTAGTACCAGTTTCTTACCCTTTACAAATATGTTCCATCAACAAAGATGAATTATACAAGGAATCAATGTCTAGTAAATTTCAAGCAGTAAGAGGTTATCAGGTCTCCTTTCTGAATTCTGAGAAATTTCTTACGGATTGCAGGGAGTTCAGTTTTGACCAGATCATGCTCTTGTGGGAAGTTTTGTGGAGCCATTATTTGTCAGAGCACTTCCATTTGTACTTATGCGTAGCAATCTTGAAAAGATACCGTCAGAGGATAATCGGGGAGCAGATGGACTTTGATACCCTCCTCAAGTTCATCAATGAGCTCAGTGGTCAGATCAATCTTGACCGTGCTATTCAGGACGCCGAGGCGTTATGCACTATTGCAGGAGAGAATGGGGCTGCTTGCATCCCAGCTGGAACCCCACCCTCGATGCCTATCGAGACTGATGGAGGCCTATATGTGCAGGAAGATGAGGTGTTGTGAGATATCAACGGTCACCTTCAGAAAATATTCGAACAAAAAAACATCATATCAGTTCAGTTGTGTCCTGTTATGGTTTTGTCGACATCATAAACGTGATCAGTTGTAAGGTTATATACATTCTGGAAGAATCTTGAAATCCTGGCGTTGTATATATTATTAGATTATACTTTGTAAACCCTTGGTAGACCTGTAGTCAACACTGCTTTTGTTTAATGGATACGGACTTTCTAGTCTCTGAGACCTCTGTTTCGCATCAGCATGCTTTGATAGGGTCCTTTACTACTGTGCAGGCTCTTCCAAGTGAAGAGGGCCTTGCAGTTCGAGTCTATCTTGTATTTCCTGAGGACCGTAGAAGTGGTAGCTTTCCTAGGCATACGTTTATTTGTTCAAACATTCTCATAAAAGTGAATTCAGAGCAGAAAATGTGAAGTGCATAGTTCTGGATGGATTCCTCCAGAAAATGTGAAGTTTACAAATTACGAGAGCCCATGCAATCCACATGGTGATGAACAGGGAGATTTGGTTTTGTATGAAACGCCTTGCCTGAGAGTCGTTACTTTACGCTAGTTTCAGGCTGTAGTAGCCTGGACAACGATCTGGTGACATGAGCTTTTGGATGCCTCTTTTCACCAGCGCTGCGGCAAAATAATTTGGTGCCGGAATGCGGCTCAAAAGGAATATTGCAATATGCTGCACGAGTCTAACTAGACATAATGCAGCCTCATGAAAAATTTGAACTTGGAAATGGCAAGTATTTTGTGTAATCGCTTTGCGAACTGTGATATGTGAAATGCAGAGTGGAAAAGTTATGCACAAGTCTGATGTTTGTGAATGATCTGATGTTTGTGAATGAAGTATCGGCAATCCAAATCCTTAGGAATCAGTTTTCTGTATGATGAGCGCGACAACGTATGATGAGCAAAAGCTTCAGGTTCAGTTTTCTGAATGATGAGCGCGACAATGGTGCACTTGAACTGAGCAAAATGCTTCTTCAAACCTGAAGCTTTTGCCCCTGTATAGTAGTAAGGAAAATGCTTCAGAGTAGACCTATTTGTCCGATTTTTGTCCGACTAAGTGTTTTAAGTCATTTGATTGATATGTGAACTACCATCCAAGTGATTTTAACCATTGAATTTCCTGGTCATACAAAAATCTACTAAACGGGTGTACTTTGTAGCAGTGCTCTAGTAGTAATACAGCAAGGCAACACACGTGTTCCCGCAAGCGGAATTACCACAGAAAATCGTGAACTAACACTAGGCCCACGGCCACGAACAAAACGCCGCGCATGTCTTCAGCCGCAAAGTGGGAGAAATTTGCTATTTTGTCCACAGTTTCGGTGGAATTCGTTATAATATATATTTAACATTGGGTTTCGGTAAAATGCGCTTGAATACGTGGACACACCGCTATTATGCCCATGAGCAATTTAGTGGACAAAATTGCCCTCAATCTTCTTCTTCCTCGCTCCGACAAGCAGCTCCTCGCCCAATCTTGCCACCACCTCCATTGCCGCCGGCCAACCTTGATCGTCGCCAGGGAAAGGGAGGCGGAGGCAGGCCGCCGCTGTTCCGCGTTCCCGTGGCGCGCGTCGCCGAGCAATGTCCCTCTCCTGCCATCCCATGCCTGCTTACGCTCACGCGCTGTGCCAAATGTGCGCGTGTGGGCTGGCGGACGCGGCGGCGCTCGGCATCCGCACAGAAAATCGCGTCGCGCTGGGTGCGAGCCATGGCTCCGTGCATACTCTCTGCTTCGCTGCAGGCTGCTGCTGCGGCTGTGGGTTCACCGGTCAAATGCACGCGATTTGCTTCTTGATTGTTGTAGCAAGATTATTGATAAATGATGGTTCGGCAGCTAGCACACGTACGTGCATATGACCGAGCAGGGCAGCTAGCACGCGTACGTGCTGCAGGCAGTAGCCGGTAGGCTCCTCTCCTGTCATTACATCAATGATCCTTGAGCAGAAGACTTCCCGTCCCAGCTCCCGCGCCTTCCGCGTGCTGCGACCCAGCGCTCGCCGTCAGCGCACTGGAGCGCGACTTTCGTCGTGGACGCGTGTGCCAGGGCAGGGCGTGGTGCTTAGTCGTTGCGGCGCGGCGGCAGGGCAAGGCTTCGGTGACGCTGCACGGCAGCAGGGCAAGGTGGGGCTACGGCGGCTCCGCGCGGGCGTGCGTGGTAGGACGCCGCGGCGACGCTTGTGCTGGGGCGAGCTCAAGCTTCGAGCTAAACCGGCAATGGAGGTGGCGGCAAGAGTGGGCGAGGCGCTGTTGGTCTGAGGGAGGAAGAAGAAGATTGAAGGTAATTTTGTCCAACAAATTGCATAATAGCGGTGTGTATAATGTAGTCACGGACATTTTACCGAAACTTAATGTTAGATGCGTATTATAACGAAGCCCACCGAACCGTAGGCAAAATAACAAATTTCTCGCAAAGTGGAATCTGTTGGTAGATTTCTCGGTCTGTCCGAGTGACTACACTGTAACTACCCATCCATCATTCCATTGTTCCATCAACGAACCCCATCAAGAAGCAATCAAGCGCAACACGAAGACAGGATTAGACCCCTTGGGCCCGCGAAACATTCTCTCTGCTCCTGTCGCGGTAAGCAAGCAGGAAAGTGAACAGCCCCCGTGTGCAAGCAAGTCTCCGCTTTCCTTTCTCGAGAAAAACAGGGAGGCTTTGTCGACAGCTTGGTGAAACTGGTCGCCATGGAAATCAGGAGAGGGGAAGAAATTTCGCGGTGGCAGCAGAAGGAGAGCCATGGCTATCTTTTTTTCTCTTCCTCGCCGTCGTTGGATGAGCTGAAATGCTGAGCTTGTTTAAGGGCTTGATGATAATGCTGGACGCGTAGCAGTGCACACACTATGACATTCTCAACAGAAAAAGAAAAGGCGCTGTTAAATACTAATACGATATCTTGGCGAATAAGAGTTTTGTTTGTGAGCTTCCAGCTCGAAAGACAACTAATGGCTTTACCTAAGAGCAAGTTGTATTACAAAACCGCGGATAACTGGATAAGGTGCACGTTCCAAGGTAGCCCTTAATCCAGGGGTTAGGATAATGTACGTGCAATTAATCGTGCACAAACTTACTCGTTGCTTGTGATACTTATATATATATATATAAATTCTTTTTATGAATACCAGCAATGCCAGTGTTGCAGAACTCGCACCAAAAGGTACTGGTAACAATAATAATGCATGCTTTCTTCTCCTGGACGACGCATTCCGAATCGCCAGACCTTTCTGCCGAACAATAGGATTATCAAACTATTTACTTTACAGACCAAATTAGGGCACTAATATGCAAGTAGATGAGGATTCAATGATACTCCGATACAACTTGGCATTTGAAATGGTACTTCTTTACGGCAACTAATGGATGGTCCAAAACAAGGATTACGGAAGAGATTAGAACACAACTAAAGTAAACGGTGATGCCAGATCAGGCCATGAAACCGGGTGGGTATCACGGAATATTACCCTCTTTTCGTGTGGAATCGAGGGTCAAGATTGGACGGCGAGCTATAATGTTGTTGCATGTGCAGATTTCCACTTCTGAAAAAGGAGGAGAAGTCGTGTGCTTAATTAGTGGGAAGTCGTGTGCTTAATTAGTGGCTACTGCTAGCACTTGCCTCTTAGTTCCCTGTAGGTCGCGACGCGAGGCCTACCCTGATGGCTGATGTACGGTGATTTGAGGTTAGAAGAATGCTGTCGGCCATGACATTTTGTTTGTAAGTTCTCAAGTACCATAACCTTCTGGTCATCCCTAACAAGAGCCGTTTCGTTTTTTGCTTGCACAAAAAAAAAGGTTGAACTTTTCCTTAATTAAGTTCAGATAAAAGAAAACAAAATTAAAGAACTTGGACGATGACCTATTCCACGTTTAAAACACGGGATTTCGCCAGAATTTCACGAAAGAACCGATCCAATTTGAAAGCACGAGAGAGCACCATTTCTCATTCCGACAGGGGCGCATGCGTGCGGTCGCTCATCCATTGGCTCATCAGCGCCCACCGCTCCATTTCCGTAACAACGATATGACACGTGGGTCCGACCGCAGAAGGGAAAACTAAACAAAGTTTAGCGTGCAAGCGACAACTTTACGCGCCGCAATGATGACGAGCGCAGAATACCTAGGCCGTTAGCGCATGAATTAACAAATTCCCTACCAACTGGGCTTTTGGTTAACCATTTAAAGATCCAACTGGTCTCTCCCTGGCCCAACAACCTGGGCATGACACTCCTTGGGCCATACCTACTTACCTAGTGTGGCCCACCGTGCCTTTTTCCCAGCCGGCGAGAGAATAAAGTTGTGGCATCGATGCAGGAAAGGGGTAGAAAAGAAGGAAAAAGAGAGTAAAAAGAGTCTCGCATTGTTAAGACCTAATGATGAGGAATAAGTGGAGTATTACTTGGGATTTGCAAAGTGTTAAGGGCACTCTCAGTTGTGTCTACCTTTATGATTTATTTTTTAAAAAATAATCCGGTCCCATGGTCTTGACTACTGTTGTTCCTTTCTTTCAGATAGAAAGGGATGGCCATGGTCTATAGTAGTAAAATACTATATTGTACTTCAGTTGGTACCGGGGTCTGCAACGCCAAATTATTTTCAGATATTTAAGTAATTTCGTACTGAATTCTGCCTGATGAGGCATGCTGATAATCATTGGTACAGCATAGCGAAGTGTCTGATGATGAATACGAGTTTAGTCTAAATTAACAAGGACAAAAGAATGGAATATACTTTTCATGCCAATCATGATCGATTCTGGAATGGGAATCTACTAATTACATGCGTTAGGTTTCGTACATCAAAATCTCGATAATTTATTGTGGGTTACTGTTTGATAAATAATTTTGCTCCTGCTGCTCCACTGCGGCCGCATTAGGGAGGGAAGGAATGAATATTGCAAAATTTGAACTGCTTCAGTGTTATTTAAAATTTCAGCGAAGGGCTAAAGAGTGGCCGATTGGATTGTTAGTTTTGGATTGAAAAAAAATGGTCGAGAAAAAGATATGCAAAACTTCAGAGTTTTTTCTGTCTAGCAGTTCTTTCTAGTAAGGAAGTTATGAGATTCCGACAAGGAATGGAGAATAACTCGGTGCAAGTTCCAGACAGAACAATGCTAAGCTATTGGACAGAATTTTAATCTACGAAGCACGAAATGCATTAGTAGTGTTACAAACACAAGATTTGAACATATATTTATCGCTCTCGCATCACGCTTGATCATTTCTCAAATTCAGCAAGATCTAAGGGAATCTGATTTATGATACATGCCTGGTGCTGTTGTGAAACAACCCAGATTACTTTTCTTTATTTACTGATGAGTGTTCATCAATGGAGAGAGATCCTACTCAAACCCTACTCAGTACAGGTTTAGGGATGCAAACTTGAATGATCGCTTTCTTTCTCACTATTTGTCAATTTGCAGTAGTATCGGTTCACTGATTAGTGCATCCAGGTCCTATATGATTTCGAATTTCATCGTACATGACAATCAGGCCCATGTTCTTCAGTTTTCAGAACCACTTGTTCTCAAAAGGAAATATGAACAGCTCCAAGCAGGTAGAACCACCTCACAGGAAATCTAACCACCATTATCAGTAATATTGTACATGCACCATTGCCAAGCCCTCCAAATTACAAGAAACACACCTACTATAGTACTATGCAATATGCATGCATGCATACATACAAAGCCGTTGAACGCAAACCGAAACTCGATCGTTGATCAGACTCGCAGCAGGTAGATGCTGAGCTCTGGTCCGCCGCTGCCGTCCGGGTTCATCATGTAGAACGCCTCCGAGTCCCTGGACCCCACCACCCGCTCGAACCTTGCCCGCATGTACATGAGGTCGCCCTCCTCGGAGCCGGCCGCGGCGGCGGCGCCCGCGCCGGCGACAACGTCGTCCGGGAGCACGCCGGCGCCGACGGAGACCGGCTCCACCGCGCCGAGCACCTTCCACTCGTCGGCGCCGCAGTCCCGGCGCACCGCGAACCCGCACTTGCGCCCGTTGCAGTAGGCCCGCCACGTCGGCTCCTCCAGCAGCGCGCGCCGCTTCTCCCCTGCACGCACGATGATTCAATTCTTGGCATGTTGATATAGTATATAACATCTCGCGGTGCAGAAAACACAGTGATCGAGTTTGTAAAATAAGTGCATGTATGTATGTACCGTACCTGCGGCGAGCGGCGCCTTCTCGCACTCGAGCGCGAGGCGGACGAGGCCCGAGGACATCTCCCTGACGAGTGCGCCCGTGGAGTATGCGGCCATCTCGACGAGCAGCACGGGCGCGGAGCGCGGGTCCGTCTGCAGCGCCACGTGCACGCGGCCGCGACGCCGCCCGAAGATGGTGCCCGTCACGCACGACCCCAGCTGCCGCCTCCGACGCCGGTGCGTGATCGCCGCCAGGAACAGCGACCGCAGCCGCGCCAGCGCGTCGGCGCGCTTCCTCGACGACGACGAGGACGACGGAGACGGCGACTGCTCGGTGGAAGCTTCGGCGGCGTTGCTCTTCGGCTCCTCCCGGTCGCCGCGCTGCTGCTGCTGCTGCGCTGTCGCCTTGTTGCTCGAGCGCTTCTTGCTCAGCCACGGGAAGTTGTTCCCGCTACTCCCGGCGCCGCCGCCGTTGGTCACAGCGCTCCATGAGCTGGGCAGAGGAAGCGGGGACGCCGCGCGGAAGGCTCTCGCCATGACGGGACGGCGGAGCTCGCTCAAAGGCTCAGGCTCTCAGCTCTTTTACTCCCCTCCCTGCTTGGCGTGCGCGCGCGGGTGAATGAGTAAGTGCGCGCGGCGCGTGACGCTAATAATGTGCGGCAGTTTGGATGTGTTTCGTCTGGTGGCGAAGCAGCCGGAGGAATGCTTTAAGAGGTTGGCGGGAGGCAGCGGCTGGGTGGTGCACGCGCGCGCGGCTGCAGCAGCAGCGCTTTTGGCAAAGCGGCCGGGTCTGCAGTGCACCGATGTGATCATGTGAAACAAGAGCTGGGGAGGCCCGGGCCGGCTGCCGCGTGAACACACACACACTGGCACGGTGACGGAAGGACGTGCGTGCGGACGCGAGGGGAGTCAGGGAGTTTGGTCGCCTGCGGTGCACGACCGACCGGGCGACCGTGCCGGCAGGGCCGCAAGGCGCGTACGCGTGTGCACGGGCGTCCGTGGAGGTGAAACGGGCACGCAGGCTCGTGCACCCAGCAGCAGCAGCAGCAGGCGGGAGAGGGCACCTGTCGCGGGGCGTGTCGCCGTGTCGCGTGGTCGACACTGACCCCGCAGTCTGCTACTTGGTGCCTGCAGACTGTGCGCGCGGGCATGAAACGGAACATCCGTCACCGTCACGCAGTACCCTCTCGGGGTTAATATTCTTGTCGTCGTTGGGTTGGGACAAGTAACTTATGTTCAGTTTTGAACTGATATTCTTGTCGTCGTTGGGTTGGGACAAGTAACTTATGTTCAGTTTTGAACTGATTTACACTCTGTTAACAGGCCTCCCGTCACAGCGCGCGAACAGGACACAAAAGGCGACGTTCAACGTCCGTTAATCAGACTAGATCGCCTGAGAAAACGCATTTTCAGTTGGAACTGGGAAAGGGCGGAACCCAACCAAGCTTGCACAAAAACCATGGCCAGATGATCAGGCAGCGGTCCCCTCCCCGTACGGCGGCGTCCGCCGGAAGCCGGAACAAGTGCGTGATGCTGTGCCGATGGCCCAGGGGAGCGGAATAAATGATGGTCACCAGCTTTAGCGGCGCCGGATTATGGCGTGGGATCGCCTGCCAGATCAGGACTCCGCACGTAAAGGCGACTAGCTAGCACTGTAAAGCTTTGCGAACTCGAGCGTTCAACCTCGCGTGTTCTGCCGTCAGGTAGTGCCACTGCAAAGGGGGAGGTTATCGCGCGTCCGTACGCGCGATAGGGGATCGCGCGTCCCTCCCCCGCGGCCGCCACGTGTCCCGACAAGCACTGTTCATCTTCTTCGTTGAGACACGTCGCCGGCCGCCGCCCCCGCCCCGACGCGCCCCGCCCCTGCGCCTCCGTCGCCGTCCCCGGCGACGTCGCCGCCCTCCGCACAGCCCCTCCCCCGCCCGCCGCCACCACCGGCGGCCGGCGGCGCCGCGCCGCCTCGCCGCGCCGCCCGCACATGCCGCCGCCGCCCGCCAACCGCCGCCGCGCTAAATTCTCCGACGAGACGCCCCCGCCGCCTACCCCGCCCACCGCCCTCCTGCCGCCCGCGGCTCCGGCGGCGCCACCGCCGCCTCGCCGCACCGCCGCGCCGCCGCCCACCGCCGGGTCGCGACCGCCGCCCCCCGGTCCCCTCCTCTAAGTCCGGCGATGAACAGAGCGCCCCCAACCCCGACAACCCGGAAACCCTAACCCCCCCGCCCACCTCCACCTCCGGCGACGCGGCGGCGAGCTCGCCGCCACATCGCGCCGCCCGCCCCGCCACCGCGCTACGCCACCCTTTTCGCGCGTGGGCCGGGCCGCACGCGGACGCGCGGTAACGCTATCGCGCGACGGAACGCGCGATAGACTTTCCGCACTGCAAAATCGTCGTCGTTGCTCCTCGCGAAACGTTAGCGGCATCACATGATCGGCCCGTAGTGTTTCGGCCTTTCAGGGCTCGCCTCATCTCAGTGTTTCGACGACGTCGCGAGAGCCCACGACGCAGCATTCGTCCGGCCCGGCGGCGTAAGCTCCCTGTGGGCCGCCGAGTCACATCGCTGACGCGACGGAAGGCTAGAACAGTTTCCCACCAAATGGGCCGCGGTTGGGGTCCAGAAGTAATGCAGCCCATTGACACTTTTAGAGGGGATGCGAACCCCAGCCCGCCCCGAGACTATTTCCAATCCACATGTCACGATATTATATTCTCCGTTCTGAAATTCTTGTCATTTCAGACATGAAAAATGAGCTAAAAATGCATTCACAAAATGAAATGAACCCCATTCAGACACCAACAAGCGTTTGGTCCAGTGGTAGATCTGTTTCCTTCCACCCAACATTCCAGAGTTTGAATCCCACCTTCCGTCAGTTTTTGTTTTCTTATTTGATTTTTTTTTGTCATCGTTTAATGCCTATCACTCTTAATTGATGTTAAAAAAATATTTTTTGATGTTCAAAATTTGTATTTATGTTCAAAATTTGTATAGTTACAGTTCATGTGCAGAATGTGATGGTTGAAATTATTATAAAATATACCACGAATTACAGTTTAGCTAAAAAGGTAGTTGTTAAGCATGGCTTGGATTACTTAAAATACTTCAAGTTTGATGAATCCTTAGGATTTTTACAAGGAGACTATTTTTATTTATAGAACAAAGAAAAAATATTATATTCATGAGACAAACATTTAGGTACTTAGAATAAATAAGTTATATTCAACGACAAGAATTACGAATAAAGAATTTTAGAGAAATTAATTGTTGTTGTTTTGTGTTTATAAGGCTGGACCTAAAATGGTTGTTTTTATTTCCTGTTTACTCCTCCCCTCCCCATCCCCTCTTAATGTGATTACAATTGTTCAGGTAGGTCTGCCGTAGTGACTAGTGTTCTCAAGAAAAAAAAATGGACAAGATAAAAAAAAAAGGACTGGACCCAGAACATTTGATCTCATGTTATTCTTTCATTTAATTCCATGCCACATAAAGGCATATTTCTATGTGGCAGCAATTAGTCTATGTAATAATATTACTTTTAGAGTTGCCTGAGCTTGTCTCGTACTCTCTTTCCAGCCGCCTGGAGTGCACGAATGACACGGTTGTGATAATGGAGTTTTTCTTTAGCCGTTGCTCAGTCACTCTCACTTATCCTCTAGACCTGGTATTTCTATATCGCTTGGCTGTGCCATTTCTGAGAAGGTCATGCGTAGATGCGGAAGAAACCGTGAGAGAACCCAGAACACACCAACCCCAGGTTGCCAGGAACGTGCATATGATTTTGACAAAGAGAATGGTTGTTGGTGCCTTCTTGGTGGTGGTAGTAGTAGTGCTCGGACAATTCTGCCAAGTGCCAACCATGTGGGGGGTGGGGGTGCGTTCTTTATTGTCATCACCGGATCATGCGGTGCCTGCGTACCTAACTTCGCGGCACAAGTGGTCTGCAATCAATCTAATACGCTTGTGACGAATGAAGATCATTGCAATTCAGTGAGTCTCACTACTCAGTTACTGATGATCAGCTCACACCTCAGTTTGTAGAGTTTCAGCATGCAGGTTGACATGATTTCAGAGCTGTCTCCTCGCAAAAAGATTCAGAGCTGTCAATTGAAAGCGTATGTGGTATAATATATACATGAACTGGTCTGAATTTCCGGCGTGCTATATCACTGCAGGGTACAGAGTAATTGATGCCTGAAATCTATAAGGATTCTATTCCATTCAAAAGAATCTAAACAGTACTCATCATGAGTGAAAGTCTAACAGACATGAAGAACAGATGATGTGAATCGCATATAAGCCTTCATCGATTCTTTCTCTTACCAGTCTATCCTGCTATCTCGAACTCAAGCAGTGAACGAGAAAGAATCGACCCAAGAACCTCGGCGGCGGCAGCTGCTTCATGGCTCCTCCGGCGGTGGCAACGCGGCGGGCACCTCCACCTCCACCACGGGAGGCGGCGGCTTCGCCTCCCGCCTGGCGCTCCGGCGAGGCGCCCGCGACCCGCACCACCGCCTGGCCAGCCTCGCGCAGTCGTACCACTCGTCGGGCCCCTCGGCGTGGCCCGCGCACACCCGGCCGAAGACGCAGGACAGCAGGGTGAGCACCAGCACCGCCGCGAGCACGGCGAAGAACGTGCCGATGGAGCCCGAGCCGTGCGACTGCGGCGGAGGCATGGCGCTGCCAGCCGCGGAGCCCTGGTAGCCGTACCCTGGAAAGGGCGTAACCATCGCCGGCGTCGTGGTTGTGGTCGCCGGCATCGTCGGTGTCGTGGTTGTGGTGTCCGCCATTCTTGCATCCAGAACGAGCAAGACGATGGAACAGTAGTAACGACTAAAGGCTTGTGTCGAGTGAGTGAGCAGGGGTGGACGAGGTGATGGAGGAGGTAGTGCTGTGCACGTAGGACGAGGAATGAGCTTGAGGTTGGACATGACGGGAGTCGGAGGCAACAAGAGGCTTCGGCGAAGGCGTTGGCTGCCTTTGCGACCTGGCGATGTGTCAAAGGATGAGAGGGCAGGTGCAGTAAAGCTCAGGATAAAAGTCTGCAAGGTTGGCTTTTGTGTGTATCGATCCATCGAGTGGAGAGCAGCACGGAAAGAAAGGACGCGCAGTGGGATCGTTTGGTAGTGCTACAAGCACGCATCTGAATATACGCTTATTACACTTTTGATGCAGAAGAAAAGGAACGGAGGGATGCAATAAAATCAAAGAAAAAGCAATCTGCAGCAGTACTTTTGCGGGGAGTGGTGTATGTATCATCTGTTTGTTTACTTGCATTGCTTGTAAGAGAGAAACACAGTACTTTGCAAAGGGTGCATGCAAGGAGAACTTTATAAAACAACAGCACGATGGATGATTACATGATGGGACATGGTCACGGGGGATCACTGATCATAGTCAGCGACGTGTTGCTTGCTTAGCATGCTAGGTTACCTATGAAGTATATATTTCCCACTTGTGCTACTGTTCTTCCTTATCTCTGTTTCTTCGAGTACTACTTTCTCAGTCTCATAAATCCTCTCTAATTTCTTCAAACATAATTGATATGGATGTACAACAAGTCGAATAAAAAGTTTTGAACAGAATGAAGGGATTTTATTTCATATTGATGTTGATCAAATTGAATTTGGGGAAGAAAGATGAACCATTTTTCTAGGCCCTACTAAATACAGTACGGCCTGATATACAGCCCAACCTGGACTATAAGGCCCAAAATGGCGAATGAACCGAGTTGCTGGGCCGCACGCCGGCGTTGTGGTGTTGTTGGTTGCCTCGCGCATCGCTCTCTCTGGCCTTCTTCGCCTTCGACACCACCAGCATCTGATTCTTCGTCCTGTTTCTCACCGCCGGCACCCAAGAAGCGAGCCAGCGAACCGGGATGGCGGCGCGACACCTCAGATCCGGCCTCCCCCTCCTCCGCGCCCACCTCACGGCATCTGAATCCGCGGCTGTCACCCAGGTCTCTGCTCCCCACTCTCCCTTTTGGTTATAAACCAGATCCATTTCTAATGATTTCAATCTAGGTCTATTCTGTATGTCACTGATGTCTTTGAGTATTTTGTGGGTGGATTTTGAGCCTTCCGTGTGATGTTTTGGATTATTTTTTTAGGGGGGGCTAACTTGTGTACGTTCTGATCGCAGGGTTCGAGAGGCTTCGCGTCGCAGGTGGCCAAGCCCACCGGCAAGCAGATCAAGGTACCATATTCCCCATTATTCGCGAATGTATCTTGCTTGTTATGTTCGTCGAGGACTGGTGTGCTGATCAATGTACTTGTTGGGAATATGGAAATGATGAAAATTATTTCTCCCTGTATGTTGCCTATTGTTAGGAAATCTAAATGCCTAATGTTGTACCAGGATTTGATACATTTGACCTTTTATTGAATGTAATTCTGCATACGCCCACACTAATGTTAGTCAGATAAAACGCTTGAATAATGGATTACTATGCGAGTTATTTATTCTCTGCTTCAGTGAATGTTCATAATGGACTTAACTGAATTGCTTGGTACTGGTGCTGTAGGACAACAAATGTTTATGTATATAATCATTTTTTCTGTTTCTTGTTGTTCTATGAAATTAATATGAATTGCATTATCAATGTTTCCCTTTTTAATTATTGGTTCTTGGCCGAATCAGCCGTGTTCTTCTGTCCTTAGTCCTTACATGTCAGCGGTAATCATATGATCTATATCTGTCATGTCAGTAGGTTCCAGAAGCTCTGTATGGCGGCACAGGAAATTATGCTAGTGCGCTGTTCCTTACAGCAGCCAAAGGAAACGTGTTGGATAAAGTTGAAACTGAGATTAAAACTGTTGTGGAGGCGTCCAAGAAGAGCCCAATGTTTTCTCAATTTATAAAGGATTTGTCGGTGCCAAAAGAAACCAGGGTGAAGGCTATAACCGAAATATTCGCTGAAGCTGGTTTTTGCGATGTCACAAAGAATTTCTTGGGTATGCTTACCCTTTCATCTTTGTAAGCTATTGTTGCTTATATTGAGTTATAAACCACTTTAATGCACCCAAAAAAAAGTTTGATTGTGAGGTAGCTGTTATTCTGTACATGCCTTTCTGATGAAGTATCCAAAATGTATTGAGTCATTTTTTGCGCTTTTCACACTATTTCGTATTTTTCATATTAGTACAGAGTAATTTATATCATAATCTTGATCTGCTATGGTTATTATCCATGCGAAGTAGTTTATTTGAAAGGACAGTTATGCAATCAGTTATATGCTTGTTACAAAATCTAGTTTAATGAAGAATTCCTCTTAAAATATTGTTCAGGTACTTGGTATGGTATCATGTATGATTTGTTCCAAACTTATTACTATATCTAACTTTGTGTTGTTCTATGAAGCTGTCCTGGCGGATAATGGCAGGCTGAAATATATTGAGCGGATCGTGGAGAGATTTGTTGATTTGACCATGGCACATAAGGGGGAGGTGAAGGTTGTCGTCAGGACTGTTATTGTAAGTCGATATTCCATCCATTCTTTCCTCTTTTTTTTTTTTTTTTTACCAAGAGTGATATCTGGTTGAATGCCACAGTCCCCTTCACATGTCAGGATTAATATTTGGTGGTTGATCCTTGATTGATTGTCTATAAAATGACTTATTGATGGATAACTTTTGCTTGTTCTGAGTGTCTTGAAAATGTCGTTGTCTTGTTTTCTTTTGCCAGTCCATTAACTACTGAGCAAAGAAGGTTCTTTGTTAAAAATATATGGTGCCTCCAGACAATGATATGGAAAATAAGCAGATATTGAGTTAAGTTCATGTCCTTGAAGTTTGAAACTGAAAAGGTGCACATGATCGGCATTTGAAAGTGTTATCGTGCAAATATATGAACCCTCTTGAATGCTCTAGCTCGACCTAAGTTAACATGCTTAATTGTAGTTGGTAGCATGCAACTGCAGCACCAATAATTACTCATCAAATTCTGCTAACCTTTACTTTTACAATATGCGGACAAATCATTCAAGAAATAGTGAAACAACCATCTTATATGTCCCATCTTATATAGGTAGAGGTTTTCCTAGCGCTGTTACAGTTCCTTGGTATGTGTGACTCCAGTTGAGTGTTATTTCTGACACACTTCCCTCCTTGCTGTTAGCCACTTCCTGAAAAAGAGGAGAAAGAACTCAAGGAGACCTTGCAGGATATCCTTGGGAAGAACAAAACTATCTTGATTGAACAGAAGGTAACTACTTGATCCAAGAGCTACGTGTATAGCTTTAAAAGCAATACTTGAAGGACTGTTCATCAATTATTCTTTCTGCTTTCTGTGCAGATTGACTACAGCATCATGGGTGGTCTGGTGATTCAATTCGGCCAGAAGGTGTTTGATATGTCGATCAAGACACGGGCTAAGCAAATGGAGTCGTTCTTGAGGCAACCCCTTGAATTCTGACTTCCTTTTGGATAAAAGCATCATTGGAATGCACTCGCACTGCTGGGGAGTTTCCCCATTTCTGCAACTTTGATCTGGCCTTTGAATAAAATCTTTCCTCTACATACGAAGGTCACTGTTTTTTTTTCCTTGTGGGCTAGAGGCCTGCTTAGCAGTTATATTCATTTCCTTGTTACTTAAAAGAAGCATGCACCAGATACACGAAGGAAGATCATTGGAATATATGAATTTCACTTAGGAAATGCACTAATTTCCTTGTATTGGATGGCTTGTCTGCAAATGTTGAATGCCAATCAGTTTTTTTTTTCCCTCTCAAGCTTTTTCATGTGCCCACAACTTTGATTGGACTGGGTCTATTTTTTACATCCCAAAAATCTGGTGCCTGTCTCTAGCTCGGAAAGCATAGTCTAATCCAGAACATTTTAGCCCATCTGCCATGCCCTGCCGTTTCTTGCAACGACAATAACCACAGGGACTTCGGTCGGCTATTATTTGTTTGTCAATTCAGAAAGGGGAACATGTTGGAACACTGAATTGTTGGCTCGGTTGGCAAGTATTTGCCGTTGGCAGCTGTTGAAACCTTTTCCAAACAGCGTCTCGCTCTCTTTCATGGTTCATACATGTGGGCTGTGGCTGTGTGCTTGAATAGAGAAATCGGTTAGCTAACCGTCGCTAACACAAACGCTCATAACAGCAATGTCAGCATGTGATGTGCTCACGTAACATGTGTGCGATTGCCCTGACGCGTGCCTTTGCTTTCTTCCTTGTCTTAATGCATAGGCCAAGCTTGAGAACAAGAAACACGTAGCCGCTTTTGACGGGTCCCGGGCGAGGTCGCTTCGAAGAATCAACAAAATCGATTCCTCAAGCCACCACTCCGGGCAGCTCAAGCCACGTTAACCACTAGCTCACTCTTCCAAGCAACCCGGTCGATGCAGTTATGCTGATTGCCGAGCTGATCCCAGCTTCATGTTCCCCCATGCCCTCGCCACCATCTCCTCGTCTTCCTCCCTCGTCATCCTCGCTGCTTTCTCCTCTGTCTCTCCGGTTCTCCGTCGGGCGATAGGCGATGTCATCGTGCGCGGCGGAGACCGGCCTGGTGGCCATGGATTGCCTGGTGGTGTGCTGCTGCTGCCCCTGCCTGGTGCTGCAGGTCACCGTCTTCCTCCTCGTCCGGCTGCCAAGAAGGTGGTGGTCAAGACCAAGAGGATCATCCTGCGGAGGTGGCACCGGAGAAGACCGCGCCGGAGGAGGAGGACAGTTGCTAGCTGCCCTGCTTCGGCAGGCTTCAAGCTGGAGAAGCTGGTGGACCTGGGCGATGGTTTTGAAGGTGCATTTGGGATCGGAGAGGGGTGCACCGACGGCGCCGGTGGCTGGAGACAGAGATGTTTTGCCGTCGATGACGACGACGATGGCATGTGGGAGGCGCTCGTGGAGCAAGAAGGGCTCTTCTGGTTCGGGAGCTTCTGGGGTCGGCCGGAGCAGGAGGATCCGGCGCCAGGAGACGACGGCTTCAGACCACCTGTAGCGTTAGAGAGCGTGCGCGCTTCGGCTTGACCGTGCGATTCAAGCTCATATTATGAGGTTCTGAATTAGCCACGGATTCCATGCAGAGTACTTACAGGCTAGGTCTAGTTCGCATGAACACAATGTACAGAGCATTATGTAATGAAGCGAAACGAATTGAGATATGAGCAACTAAGGCAGGAGGACGTAAGTTGCGTCAGCCGGTCAATCGGCCGGCGTAAAGATGCAGACCGGACCAAGCGAGCGACGAACTGTAACTAACTGGATTCCTGATGATTGGATCACGTCCTGGAAACTGAATACGTCTGAGGTCCCTCCACGCTAAACCAGCCGCGATCTCTGCTGCATCTCATGATATTTACTGATATTTTTAATTGATTTTGTAACATGGTTTCAATAAAATTTGTTAAAGTGAAAAAGAAAAAAAACTTAGGACAGGATAAAACAGGAATGCTACTCTCTCGGTCCAAAAATAGTGTACATCTACTTTTGTCTTAAGTCATTTTTTTTTTAATTTTAACTAATAATATTTAAAAATATATATGATTTTAAAGTAAGAGAGTTATATATTATGAAAGTTCATTTCCCGATGAATCTAGTAGAAGCATTTTCATGATTTCAATCTCTACGGTTTTCTAGATATTATCGGTCAAAGTTTAAAAAGTTTAGCTTAGGACAAAACTAAATGTACACTATATTTCTGAAGGAGTGAGTATTCTTTTGAGAAAAAGCCATCAATCCTTTGTCTGCGTTATTCATTACTACTGCATTTAATGACATTACTAAAGGTTTAGACGTCTTTTTTTTGGGGGGTGGGGGGTGGGGGGGGGGGGGGTGGATTGCCCCCCTTTAGGATATCATGAAGCCCCGATAATGCAATTCAAAAGAGACTTGCCATAGAGCTGACTCAGTTGTCCAGGCGTTTTATGACCAGACAAAACATATGACGGAGTTTGTTGGTAACAACATGATTATAGGGAGAGAGTAATTAAAATCACAGTAGTCACGAGGTCAATTTGTTACTCAATCATAACACGGTCGGTCAAAAAACAGTCGAACCTATAGCAATTTTCAATTCAAAAGGCAGACGACAATGGTAAAGAGAGTGGATTTGATACAGGCGTGTTGATATATACCGTCTCCTCAACCGTTGGATTAGACCGCAGTGAGTAAAGGCTTTCTAAATTGACCATACTTCGTCTTGTCCTTCTTGTTGTTATCTTCCATTAACAATGTCCATAGTCTATGACAATGTCCTATACTCTGACCAGCAACCTATGGATGTACGAGGAAAATTTCAGTGCAAATGGAAATTGAGTGCAATGGTGCAAACATGCAATTTCATCCGTCTGATCGTGATCTAAGGACTCTTGTTCTTTCCATAATCCCCCCTGTGATTTTTTGGAAACACCTTCCCGATTGTCTATCTTAATTTTGGAAATATTTAGAAGGAACAAGAGCTTTTAGATCATGATCAAACGGATGAAATTGCATGTTTGCACAATTGCACTCAATTTCCATTTGCACTGAAATTTTCCCCTGGATGTACTCCCTCCGTTTTTAATTAGAGTAAAGTGCATCCCAGGTCCTTCAACTATCTCAGAATTCTCATCTGGGTCAATAAACTCTTAAAACGAAGATTTAGGTCCCTAAACTATTCCAGAGTTCTCATCTAGATCCATAAACTCTTAAAATAACAATTTAGGTCAAAAACTATTAAAAAATTCTCATATGGGTCCATAAACACTCAAAACAAAATTTGATTCTCAAATCTTTTTTGTTACTTAAACAACCATTCAAAATATGGCTTGCGTTTGAATCATAATGATATCGTGTGTAATGTTTGAATTTTCGTTGCTACCGGTAATATCGGAACAACCAAAATGTCTGGTTTTCCGAAAAACCGGTCCGGAAACAGAACAAAATTCAAATTCCGAATTTTGAATCTGAAAATCAAAAACCAGTCAAAATGTCCGAGAAACCAGACCAAATTTTAAAAAACCAATTCATAGAGCAAAAATCGAAAAAAGTGCAAAAAATAAAAAAAATAATTTGTTTCAAATTTAAAAACGAAAACTGACGAACAGCGTAAACCGGACTTGACCAGTTTTTTCGAAAACTGTTCGGTTTACCGCGGTGAAAACAAAGCTAAGTATCAAGCACCTGACTAAAATCTTCGTTTTGAGAGTTTTTGTTCTCGGGTAAGAACATCAAAATTGTTTAGGGATCCTAATCTTCATTTTGAAAGTTTTTGAACCTAGATAAGAACACCAAAATTGTTTTGAGACCAAAATTGTCATTTTATGAGTTTATGGATCCAGATGAGAATCTTGAAATAGTTTAGGGACTCAAATCTTTGTTTTAAGAGTTCATGGATCTAGATGAGAATCCTGAAATAGTTTAAGGACCTAGGATGCACTTTACTCTTTTAATTATATGACAACGTTGATTTTTTTCGTTATTTTGACCATTCGTCTTATTCATAAATATTTATGCAAATAGCTAAATGTATAAGTTAATCTTAAAATGTGTTTGATGATAGATCCAACAATATACATTTTACTTCAAACAACTAATTATTTTCACATATATTGTTGGTGAAAGTTCAACAAAAACGTCAACGGCGTCGTATAATTAAAAACGGAGGGAGTACCTGGTTATTTTCAATATGTGTAATTCATTATGTCAATTGATGGGCCTGATGCTAATTTAACGGTTAGGGGGGCGAGAAAATGTATAGATCAAAGGTATATTAAGAATCGGGTAACAAGTGATTGCAAGAAAACTATTTTTTTTTTGATTACATAGTACAATACACATATACTCACCTCTATGAATACACATACGCAAACCCTATTCATATAAGCATCTTCGAATACTGAGCCGATAAACCTTTCAGATTGACGAAGTCACCACTCGTCTCGCTGTTGACGGCTACGTTGCCTACCGTTGAAAGCACAACGCTGTTAAATTTTAAAAAAACTAATTCTTTATAGTATAAAATCTATAGATAAATGAAGCACATACACAAACCCTACTCATATAAGCATCTTTGAATACTGAGTCGGTAAACCTTCCAGATTGACGAAGTTACCACTCGTCTCGCTGTTGACGGCTACGTTGCCTACAGTTGAAAGCACAACATTGTTAAATCTTAAAAAAAAACTATTTCTTTATAGTATAGATAAATGAAGCACATAATAAAAAATAAAAACAGACCCCAAATTATGTACTGCTGCAAAAGGAGATGATAACGGGGGAGAAAACTCACAACCCGTCCATGAGCTGCGCCAGCAAGATCGACGGGATCACAAGAGACAAAATGGCTGGTGTGCTCCTCATCACCATCGTTGTGCTCGCCTTTCTTCGCCAGATCACTCGCAATCTATTTGTGGCTCCGCCGGCTCACATCATGACCTTCACTCTAGCACAGGCATCGGCACCACCAGCATCAAAGGTGATGCCACCGTTGACTATCATTGGCAAGGGCTCTGACAAACTGGAGCCTGCGACGTTGCGGTGGGAGAAACATTGGCTGAGGAGATCGTTTCGTTTGGGGGGATGACATGATCGGCTGATCCAAGTGAGTTGTCAGATTTGACATTTGCGGTTTATCCAAGATTGAACACTGCACGTATTTTTATGTAATGTTGACCGCATAACGAATTGAGATCCGATGAACCAAAGCAGGGCATCCGTTGCTGCCGTTGGTGGCAGTCAGCCCGTCGTCAATCGGCCGGCAGAGAAGATGCTGACCTGACTAACTAAGCGACGAAGTGTAATTTAACTAACTGAATTCCTGATGATCAGTGATCGCGTCACGCAATGGACAGGACCAGCGCTAAACCAGCCGTGATCTCTGCCTTAAGCCGGACGCAGAACACACAACCGACGCGACAAGCGCATGAGCTCGACACGGAATGGATCGATGTCGACGGGAAGAAGCGACCGCGTGCACCCACCTCTGCCGCGTATTGAGGTACCGACCAACAGTGGAAAGGTGAACTCAAACTGCCGCGCAGACGATGGTGGTGATGATTCTGTATCGACGGAGATCGATCGATAGGCCGCGCACTGGGCAGAAGGGTCCCCATCACGATATCGAAGGAAGGAGAGCACAACGATGATGTGGACGACCTCGCGATGCTGCTGAATCACCAGCAAAGCGGCCGTGGTGCACGCTTCGGAAAAGCTCGTCACGACACGGCACAGGAAGCGACCATATGGCACTTGTGCACTCAGCCGCCGATCAGGTCACGTGATCCGCCCCGGCACGAATCTCAGAACGACGGCGAAGAACCCTTGTGGGTCCCGCAGGATTCCTCACGTGGTCAACCCAAGACAGACGAGACGCCCTCTATACTCTCATCTCACTTCTCTCCTCCGCGTCACCACTGGCCACCACAACTAACTCCCCCTACCGGCTCGGCGGCGCCGCTTCGTTGATGGATTGTTCCGCCCGGCTCCGCATCCGAACCCCGTCGCCGGCCGCTGCCTCCAGCCACTTCGCTGGCGAGACCCGGCGCCCCGCGTCCAGGGTGTCCGTCCGCCCCATGGCGTCGGCGGCGTCCGTGGAGGAGCCCGCGGCCGTGACGAAGCGGCCGGTGACCGGCGACTCATTCATCCGGCACCACCTCCGGAGCCTCGCGCCGTACCAGCCCATCTTGCCCTTCGAGGTACACCTAACTGTGCCGGGTAAAGGCGGCGCCGCCTTTCATATGCCCGCGAGATGCTTGTGGAAATTCCCCCCCTGTCGAGTTACTTTTCGCATTATTAGTTGATAATGGAATGTTGCAACCTGCAATTAAATACTCTGTGTGGTGCGTCCACCTGTCAACTGCACTTCTCTTGTATTACTGTGTACTGCTTTTGCGTTGCTGAGAATGGGAGCTCTTGCAGGTACTATCTGCTCGGCTTGGGCGTAAGCCAGAGGACATAATCAAGTTGGATGCAAATGAGAATCCATACGGTCCACCCCCAGAGGTAAGCTATTGTGGTTCTATATAAGGTTTTATCTAACATGTGACCTCGTACTAGAAAAAAAAAACCCCCATCGTTGACAATCAGCAATCAGACAAGCACAGCAGAAGCCAAATTCGAAATCCTGAAAGACTAGTTCAAAACAGTACTCAGCTCACTAGTATTACTACCTCTGAGCTTGCAACAGAACTTAGGATTTATATAGACGAGCAATAGTGATGATCATGTGCACTATAGTTCCTTCTCTTTGCTGGGTTTAATTGAACCATATATTTCCCTGTGCAGGTAGCAACAGCATTAGGTAACTTAAAGTTCCCCTATGTGTACCCAGACCCTGAAAGCCGCCACTTGCGTGCTGCTCTTGCTGAAGATTCTGGACTTGAAGCTGAGTACATACTTGCTGGATGTGGTGCAGATGAACTGATTGACTTAATTATGAGGTTAGAATCTATCTCATATGTGTCCCATAATTTGTGATGTTTTCATATGCGAGTTGAGCTAGCATTTGTTTCATATGTATATGGCCCAAATGCAGATGTGTACTTGAGCCAGGTGACAAAATTGTAGACTGTCCTCCAACATTTACGATGTATGAGTTTGATGCTTCGGTCAATGGTGCACTGACAATCAAAGGTAGCTAGTTCATTCTTGATCTTTTACTTCTTTTTGTTGAACATTTCATGACTCTTCTATTAATGTTGGCTTCTTTCTTAATTCGATTTTGTTCACACTATATGCATCTTCTGACCCTTCGTTTTATTTCTGGGCACATCCATTAATGCAGTTCCAAGACTTCCTGATTTTTCCCTAGACGTCGCACGCATTATTGAAGTGGTTGAAAAGGAAAACCCAAAATGCATATTTCTGACATCTCCAAACAATCCAGATGGCAGGTATATCTTTGTCATTCATAATTAAGGCTATTTTGTTTGGCTGTTGTCTTGATTACTCTTTTTACTGATTTAATTTTATCCTATTTATTCAGTGTAATCAATGACGAGGATCTTTTAAAGATACTTGATCTTCCAATACTTGTAGTGCTGGATGAAGCATATATTGAATTTTCAAGCCTTCAGTCAAAGATGTCATGGGTTAAGAAGCATGATAATTTGATAGTTCTCCGAACATTTAGCAAACGAGCAGGTTTGGGATTTGCTTTGTCCTTTTCTAGTCATCATATCTCAACATTTCTGAGCAAACCAACGGCCTCACTGCTTTGAGTTTTTGAATTTGATGCATTTCTTCTCATGGCACCATCCGGCGATCATCTGATTAGATTCTAGTTTTACTTCCTTTTGTCCCTGGATATTTTAATGCACATTATGGTCTGATGTGTAGGCTTTGCTAGGTAAACTATTGAGCAAATCACTGTTGCACTATTGTTGTTAGCTCATGTATGTCGCAATACGCTTACTAAAATTAGTTGCTTTGGACAAGCAAATAGAGTCCACTTTTGCTATGCGTATATAAACTAGAAGGTTAATGATTGTCTTACGAGTTATTAACCATGCAGGTTTAGCTGGACTTCGTGTGGGATATGGAGCGTTTCCTCTAAGCATTATTGAGTATTTGTGGCGGGCTAAGCAGCCTTATAATGTTTCTGTGGCAGCAGAAGTTTCAGCATGTGCTGCATTGCAGAATCCAACCTATTTGGAGGTATCTCTTTTACATGTCAGTATACCACACTTTCCACAACTTGACTTTGGCTAACTCACTGTTTTGTTGAACCTTGTATTATGAAAGAATGTGAAAAATTTGCTGGTACAAGAGAGGGGGAGACTATTTGATCTTCTGAAAGGAATACCTTTCCTGAAACCATTCCCCAGTCACTCTAACTTCATTCTCTGTGAGGTTACATCTGGAAAGGATGCAAAGAAAATAAAGGTTTGTTTCCTATATCGTAGTATGTTGCATGTTTCCATCTTAATTGTTAATTCATCGAGATAGTATAGTTGTTATTCTGAGGCTTATAAATATGAGAACTCAAAATGTGGAATTGCTAGCACTGTTCACACACTTTTAAAAATGCACAAACTACTCGAAACGTCACGGAATTCGCAAATTCATTCATGTACCTTCATCAACATAAATTTCAGGAAGACCTTGCGAAGATGGGATTGATGATCCGTCACTATGACAAGAAGGAATTGAAGGGGTATATTCGTATTTCAGTTGGGAAACCAGAACACACTGATGCACTAATGGAAGGCCTGAAGGCACTTCAATTGTGAGCACATGTACACCACTGCATCATTAGAAGCACTGAAGTACTTAAGTATGTATGGGTCAGGCTGGTGGCACACCGGATGCAGTCTGTAAGAGGCGATTGCATCAACATCTGTTTAGCCCAAACTAATAAGGGTCAATAATAATTCAATAAATGCTTTTGCTTAACTAATCTGATTGCCCCCTCTCTATCTTTTTTTTTTTGTTTGGTTATCGTTCAGAGCAAGGCTGTAGATGTCAATATAGTTTGGTTTTTAAGCCTGAGTTTGATTTGCTTGTTTGGTCGTTGTCGGTGGAAGAACTGAAGCTCCGTAGGAAAACGAAAGCCTGCATAGCAATGTTGTTGTCTTAACTTTTTGTCATGACTATTCAATGCAATCTTTTAGTCGACAATGTTACGATAACATTCATTTTTTGTGTTAAGAAAGTTGTCCCAACATCATCACATAAAAATTGGAGGAAGTAGCAAGCTTCAACAGAAGTTTTCTGTTGCAAGTCTCAGATCGCGTCGACGCAGCAACATGCTTGCCACCACGCAGCCCCGTTCACAGATGCTCACCGGTCCTGGCCGTGGCCGGCAAGCTTGCCTCAGATGCACCAGCCGTTCGCTGCTGTGAACATGCTTAAGCACATCTGGCATGCCAGAAAAACAGGCCGAAGGAGTAAGCAAGCATCAGTGCATGCATTTGATCCTTTTCGTGTCGTCGTGATGCCAAGCCATTACACACATGGTCCTGCTGATATTCCATCCTTCCGCGCCATGGCGTCTCCTCCATAACGCAAGCTATATTCTAGCGAACCCTGTTCCAAGCCTGCCCAAAACAAAAGGTTGGCTTTTCGTGCTGCATTGCCAGTAATGGCAATGTTGATGCACGATTCATCGAGAAGAACGTTACTGTCACAAAAACACGCCTCCCACCGAGAACCTGCCGAATGCAAGTGCCGCGGCTGCCTCTGCTACTGAAGATCACCGCCGCGGCCGCCGCCGGCGTGTTGGCGATCATTGCCGTGATGCGCCTCCGACGGGACGACGCCGTGGCCACGCTCCGCCGGGAGATCCGCGAGGTCCTCGCCTCGTTTGCCTCCGAGGATGAGGACGGCGACTCCGGCGAGGGCGAGGAGGAAGGCGCCACGGCGCGGCCGCCGTCGGTGCTCATCACGGGGTTCCGGGCCCACGGGAAGAGCTCGCTGGTGAACACGGCGTGCCGCGCGCTCGCCGGCGAGGACGGCCCGCTGCTGATGCGCGCGGAGGCGTCGCCGCCCGGCGGCGGCACCGACGGGCCGAGGCGGCGGAAGAGGGTGAAGGCGACGGTCTCCGGGGGCGACGGCGAAATGGGGGCGGAGGACGCCGTCGTTGAGCTGCTGGACGCGCCGCCGCTCCCCGAGGCGGCGAGGCTGACGAGGACGGAGATAGACGAGGCGATCAGTGGCGGGGACCCGGAGTGCGTCGTGCTCGTGCTGCGCTGCGACGCGCCCGCCAAGGAGAGGAATGCCGCCGTCAAGCGCCTGCCGGAGATCTCTGCCGCCGTCAGGGCTAAAGGTTAGTCGGCTTCTAGAAGGTTCTGGAACTGCTCAGGGGTCTTGGTTTCCGTACCATTTATACTGGACCATCTTTGCATGCGGCCCAACCCACACATGTACAGATGCCGACATCAACCATAAAACTTGAATCATATCTCTCTCGCTCTTGTCTAAAAGAACGAAGAAAAAGAATACTCTCTGAAACAAAAAAAAGAAAGGTGCTTGAGTCTCTTCGTTTTTTTTTTCAGTCGCAATTTTCGCATAGAAATCTCCAATTGTATGCCATTTATTTGGATTGCTAAGGTTGACCAAGCGTCCAAGGTGCACCATGTACATGTAGCAAAAAGGTTGAACGGCTAAGCTGGTACATAGTCGACATAGATTGGTGCCAAGCAACCTACTGTGGGCTTTACTTACAAGTTACATTAATCTTTGCTCCTTTAATTTCTTTTCACAGCTACTGAAAATGTTAATCTGTCTTTGCAAAAATGGAAGTAATCCAGAATCTGATTGCTTTTTTACTTGGCATCTGTTTTGCAAGTCTGGCTGTAGCCTCTATTGAGATCAAGGCTGGGTACTCTTTTTCCTATTATCTAAAAAAAAAACTGTTTTGCAAGTCTGAATCTGATTGTTACTCAACGCTGTTAACAGGGCTAAATCTTATTATAGTACTGACTTTTAAGAAGTCGATGAGATCAATAAGGCAAGCCGAAGAGCTTCTACGAGAGGTTTCATTCAGGGCTAGAACAGACTGTGTCTACTTCATTGAGAACTACACCTGGAGCAACAACGGGCCCAATCTCCGCCACCCCCCTGTCATCAAGAATGACTTTGAGACTCATTTCACGGTGCTGACAATCATTCGGCAGTGTCTTGAGTTCATCAAGCTAAACAGAAGCCAGTCCAAGGACAAGAAGGACAGCAAGCAGGTAAAACCGGCTGAGGCCGTTCTGAATAAGATCCCGCCGGTAGAACCTAAAAAAATGCTGATGCCTTCATGATTCTAGCGTGAGACTTCTGTTTAACAGTTGGGAAACTTGAAACCATCACCGATTCGCACAGGTATGGTCTACTGCAGGGTAATGTATGTATGCTGGTGTAGTGTATAGTCTGAAATAGTTTGACAGGCAGCACAAAATGTACGTTAAATCCATTCATTATGTCAAGTAACAATATTTTATATGCCTCTTGCATATGGATGATATTCTGCTTTTCTTTCTTCACTTTTTAGGCTCATAAAATGATCAAAGAAAATCCTCGTCATATATCATTACTCATAGTAATATTTGACTGCTTACAACTCTAAATGGTATGGTAACAAATATATAGGATCCCTGCTTTATAAATTACCCCAACTATAATTATCCCCGCTATAGTCATATCCCAATTGTTATGATCATAGATCAGGTTGGAGAGGGATTGGGAAATTGAGAGAAGAAGGGGGGAGAGAGAGAGAGGATCGGCAGCCCTAGGGCTAGCCGTCCTAGGCGCAAGGAGAAGGGAGTGGCGGCGGCATAGAGGCTGGAGAGTATTAGGGTTTAACCTTTTAACTATTGCTTACCCTTTATTGATAGACTGCCCCTCTTTATATAGAGGGGGTACAACTTGACCCTTAAGTAATCTATGACTTGATCCCTAAGTAATCTATTACAATCCGAAAGACTCTTAACTAACTTAATGTGTCCTGGACTCCTGGGTAGCCGGCTGGGCCATGGGCCGCATCTAGTCCATAACACCAATCTACTTGTACCTCTAAAGATTATTATTATCAGACAGAATACGAGTGAGTGGACCAACAATGCTGGCTCAGCCTTATTCTCTTTAGCCTATCAATTCAGGAATCCAGGCACCAGCAATAGTAGTCAGATGCTGAAAGTGCTAGGAGTTCTTCCGGGCTCATCCTCTCCAGATCCCTTTGCCTCCAGGCCTGGTAGTTGTTCTGCTCCTCGCCTGAACTGGAAGCGTAATCCCTTGGGTGAGGTTGTGATCTCATCCTGATGTATAGCCTCATTGCTGCTACACAGTCCTCATAGGGATCTTGAATACCAGTATGGATATCATACCTACAATAGGATAGAAACAATCTCAGAATTACGCAGATATTAGAGAGTAGCAAGATTATATATACCAGTTAGCAAGTGTCATACCCAAGATATGCTTGTGTAAGGTACTTCATGGAGTTACTCAGCTTGCTGGTTTTCATCAGTGGTGGGTACTTTGCTGTGTCCCTGCACATGCATAACAATGTGTCAAGAAAACAGAACCATATTCCTGAACCACATAGGTCAGCTAGGAAGATCTATAGTTGTTAGAAAGAAGACAGATTATACTGATTTATTTGTGCTATGCTCCTTACCTGATCATGAATGCTGGGTACTCCAACCCTAGCCGCTCAAGATCATGGCCAACAAGGATCTTTGCCCTTCCGAAACTCCTTGGCCGTAACTTCCACAGCGATTCCCCGTTGCATAGGATGTCCTGGATCCTCCTCTGCACAATCTTCAGTGGCATTGCATCTCTCAAGTACTCTGGCCTTATCCCAGTCACTTCATACCTGGATTGTAAATCATAAGCTCCCCCGTTTCATTTCAGAAAACCATTCATACATTCTTCTTTTGTCTTCAACTTTCAAGCAGGTTTAGTAAGTAAAGGATTACGAGGACATGGCAATTACCTGTAGTTGGTGACAGGAGCTGTAGGCTTCACATAGGTTTGGAAAATGATGTTCTCGTCTTCACCTATGAGGCATACCCTTGCAATAAGATCCACTGAGCCATCATTCCCTCCCACAACCATTTTATATGCCAGAGCAACCGCACGACCACTTATGGCACCCCTGGGCATCTGGAGTAATACAATAATAAGAACGTAGAACTGCAATATTAGCTTCTAATTTAGAATGAAATCGTAAAAGGATAAGGAGCATCTATGTAAATCCAGCACATGTGACAGAAGTTGTTCAGTATTATCGGAATCATTACCGGAGCAGCACGAGAGTACTGGCAGGAAGCTCGGTGATATCTGACGGCGACGTTGCTGTCGAAGATGTTCAGGCAGATGCTGCAGCCGCGAACGCTGAAGACTCTCGCGCACTCCGCCTTCGGCAGTGGCCCTGAGTATCAGGAACAGGAAGGGTGTCATAAATCAGTCTCGAAGCAAGAGACAGTGCAATGGAACGCTGGTTCAGCTGTAAGTAAACTGCCATCTTCTCTTCCCGGAGAGCAAGCTTGGTCCTTACCGATGAGATGCTCCCTGAGCGACTCGAACGAGCGGCAGTGCTTCTTGCAGACGCCGCACTTGGGTTCGTGCACCGAATGGTAAGAGACCCTCATGTGCTCCACCAGGTGCTCCATCCTGTTGTACTGCCTGAAGCAGGCCGCGCATTTGTTCCTGATCACAAGTGCATATGCTTTAGTTTGATGATGTAGAGGTCATAAGCCTTGCAGAATGAATCATTCTCGTAAATAGCTTTCGATTCGGGACATGCAGAACCTCCTATCTAAGATCAAATGCAGGAGAAATTATATATATTATTCGTGGATCAGAAGTTCATGCATGCATGATCATGTATTTCGATAGGAGTTGCAAGAAATGGACATGCTTAGAAATCAAGCTATGGGTTGGTTACTCAATTAGAATGGAACAGTAATTACTGTGTGCAGTGTGACACCATGCATATGTACTGTAATAATTCCGTGATCATGGTAGCACGCATATGAATGAAGGATAGAAATGGAAGAATAGCATCTCTTATCATCTTACCTCAAGGTCTCCGAGGACTCCCTTCTGCTATCCATCACTTCTCAGATTCCTACAGTTCGGTCAAAGGTCCCTGAAATCTCGAGGTTGGCGAGGATGGGCGATGCGCGATCGAGGCTATTTATAGGCAAGGCCGAAAGATAGAACCTCCACGAGGGAAGACCCATAGCTTCGCCATTCCGATAATAAAGTTGCAGTTATCGCAACCTAAGTGTATCTAGCTAGGATCTCCTTTTCTGAACGTGCTAGTACCTAGTATCTCAAGCTATAACTTTCAGAATTTTGCTTTTAAGATGATGGCTTGATAACGAATCCACAGGTTTAATACCTAGGTAGCAGCAGCTCACATTTGCACTCTTGAAAGTCCTGCAAGAAGGCATAAGTCAGCTGATAACTGTAGAATTTTTCTCTCCATTAACTGAAAGTGTAGTATAATGACGATGCCGCAAATGGTTATTCTGGTGCCCTGGCGACCTTGATGCATGGAATGGATTTCCTGGCATCGGAAAATGTCATCATATAGATGTTGTTTAACCATAAGTGATCGATGCATAGTAGCTCAATAGATATAGCTGCATAATTTTTCTCTTCATCAACAGAAAGTGTGTAATGAGGGCAGCCACCAGATGCTAATCATTTCTAGGGCGCCCTGACGACCTTGATGGAATGGACTTTCAAGCGTCGCAAAATGTCATCAGGGCGCACTCTACATGTTATCTTGGTCGAGACCGTTAAGGTTGCCAGTTTTGTGAACGTCCAAATCCAGTGTGGTTTTCAGCCTCCAAAGCATTTGTTCGAGTTGGCGACAATGGTAAACGTCAGACGGTTAAGTCTGCTTGTAAGCAACGCTGGCCAAAGATCCTCCGTCCCTGGGGCATGGAGCTCCAAGCATCCAGATGGCCACAAGATGTGTCGTTGACTACTAGGCAACTCCCTCAACTGGACACCTAGCCAGCTGGTGCCTGACCCACCTGCCAGCCACTGTTTTTTTTTTCTTTTTGTGAAGAAAGGCAGCCACTGTTAATTTGCAGATGCATACATGTTCACCTCCTGCGTAAAAGCAGCTAGCGATCATTCATGTATATCCGGCGCGGTGAAGATAAGCAACAAGCGGTGGAAAGAAGAGGAGAGGAGGAGCCGTACGTGCATGCGAGAAAGCATGGGGAGACGTAGACAGGCGCTGCTTTGGCCCGGGCTAGCTAGAGTGTTCTCTCCTCGGCGGGTCACGGATCAGGAAAGATATTCCCGGTCAAAAAGCCGGCCGTCGAAAGGCGGTGGACGACGGTGACCAGTGCATCTCCCGGCGGAGGATGAGTAAAGAAAAGATATGGCGCTCCATCCCTCGATCGGCGACGATGGAGCGAGAGGGCGCCGGATGGAATTTCAGTGGGGAAAAATGTTTAGTCAAAGGAAGCCTGGACGACGGCGATGGCGCCGGATTCCCTGCACGCCCGGCGTCTGGTCCATCGGGCTCGAGCTGCACGGCGCTGCCCATGGCGATCGCGACGGGTGCCAGCCGCGGGGCATCAGGATCTATCTCCAATTCCACTGTCTCCTGCGCGCAGCACTCCAAGCTAATGTTTCCTGTAGCCGATGCTGCTTTGCAATGATAGGAGGTGTCGCACCTTGCTCCTTTTGCTTAACGAAATATGCTTCCACCTTTCATGTCATCTCGCTCAATTCGTATGTGTCGAATATCCGTAGGTGTTTAGCAGTTGCATGAGTGCTCCTTTTTGGATATCTAATGGACTTTTTGCATCCTAGTTATCAGTATCTTTTGCTTGTCTCCACATGCACCCGTCAAAGTGTCGTCGCATGCAGCAGTACCTCGGGAGCTATACGCATTTTTCCTATTGGTGGGGAGCTATACGAATCACTAGCTATATCTATATTTCTGCTTAAAAACAAAAATATATTGGTTCCTTATGTCAAACGTTGAAGTACGAGAGGATTAGGCATCGACAAGTATCAACGACACCTTAAGCATGGGGAAAAATGCAAGAAGTTTATGGCACCTGAAGGAACTTTATCTGACAACGTCTGGCATGAAAGATTATAGCAAGTACTGTACATCATACTCATATCATAGTCCGGATATACATATATAGACTCTAACTAAGAAAGCAGTGTTGAAAGAATGTTCACATTTCCTCAATAGACTCAGCGCTCAGTGTTGAAACAATAGGCCTGTTCGGCAGACTGCGATGCGGCTGATTACTGTAGCTGTTGTTGGTAAAAATAGAAGGAACACTGTAGCGGATGCTGAAAAAATAACTGCGAATACTGTAGCGGCTGCTGCAACCCGCTGCCGAACAGACTGTTCACATTCTCCTCAACAAAAAAAGGGTAGGCAGTGAAGGTTTTTTTAAAAGAAAAAAAGAGAGAGAATAGGCAGTGAAAGTTTGACAAACGGAAATTGCAAACCATCGGATGAAGTTCCAGCAGTATTCCCTCTATTCTGATTGAGGCATTTGCTAACGCATAAGCAGGAGAAGTTTGGAAGTTTTGATCACTGTAACATACACTCTGAAATGTTTTACCTCGCAAAAAAAATACACTGAAATATTTAGATTTCCAGATGAAAATTCACAGTAGCAGAACTGTAATGAAAAGTATATTTTTTCAGCTGAGTATATTTCCGATAGACAACACTTGAAGGAAGAAACAATTACTAATAAAGACCCAGACACCGTGCAAATATTTGTAAAACGACAATTTTGAAAAAAAATTGGAACTATATCTTTTTTTGCGAATAAACAAGAAAAATAAGGAACTATAGTTGTTCGAACATTTTCACATCTGGAGCTGCCAGTTCTTTTTACAGATTTTGATTATGCTCCAAATCCCTCTTCGACAATACTATGCTCAAACTAACTTCACGAATTTATTCATGACTTTAGCATCGACACACGAGATGCTTAGAAAATGCTTACGACTGAGCTGTGTTGGAATAATACCCAGGGGCGGAGCCACCTTGATGCATTGGTTAGAAAATGCTCAAACTAACTTTTTTTTTGCAAAAAATTAAGTATACAAGCAGCACACTGAAGGCTATGGTTGATAGGATGTGCTCCTGTGTAATCGGTGGCTGCCAGAGGAGGAAGGAGGACAGCGAAAAAGAAAAACAAGCAACTTGCTGTCAACTCGTTTTTTTTAGAAAAAGGAAATAGTTTCCCGCCTCTGCGTTTCACACATAGCGTTCGTACTTATTACATTGTTTCAGCTCCCCGGCTGAGATCAAGGGATAAATAAATTAAAGACAAAGTCTATTATTGAATTTCCATCCATTCCTCGCGAAGAACTCCATGGCAATAATCTCCATAGAAAGGCTCGCTGAACGGAGCTTCTCTTTTGTCTCATCACGCTGTAGCAAAGCCCAAAACCGCAGCCAATACGTTCCCATGAAAACAGCCTGCATAAAGGAAGTATATTTGACATTATCGAAAACTATATCATTACGACAACGCCATATGGCCCAACATAGGGCAGCCGCCCCTACTAAAATAGTTTTTTTCTCTTCTAGATTTACTCCTGCTAGCCAATTCCCTAACATATGGGTTATAGAGAGAGGAGCGGATAAGCTGGTAGCAATGGTAACAATCCTCCAAATTGTTTTCGCATTGTGACAGTCAAAGAACAAATGATTGATTGTCTCATTGCAATTGCAAAAACAACATTTTTGACTGCCACGCCAATTGCGTTTTGCAAGGTTATCTTTCGTGAGAATTACCCCTTTTTGGAGGTACCATAGGAAAATCTTGATCTTTAGAGGGATTTTCAATTTCCATATCAATTTATGAGAGAATGGAGTGTTCATATTCATCATGTAAGTATACATAGATCGGACAGAATATTGTCCATTCTGATGCAAACTCCATCTAAAGATGTCTCTCTCATCAGATAGATTGATATGAGTGATCTTAGCTACCAGATTGTGCCAATGAGTGAGATTATCTCTCACTAATGCTCTTCTAAAAGAGATATTTAGAGGCGTGGTCCTCATGACATTACTCACCGTAGCATGCGGGTGATTCGCAATGTTATAGAGGACAGGATAAATATTCTTGAAAGGTTGAGATGCAGCCCATGTGTCCTCCCAGAATCTAGTTTGTGTTCCATCATTAATTTTGAAAGAACCACATTCTAGAACTTGGTTTTTAATTTTCATGAGACCTTTCCAGAAATGTGAATCATTTCTTTTAGCCTCTACTTGGGAGAGAGTTTTTGAGCTCAGATATTTATTTCTAAGCAAGGATTGCCAAGTCCCGTCTTCGTTAAGCAGTTTAAATATCCATCTGCCTAACAGACTTTTATTTTTGATCTCAAGGTCTACAATTCCAAGACCTCCTTGATCTTTGGGGCGACAAAGAATGTCCCATTTGGCAAGTCGATATTTTTTCTTCTCTTTACCTCCTTGCCAATAGAATCTAGACCTGTAATAGTCTAGTTTTTTAATGACCCCTTTGGGAATTTCAAAGAAGGACATCATAAACATGGGTAGGCTGCTAAGAACCGAGTTTAGAAGGATCAATCGCCCACCATAGGATAGGTGTTTGGCTTTCCAACAAGATAATTTCTTTTCGAACCTTTCTTCTATGATTCTCCAATCGCTGTTACGGAGTTTCTTATGATGCATTGGTATTCCCAAATATCTGAATGGGTATTCACCAGAATTGCATCCGAAGAGTTCAGTATATTGCTCCTCAAACTCTTTTGCTGCTCCATAGCAAAAAATTTCGCTTTTATGGAAATTGATTTTTAGACCCGAAAGTTGCTCAAAAACACTCAACAAAAGTTTCATGTTTTTTGCTTGTTCCAAATCATGATCTAAGAATATGATGGTGTCATCTGCATATTGCAAGATAGAAAGACCATCGTCCACTAAATGTGGTATGACACCCCTAATTTATTCGTCATCTTTTGCTCTTTTAATCAAAAGAGGAAGCATATCTGCTACGATGTTAACTCGTTAGCTCTACTTTGCAGCAGCAACCCCAGTAGTGACCCGCTGTGCAGTACATTCAAGATCATTGTTAAATTAAACTGTTGTATTCCAACGAGCGCAAGCGCACACCTGCAACGTCCAGTGAGTCAGGGACGCCGGAGACATTCCCCAGCCTAATCAGAGTTATCAGCTGCAACACATATATGCAGTAAACATACAAGAACTCACGGTTGAGCTAGCAAAGATATGATAAATAACGACACTAGTTCACCATCTCAAACAGTATCAGGGTTATAGCAGGCAGGCTGGATCACACACGAACCAACAAGCAGTAAAAAAAGATAATTAAGCAAGCCTTATTAATTCTGCACTGCCACCATGCGCCATGCTCCATGCATGTTGTGCTTTACTCAACGACATAGGCGTCGACCTCCGCATATCCCTTGGCGAGGTACTGGTTGACGATGTGCTGCTAATGATCGACCATCTTCTTGGCGATGGCCTTGTTCCTGAGGAAAGCTCCTGGCATACTCCTGTGTTATGATATGCGTATTATCATAATTTCTTCTATTACCAAATGACAATCCTGGCCACCATGAACAGTAACCTTAGTGATGGAGCCATCGGCCGGAAGGAGACGGCGTCCGGAGGCGGACATGGCTGAATTTGTCGCTGTACGACGCTGCAGGGAATACCCAACTTGAAAATCCTAGCTCCGCCACTGATAATACCATGTCTATGTGACGGCTTCAAGCGTTTACATGCTGCCGTGTGCGCTGGCCCCAGAGCCTGGCTGCTCGGGGATTCCGCGTCGGCGCGTCGCCGCCGCCCGTGTGAGCAAGCGTGGCTGCGACGTGGGGCGCCACTAAGGCGGCCAGCGGCAGGCGGATGCGCGAGGGGCTCGTGCCGTGCCCGCACCCAGGCGTGGCAGCGCCTGTGCAGCGCGCGCGTCCAACCCCCTGCCCGACGCCCCTTTTTTTCACGCCGATATTGGCGCCACGGCTGACGGATCAACGAAATAGAAGCGTCGCCGGATCTGGCGTTAGCTGGGCTCGGTCACGAGTGTAATTTTTACAAAATGGTCTTTTTTAAAAAGTTATTCACATATAGACCCTTAAGAAAAATATGTTCAGAAATGGACCCTTTTCTAAGCGCCATTGCATTTGGCGCTCAGGTCAAATATGTGAGCGCCGCACTATTTAGCGTCCACCTCTGCCACGTCAGCACGCAAGATCGCCACCAGTTGCTGAGCTGGAAGAGGTGGGCGTCATGTTATTTGGCGCCCACCTCCTGGACAAGCCGCGCTGCCATTCCCTGCTCTGGCCCGAGGCCACGCATCTTCACTAGCAACAGCAACGGATGCTAATAAACAATCAAAAGGCTGCTCCGCTCTCTCCCTCTCGGACTATGTGAACACCATCAAGCTTGCAACTCATTGCACTGCAAGTGTTTGACGTATTGCCCACAAGGTTAGTTTTTTTCCCAAATACTGTGTGCTTTGCTATTCTGATTGGAAAGCTATTCTGATTGGAAAAAAATAATAATTGGCGGAGCATTACTTGAGAAGAATGTCAAATGATTTTCAGATGAATCTCCTTGTGCAAAAATTCTTTGAGGACTTGTCATCTGAGGAGGAAGAGGATGATGAATGGGATTATGATGAGGATACGGCGATTGTCACACTGCTGGACATCGTCGATTTGTTGGCGTCGCGACTCGATTCTACCGGGAGGGGCTTGGCTGCGGCGTCGGTAATCCACGGTCGATAACCAATGAAACCGACCGGTTACCGACCAAAATCGGTTGATTACCAGAAAAATCGGTCCGTTTCAAGGTTTTCAAATTCAAAATTTTTGAATTTTTATTCGATAATCGCTCGGTTATCGCGATAACCGGTAAAATCGACTGTATCGGTCGCCGTCGGTTGGAGCGATCTCGTCGAAATGGTAAACCTTGGTCCCGACGCGTCGTTCTCAGCCTCATGGACTCGGTCCGGGTCAGCTTCATCTCTGCATGACCATCAGCCTCCATCGGCGCCGGCCCCTCGCTGCTCTGCCGCTAAATGCCCGCATTCAAATAAACTTGTATCAGAACTTTTTATCCAAACTTTTTTATCTCAAACTTATGACACAAAGTTGTATCAGAACTTATAAACAAACTTGCATTCAAATTTTTTGACTTCAAATTTTTAATGCAAAGTTGTATCAAAACTTACATTCAAACTATTTGATCTCAAACTTATGATACAAACTTGTATCAGAACTTGCGAACATACTTACATTCAAACTTTTTTACTAAACTATTGAACAACCTTCCAACTTTTTCTTAAACTTTTGTTCGAAGGAGTATGGCTTTGCTAGAAAACACGAACGCACACTACCCAGAAGTGTGGGACCATCTGCATGCAGGCCAGTAAAAGCCAGCCACTCCACGACATGCGCAGCTCCATCTGCGGGAGCGAGCCGCTAGTGCCCCACGCGGGCCCTACGCGCATGCGCGATTCCAGTCCGACAGCCTCCGCTGCCTCGCGACGCGCGCGGCAACAAGGAATTCTGAGACGGGCTCTGCCATGGCCACCGGGGTCGCGACGCGCCAGGCCTGGGGTGGGCGCCAGTGGACACGGCGCCCACCTATAGGTGCTCGCCAAAGGACCTGGCGCCCAACCCTGCCAGCTCAGCAATCGCAACGCGTGCCTGCAAGGTGAGGTGGCATAGGTGGGCGTTAAATAATGTTACGCTCACATGTTTGACTTGAGCGCCAAATACAATGGCGTTCAGAAAAGGGTCCATTTCTAGACATATTTTTTTAAAGGGTCTATATATGATAAACTTTTACTAAAATGACTATTTTGTAAAAATTCCACTCGGTCACGATCCGTTGCTTCCTTTCCTGGCAACGCAGAACTTTTATTTTTATTTTGAAACATAATCAAGGGCGCTGCCATTCTTTTTTTTTTCCCAAAGGCCATTCGTTAAAATAGCAAGGCAGAATTTTTATTTTTATTTTGAAACATAGAGGAGCGCTGCCATTCATTAAGATAGAAAAAAATAATTACGTCTTAAATTTTACAAAATCTAAGAACAACACATGTGTTGTTGAGTTGAGAACATAAAAACTGGGAAAAACAAAACATTGCTAATTATGCATCAGGCTCCGAGTGCTCGTTGTATGCTCTCTCGTACTACCGGATAGCATCATCACTAGACCAGCCACGATTCTAGCTGACGACGCGTTCGTTGCGCCCCCCTCTAAACTTTAGAGGGGTCTAAACTAAAAGAATCTTGTCTTAAATAAAATTTAATTACAAAACTAACTACAGAACACTGGTTTAATTCGTGAGACGAATCTAATGAGGGTAGTTAAGCCGTGATTAGACGATGATTACTGTAGCATTACTGTAGTATCACTGTAGCAAAACATAGCTTAATTAGGCTCATTAGATTCGTCTCGTAAAGATGTACCCATCTGTAAAAAAGTTTTATCAGTAGATTTTATTAGTACTAGATTCTATTTGTTTAGAGCCTCTAAAATTTAGAGGCTCTAAAACAACGAACGCGCCCATACTAGTTTCGTGCTAAAAAAATGTTGAACCATAGTGAACTAGGCACCATTTTTCATCAGTTTAAGTGTAACCGGTCGATGTATAGTAGGTTGACGTTCAAGTTTTGTTGTGAACCGCTCCTGTTTCTAATAATGTTGTATGGAATCACGTACCGGAATTCGGTGAGAGCGATTTTTGAAGTATGATACACATAGTGCTATTTTTCACAACGAATTCAATTGATCTTGTAAGAAATTGTTAGTGGAAACGAGATTCGATGGATGAAAAGGTGCATTCTGATTTTCTCTCTCTTCTGCGGTAGCAATAGCAGGACCAAGAAAAGCTGGCAGAGGAACAATAGAACAAGCGAAAAATGTGGTGCATGCCGTCGGTTGAAGTTCTTGCTCTATCTATTTTGGGCCTTTTAGCATCTGGGCGCCCAATGATAGCTTGCAAAGATAGCTTGACAGTGGAATTTTTTGTGGTCCTCGATCGTAGCCACCTAGCTTGCGAAAATGCATCCAGATAACTTTTTTTCTTTCTTTGATGAACTGGAACCTATATATTGTAACACCCTAATATTTCACTTTTTGCAATAGATTAAAATCTCTCTTTATTTAATTAGGGTGTTATCATTTACCTAGGCCAAAGAATTATTTTCTAAATTAAATAAATTAATCTAGGCTATAAAATAATTGTTTGTTGCATTCATGCTAGAGTAGCTTGCAGTAGATATTTTATTGTGTGGAAAATATATTTAAACTTCGAGTAGAAATCGCTTTTTGGTTTTAGTTTCGATTTTTAGAAAGGAGAAACGAAATAGAAGAAAAAGGAAAGCGCTGACGATTTCCTGGGCCGAATCTCCTTCGCCCAATTTCCCTTTTTCTTTTTCTTTTCCTGTTCTCTTCTTTTCCTTTCTTTCTTGGGCCGGCCTTTCCTTCCGCCTTGCGGCCCAGCTAGCCTGCCGCGCGCGCCCGCCTCAGCCCGCCAGCCCGCGCGCAGCCCCCGCAGGCCCAGCCGCAGCCCGAAGCCGCGCCGCCGTCCGTACGCCGCGCCGCTCTCGACGTCCGAGCCGGATTCGCCTCGGTCTCCGCGTATAAAAGGCAGTGGGCCCTTTCCGCGACCCCTTTCGCCCGTTCCGCCGCCTCCGCCAAGCCCTAGCCGCCGCCATTGTCGCCGCCTCCTCGAGCTCGGGGAGAAGCGCGACGACGCCGCCGCCCTCGACGTCGACCCGCTGCCGCGTTTCCCCGTGGCGCGCCGCCCCTTCCCCGCCACTCACGACGCGCTCCGACGCACCGTGGACCGCCCCGACGCCGCCGAACGATCGCCGCCGCTCCCCGTCGACGACCGCCGCCTTCCGGACCCCGCCAACCCCACGCGACCGTCGAGGTGAGAGCGCCGCCGCCTTCCCGTGCTTTCCGGGCACCCGCGGCGAGGTTTGAAGCACCGGAGTGCCGTTCCGGCCGCGCTCCAGCGATGCGCCGCCGCGCCATGGACGCCCCGGCGACCTCGGTCCACCGTGGACCCGTGGACCGGGAGCTCTGCCCAGTGCACCGTCGCCGTGGACCTAGTCCACGGGATTTCCCGAATTAATTTAATTCATTTCGTATTATGACGTCGGCGTTGCGCAATAAATACTATCTTCCTTTAGCAGAATATCTTCGGTAATTTGTAAGCTTTTCAGTTTAAACCCTGCTAGTTCAAATGCTTATAACTTTTTACTCGTAACTCCGTTTTAAGCGATTCTTGCGCTCACGTGATCGTAGGCTCGAGCTCTACCTTTTGGTACTGTTTTTTAGTATGTTAGTACTGTTTGGTGTACTGTTATTTATTGTTTGTGCTTGTATGCTTTGCATGTTAACGTTATTAGAAGAGGAGCCGATCGAGAACTTTCAGGACTCGGAGTTTGATCAGCCAGCAGCAGGGGGAACAGGCAAGTGTTCCTTGACGCATCTTGAACCCATTTCTATCTCCGTCTAGTTTACTTCATGCTTTGCGTTAATTTGAATCACATGAGTCATTTACCTTGTTCCATACTACTTCCTTGTCACCTTGGGTTATGGTAGATGATAATAATAATGAGGAAGGGTAGTTCATGCTTAGCTTGCTGTAATCTTGGGGTTGGAACTTGACTAATAATCTTGACTAATGGTTTCACTTCAACTTAATCACCATGGACCGGTAACCTTTTTAGCAACCTGAAACTTAGGTATGCTGTAACTTGAGCAAGTGGTATGTTTGGTGATGGTGCTGTTAACACGAGACTTTGGTATGGGTTAGTCTTGCTCAAGTTTGCTAAGGACCGGTTCGTGGAGCGGCAACTCAGGACAACAGCGCAAAGCACAAGATTGATTATGGTAGACTTGGTCAAGTAAGACGTTGTTTTCCCAGTTTGGCGGCATTCGAGGAAGAGGAGTGGGATGGAGTAATCTCATTCCTAGGTGATGGATGGATAATCCTAGCCACGGTGCAAGAGGGGGCTTCTGTCTGGATGGCGTAATCCCACAGCGGTGGAATCTTAGCATGGGATGTTTGCCGGCTGGGAAGCACTTTGAAAGACCATGTGGTGATCTCATGGCCTCACACCTTCGGTAGTGTGAAGTGGCAACATGGAGACTTTAGTCATCGACGGATGATGGAATCACCACCTTGTGGGTAAAGTTGTGCACCTCTGCAGAGAAGTAAAACTGTCATGACAGCCGTGCTCACGGTCAGGAGCGGCCTGGATCCTCACATGATTAGAGAATGGATGGTTGGACTTGGATGGTTTGGGTGGGGTAACCCAGTTTGCCACAAGGGGAGTACCTTGTAGTAGTTAATTTAATAACTTTGGGGTAATTGGGTTCTCACCTAGTAATATAGGTATGCTAGTTTGGTGTAGGGTGCTTATTATGCAATTTAACCTTTATGTCAGCCTTTCTTGTTATAAGCTTGCATTACATTTACTTTCCCACACTTGCGGAGTACGACAAGTACTCACCCTTGCTATCCCCCACAATGTTTTTGTCATGCTGCTCAGAAGATGAAGGCGCGATGGACTACTTTGATGAGGAGTACTACTAGGCGTGCTATTTCCCAGTCGACTGCCTGTGTGTTAGGGAGTCTTTCGCTGTCGTTTATCTAGTCCTTTGAGACAATTTATTCAGATGTTGTAATAATGATACAATGAGACGATGTAATAATGGCACTGGCTTATACTGTTTATTTCACTATTGTCTCTATATGTGCGAAACTTGATCCTGGCGCACATATAACTATATATTCAGTTTTGTCCTTAAAACTGGGTGTGACAAATATTCCAATTAACCTAGGTGCACGGCTACATATCTCTTCTTTTCGCCAACATTCTTCACCCAAACTTTCAAAAAGTCCAAATTTGTCTCGCAACATTTTCACCTTTAAAATGTATATTTACTTTTTTGTGAGAAAAATGTATATTTATTTGAAGAATATAACTCACTAAAGGACAAAAAGTATACCGAATGAAATACTCTGAAGACTCCTGAAAACTATTAAAACATACAAATACATACTATACAAGGACTGATATAGTCTTTGACCATCATCCGAGAGTTGATAATGCAATGTACTTCTGCTGATAGTTCGTGTAGTTGGATGTGGCATTTGACGTTTCAATGCATTAGACATGGCAACTCGGAGATGATTCCTTGGTAAAGCAGTAGATGCATATACTCTGGTCAATGATGATGGTATGGGATTCCCCAGCCACGCCCTTCATAAAGCGATGCTTTGCTTAGAGCAAGGATAATGCTTACGCCGGCTGCCGGCTACAAGGAGCAAAGTTAAGGTGGCGGGCCCAGCTAGTATTCAATGCGTAACAGCAAAAGCAGCGAATGGTTGTGGCCGCAACACGTATCCGCCGGCTCGAGCGGGCGTCTCGCGCGTCGCCGGCTCGAGCGGGCGTCTCGCGCGTCGCCCGCTCCATTCTCTCTCCTGCATTCTCTCTCCTACACATAGGATTTTGGTGGCTCTTAGCCGACCCGTAATACTTGCTCTTATCCCGCTCTTCCATAAAAATGGCAATGCCTAAGATCTGGCCTAGCTTGTTCCGATAAAAGAACTATCATCGGCTTCAATTTGTGCGATCGCATCTGCATACGTGTACTTAAACTGCAGTTTATTTTATTTTGCTAGCTATTTCATTGTGGTTGCCCGTGCTTGTGGTTGTTAATATCAATAGTTTTTAATCCATACTAAGCCTGTTCGTTTCGCTGCAGCTGTGGCTGCGGCTGCAGAAAAATAACTACGAACACTGTAGCTGCTGTCAAAAACACTGTAGCTGCTGCTGAAAAAATAACTGCGAACACTGTAGCTGCTGTAAAGCAGCTATTCCTATTGGATTTTTTTTCCCTGATTGACGATAAGACAACACTATCTTGTCTGAACGTCCAGAGGGGCTAGTATCACCTTGCTGCGAGCTGCATGGCGCACGTGCACGTGTTGTTGTGCTAAGGGAAAAGGTGGTCAATGAGCATCGGAGCCGGCCGCTTTCTCCCGGTTCTCCGATCCCATGGTTTTGTACGCTTTCCGGCGTCCTTGTCCTGTCCGGCGCTGAAAATTGGTTCCATCGTGCCGCATATGCATGGATATCCAACAATAAGATTGGAGGATCCCTTTGATAGCACTGTGCTGTTGAGATGGCAGAGTAGACTACGGTCTCACAGAAGAACTGAATTGAAGCACAAATTAACACGTCGAAACATGCAAGCACCGGAACAGAAGAAGGAACGAAGCTGCTAGCGCGTGCGGTGCAGGCAAGCCGGCAACGGAAGAACTCGCACCCCACGGAACGGCAGAACCTACCTGCGCACTGCAGCGCCACGGGAAACCCAGCTTCTTTTTTTTTTTTCCTCCAGGGTACGGCGTCGCGCGCTCACCCAGACGAAAAGTTGCGCCGCTTCACGCCGCGCCGACCGAGCAACCCAAGCTCGCGTCGAGGCGGCCCGCTTTCGTTCGATTCCGTGCATGCTCGGAAAGGTGTTGATCAAGAACTTCGAGTGCTGCTGCCACAGCCCTAGAGACTGGGAAATCGCGTATAAATGCGTTGAGAAGAGTATTCAGGTGCCCTGCATGCTCGAGACGTGCCCTGTGCCCAAGTCCATCCAGGACCGGTCGTGTTGTTGACATTTGCAGCTATCGTCGTTTGCGGATATGGGCGCCCGGTCCGGTCCTCTTTTGTTTCGCGGGAGATGCATTCTGACTCTGTTTCCCGACTATGTGGTGGGAAATGCTGCGTGAGAAAAGGTGGCAGGGGAACCATATGACCGGTGATAGAGTTGTGTGGACACCATCGGTCGCAGCGTTGCCACTGGTCATCTTCAGAGGCTTGTCAATAAGGATTGGCACGGTGAGCAATGTTACAACGGATGAACGGCGACTCAGATAAATGAGTTCACCCGCGCTGGAGGCCTGGAACAGTGGAACTGGAGCAAAAATAATGGTGGCCCGATGTTTTGGCATACATATGCATATCTTTCTTTGTCTTGAACCCCATACCAATACAATGGTGGTAGAGTCAGGGGGGCAAATTATTTTGCATTGAGGGTGGTGCATATATGATCACAACAAGCCTTGCAATCGAGATTATCTCATTTAGTTTGGTTTCTTGTGGTGGAACTAGCTTATCTGGTTCTCTACGTCTTCGCATAAGTTCTCGTATTTACTATTATTTCTATCAATGCTATTGAAAATTAACAATAATATTTAGTTGTACACTGGGGTACATGCCCCTGTGATCAATAGGTTGGTCGACTTGACAGTGATGTTTGTTACACTGTCTGTCATGTTGATGCGTGGTCACTTATGACAATGCCAAGAAAGCAGCACAATAGCCGAATAAACCGATCAATCAACATGTCCACTCGACGAACCCTACGACCGCTGCTTGATGCAAGACAAATATGTATGAGATGTCTTTTGGAATGTTTGCTGGCGTGCTTTAAGACTGCATTGTTGCTTGTGTTTTGATGGTGTGGACTACCGCCAGCTTCAATTTTCCGTGAGATAGTTTGAGGGTGTGTTTGGCTGGGGCTTATTGCCCAGCTTCTCCTGCAGCTTATGTGAAAAAGGCAATAAGCCCTGCCAAACACTTCCCAGGAAAATAGCTTATGGATGAAATCTGGAATAAGCTGTTTTTCAGTTTGTACTAGAATAAGCCGTTTTGCAGAAGCCAAGAATAGTAGCTTTTTTTGACTCACTCTCTAGATAAGCTGTTGTATAAGCCGTTTTGCCAAACAGTTTGACTGGATAAGTCAAATAAGCCAAAATAAGTCGATAAGCTATTTTTGAACATAAGCCATAACAAAAGCTGTTTTTTGCATAAGCATAAGCTGTGCCAAACACACGAACATGTCTTTTCATTGGCTTAATTTTATTTGTCTATGTCACTAACTGTTGGTTGGCTTTTCTTAGATCAAACTTAGTCGATGGAGGTGGCTAGAAAGCAAGAGTAGAATGGTGTGTTCAATGTCTCAATGGTTAAGGTGGTGTTTGGATTCTCTATAGCTTATAAGAATCTAGATTCTAGATATAATTTTTATAATCTGGTTTCTAAAAAAAATCTGAGTGGGGTATTTGGATCCAGGAGTCTTAAATCTAGAATTCAGTTTCTGAGGTGGTTAATGACCAGCTTGCTTTTCCTATACTTTGGTAAGCGGTGGCACAGGCTCTAATTATCCAAAAGCATTCAAGCCAGTGGGTCTTTTGACAAATAAAATCAGCTAAAAGCTAGGTTAGATCAGATTATAAGATTATCAAAATCTCATAATCTAAATTCTAGATTCTGGTACATATTCTGATTTGTTTGGATCCCCTGTAGCTTTTAAGATCTAGATTCTTAAAATCTAGATGAATATAAACAGAGCCTAAAGCTATTGAGTAGAATTTTATCTTTGTTAGAGAGTGTTTAATGAGTAGAAACACTTGCCAGCTCTCGTATGGTCTGTTGTGAGTGAGAATCGTGTCGCGGCGTATCGTCACTAGCTACTAAATAAGAGCTAGCAATACTTTTTCTTCATCTATTTTCTCATACATACCCGCTTTAACTCATCTTTACGATTCGTTTATTGCCTCGTTTGACCTTTTAGCTTCTACCCTGATCATCGCACAATCAGTGCTATTATACTGCTATCTATAAAATGTTACGTATTGGACACTCAGTGCTATTTATAAAATGTTACATATTGGATAATCCTATCTATAAAATGTTATTTGATAATTTCTTTTGACTGTAGTGAACCGCAGAGGCACAGAGCTTGTGCACCTATCTTCGAAAAATCGATTCGAATTGCTTGTTCAGCTTCTTAGGCCAGTTTTAATGCACCATTTTATTGTATTTTGTCCAAGACTAGTTTTAAAAAAAAAGAAGCCAACTTCTTTTCATGGAGATGAAAAGCTTTTCATAAAATATGAAAGTTTTCCTTCTCTCTCATCATAATTAACTTACCAAATTAGCAAAAAATACATGTGACATGAAATTTAATGCTTATGGAAAGGTGCATTGAGAGTTGAGACTAACCAATACTATAAACAATTGGATACAGGGTGCATTGAGACTGACCAATGCTTGACTTCAACAATGAAATGCAAATCCATTTATGCATCCCTCAACATACTGTGCATCAGAATTTTGTTCTCCAACAGATCATGCATATGGAACAGCTATTTTGCATTGGAGGAGATGGAAGCTAAAAGTACATTCCCTCTCTCCTCCGATGCATTTGCGAGCGTGGGCCCGTCGGAGGGAGCTGGGACACGGGAAGAACGGCGAGCGGGAGAGCGCAGCGACGGACGAGCGCGGACAGGGCGGCGGGGTTGCCGCAGGGAGCCAGGACACGGCTCCACTACGCGTCCATGGCGACGGCCTGCGTGGGGCTCGGGATCCTGGCCGCGCTCGAGGCGCAGCCCTCCGCCGCGGCGCCGTCGGCGCCCGTCTCCATCGCGCGCCGCGCCACGCGGCTGGAAGTGTCGGAGCTCGGCTGCAGCGGCCGGTGCGCCACCAAGCTCTGCGGCGGCGGCGGGCCGTCTTCCTCTGCTCGGTCCGGCTCCGGCGCGGAGTGGGTGGCGCTGCAGGGGAGCGCGAAGGAGCGGGGCGGCGCTGCGGGCTCCGACTCCGAGGACGCGGTGGACTCCAGCCGCACGCGAGCTCGAGCGTTGACGCGGCGGCGCGACAAGCTCGAGGTCACGACAGTGCTCGCCTACAGGGCGCGCGCTCCCAAGGCTACGCGGCGAGCTCGTGCTGCAGGGCGAGGCGACGAGGACTCGGACGCCGCCGCCACTGGTGCCGCTCTGCGACGCCGAGGAGGAGGAGCACGATGACGGCGGCTCGACGTTCCTCTGCGCGCCCAGACGAGAAATCGAATCTTTTCGTCGACATGGCCGCCGGGTGACCATCGCCGATTCCGTCATCGATTCCGCCCCACCTGCTGAGCGCGCCCGGCGCCGGCATGGTGGTCGCAGTGGCGGCTGCGGGCTGGGCTGCGGGGGCCGGCACGGTGGCGGCGTGGCGGAGCGGGAGGCGGGGCGCGGAGTGCATGGCGCGGGCGCGAGCTGAGGCGCGGCGGCGCGGGCGCGGAGCTGGAGCGCGCGACGCGGGCGCGAGTTGGGGCGCGGCGGCGCGCGGGCGTGGCGAGCTGGAGCGCCGGCACGGCGAGCTGGGGCGCGGTGCGGCGAGCTGGGGCGGCGACCTAGGGCGCGGGCGCGGCGAGCTGGGGCGGCGACCTAGGGTGAGGGCGCAGCGATCTGGGGCGGCGACCTGGGGCGCGGGCTCGGCGACCTGGAGCGCGGGCGCGGCGAGCTGGAGCGCTGCAGCGCGGGGTCTTGGTGAGAATGCCGTGCGTCTGTTGGAGAAGAGGACATGAGAACGATGTGCGAAACACTGTTGATGCTATGCAAAGAGCAGATTGCCTATCAAAAGTGCCTGTCTTTGTTGGAGTCAGGCTTATGAAAGAGTGTATTGAGACTGACCAAAAGGTGCATTGAGACTGAGAAAAAAAATACAAGTCTTTATGGATACAGCTGTCTTAGGGCTCGTTTGGATTGAAGGAAAAATTTTCCTTTCCTACGTTTTTCCTGTGAAATTAAACTGTTTTCTGTGAAATTTCTGTGCGATTCCTGTGAAATTCCTGCGTTTCAAAGGAGGCCTAAAGTCTGAAAATCAGACCGCATGCAGAGGACGAGCTCAACGGGCCTTCTTGGGAATTCCATTTTCTCTGGGCCGTGCATATCCACGGGAATCCATTGCCGGTCTTGTGTGGGCCGGTTCGCGCCATATGCTCCGGCCTCTCACGCTCCATGCTTTTTGTCGGTTAGCTCGACGGCTCCTCCTCTGTGAAAGACAAAAAAACGAATGTGGAAGACAGAGGTTTGTGCAGCGCTAACAACTTGCTGCGTTTTCTGGTTACTCCTTTATTTATATCAGCGATTACAAAGAAAGATCTGGCCGTAGTGGCCGAACTAACAGGCCATAGTGGCACTACTAAACCGGCATGCCCAGACATGGCGCACACCCACTAACAGCCGGAAGAATAGCTCCCAGGCTTGGCTGACGCACACTGCAAGTAATCTGAAACTAACAAATTGACACAACTGAATGTAAAGACTCACACTAACTAACACACCGAGGATTATCCAACACTCTGCATCTTCCATTGCGGTGTCGTTGGCTCTGCAGCTTTGGTTTCGTTCATTCGTTATGCCATCCTTTGCCTCCGACTGCGTCTCTGTTTCACGTCATCTTTACGCTTTTACGGCTTGAGCGCCAGTCCTTTATAAAGAAAAAAAAGGGAGAGAATGTCTCGCATAATTCGCACTCGTCATTTCGAAATCGAACGTACTCTGCAGTCTGCACTCTGCTTCTGAGCGGGCCGCACCTATCTGGCTGGGTTCGGGCTCTGCTTGTTTCAGTTCCTGACGTTTTGACGAGGCGCCAAAACAGTTAGGCGCCTTTGTAACGCGGGATTTTTTTCTATTCCTGTGTTTTTCTTGTGAACAGTCAACTGATTACTGTGAAATTCCTGTACAATTCCTATAAAAATCTTGCGTTCCAAAGGGGGCCTTAAAGAGCTCGGTAGATTTTCTCCAAAAAAGATTTTGGCGCTTGGAGATTCCCGGTTATAAATTATCCCGCCCAAATATTTCGAGAGCCAAACCTTCCCTCCAGAATTTTGAGGGCAAATTGTCCACTCAATTCTCAAATTGAGGCTGCCATGTTCACACACCGTGAAAGCAGTGAAATGTTCAGAAGTGTAAAAGCACAATTTAGCACAGGTTTTTGCACAGCGAAATAGCTCAACGAAAACGTAAACAACTGGAGCACTCTTCTGCCGGGGAAACAGGCAGTTCCAACCTGAACGCAAACTTCTTAGTTCTAAGATGCACATTTCCCTGTTCACAACTAAATTCCAAAACATGGGAGCACATCAACAGTAATAAGAAGAAATGTTACACCCAGCAGGATATGAAAAGCAAGGGTTACTATTCAGATCCAGATAACAATTGCATTCCAACAACCATGATAATTCTTACAGGAACCTGATACAGTCAGAATTCACCAGAAACACTTCACTACACCAAACCAGCCTCTACTACTACTACCAGAATAAGCCAGAAGGCACAGCACGGGACATGATCCCATAGTCTAAGACGAGGTGAACTTGGTGACGGCCTTGGTGCCCTCGGAGACAGCGTGCTTGGCGAGCTCGCCGGGGAGGACGAGGCGGACGGAGGTCTGGATCTCGCGGGAGGTGATGGTGGGCTTCTTGTTGTAGCGCGCGAGCTTGGCGGCCTCGCCGGCGAGCTTCTCGAAGATGTCGTTGATGAAGGAGTTCATGATGGACATGGCCTTGGAGGAGATGCCGATGTCGGGGTGCACCTGCTTCAGCACTTTGAAGATGTAGATCTTGTACGTCTCCACGCTCTTCTTCGCCTTCTTCTTGCCCTTCTTCTCGCCGCCCTCCTTGCCGGCGGTCTTGCCCGCCGGGAGCCGCTTCTCGGCCTTGGGCTTCTTTCCGGCCGGGGCCTTCTCCGCCTTCTCGGCGGCAGGCTCCTCCTCCGCGGGCTTCTTGGCCGCCGGCTTCTTCTCCGCCTTGGGCGCCATCGATGCTAGGGTTCTTCGGGAGCGGGGACGGATTTGCTTGGTTGGGGAGCGGGGAAGGAGGCTGTGGACTTAGGAATTGCCAAGGAATCGTGGGGAAGGGGTGAGACGGGGACGGTGTCTTTATAGAGTAAAGGAGGTGAGCGCTGATTGGTGGAAGGGTGGGTGCCGCGGATCGTTGACGTGGAGAAGAGGGAGTCGTTGGGTTCATCTCAAACGAACGGCTGAGATGTTTTCCGGAGCGGATCGCTGACGTGGCGAAAGGATCGGCGGGAGGAGAGGGAGGGAAATGAGTTTCGGCCCACGAGTTATGTTCTTATTAATTGGAGTTTTGGGATTACGTAAGAATGGACCAGTCCTCCCAAAAGTTACAGATGGGTCACAGACTCACAGTACAATTGCGGAAGGAAAAAGTATTGTCTTTCCCAAAGGCAAAAAAAAAAAAAAAAAAAAAAAAAAAAAAAGAGAAAAAGAGAGACGACATATATCCCTAATTATTCGTTTCTTTTTTCGAGGTAACCTCCTCTTGTTTACGAGCCATCACACAATTAGCAGGATGATGCTCCATGCTAACAGGATAGACATAATATCCAATTATACTGCATTACACTGCACGAAGGAATTTCATAATGATGCCGAAACAAATGTAAAAATTTGAATGAAGGTATCTTACAATGACGCTCAACTCTCACCTACAAACAGTGCAGCCTGAATTGCTTTCATTTCAGGCTGCACCTAACAAATCGTCAGTTAAGCATGACGGTACCATGACTAAATCACTTGCTATGTTGTGCCTAATGCCTGCCTGTAAGTCCTATGTGACAAATCCCTATTGGTTGCATGAAGAATGAGACCCTAATCTAGGACGAACAATGTTAGCAGCTCAGCTGCCGCCAAGAGTTAAAGCTTCTGATAATCTGCAGCTGAGGGATGGGACAGTTCCTTCCCTGTCTCCATGCAAAATCAATAAACTCGCCCTCGGCAATTCTTTGCTCCACAAAGGCAGGGGCAGCCGCTGCCTGCTACTAGCTTTTGGCGGTAATCATAAGCAAGCTCTTCCCCCGTAGCAATCTGGGCAATAGCATGACAACAATTAGCAAAAGTTAATGTAAAGCGAGAAGATATACTGTGAAACATTTCATTGAAACACAGTAGAACTTTCTTACATCTCGATTTGCAAACAAACCGATGTGAGCAAGTTGGCAATCTTTGCTTTCCACCAAAACCAATCTGGTACTGAGATTTGGGGAACAACTGTCATGAAAGGAACCACAAACAAATAAGCATCGCCTTTCAGAAAATTTTCGTTCCATGCTGAATGCTCCTAGATTACAATTAAACAGTCCAGTTACCTATGATTGATAAAGCGGGACACATTCCCATATCTCGTGGCATCAATCGTGTATACGACATTGCCCGTAGTGTGAGATATTTCCCTGTCAATCTGAGAAGCGATGCCCAGCAGGTAGCTGGACCCACCACCTTCTGCCTCCCTGAAGTTTCAAAATTTCGACCATTTTCCGAGCAAAAATAATTAATACCAGAGTATCAATTCATAACAACTACTGGGATGCGAAGTAAGATACGCATTTCATTAGTACAACTCAACTCAACTCAACACCTAACAATTAGTAGTACAACTCAACTCTCAACTTCTCATGCAAGAAGCATAAAGATTCACAATTCGGTATCCTCAAATGCTTAATTCTGTTAATCTTATGTGTAGTGTATAGTTGTGGCTCATCCTCCCAATCAGAACAAGGAAAGGATGTGTAGTGTAGACACTGAAAACTCACAATTGATCACCTACCTACAGCATTTAGCTATGCAAATGCCGTGTCTATAAACAAGATGATGGGGCAAAAAAATGACTTAAGTGAAGCTAATCACAGTATTATTATTTTTTCTTGTTTAATTTGAAACAGCAGAGTAAAGGATTATCAAACCTTTCTGCATTTCTCACGCCATCATCACCCTTCACAACTTCCCCAACATACTCGCAGACAAAGGTGCCTTGAGAAATAGGTTCAGCAGCCCTAATACCCCAACCCTGCAAAATTTGACAACATTAAAATAACTTGCAACTGGTGCTCAGGGCTCAGGAAACAAAAATCATGGTGAGTATTTCACCTTATTCTCAGTTTTGAAAAGCTCCAACTTAAGGAGCAGCCCTTTCTGCAAAACTTTATTCTGGCAAGATGTGTCACAGGGACATGATGAATTGCACTCATATATTGGATACCCTTCCTGCCAATTTGAAAGCACAGAATAAACATTGATCAAACAATACAAAATAATGAAGAAAGTAATAACAAGATGAATATGATATTAGCATGAGATAGGGGAAAAGAACATATAAAGTAACCCAATCTTCCATCAGGAAAAATAAAACCCAAACAAAAGAGATAGGGTAGCAAGAGCAAGTCCATATCCTTGGCCCCAAGCCATACATGAGGGATACATATTTTAAAATAGATGTGTCAAGATAATTATGTTTTTATGGTAAATTTCTAAATCTAGCCTAACCCAACTTACTCGGGACTAAAAGGCTTTGGGGTTGCTTGGTTGCCAGCCGCACCACGCCACGCTGAACCAGCGGCAGCGCCAAAGGTGCTGCGCCGATTTTCAGCGCCACTCACCACGGGAAACAACGAAGAAAAAGCATGGCCACCGTCATTTTTGTCGGCAACCAAACACTTAGCTGGTTCAGCATGGCAGCTCAGGTTGTGGCGTGGTGATTGCTGCGTGCAACCAAGCAACCCCTGTCTTCTTTTTTCTTTTTTGGGTGCTAAAATTTCTAAATGTATCGTAACAGGGAATACTAATTCACGATACTACCTAACAGTTGGACATACCAGTATACCATGATATCTGCCACCAGTGGCACCAATAAGTGCAGAAAAGGAATTAACATTTATAATAAAATCACTGAACCATTAAGGCAATGTTCGGTTTGATGAGGATTAGAGGGGTTGGAAGGGATTAAATCCCTATCTGACTTGTCAAGGATTGAATCCCGTTCTGAAGAGGAATAACCGAACACAGCTTCAGATAGATACCATGTCGTGCCGATAGACTTTTCAATAATCTAATCTAAAAGACTGAAAGGTGCCAATGGTAATAGCAATTACCTGCAAAATAATTTTGCTACTTTCATCGTATGCAAATCTACCTCGCATGGGTGATCCATGGATATCCACCAAGTTCTCATAGGCACGGTCAAAGAAACTTACATGCTCACATTTCTCCGGAGAGCATTGAGCATAAGAACATGCACATCCAGCCATAGAGTTCTGCAGAAAGAGGAATTTTCAGAAAATCAGATGCCTAAAGATGAACTGAATTGACAAAGATCTGAATCAAGGAAAAGGGAAACCAACATGTTCATATTTATCCATGATTCCTTTTTTTTAAAAAAAAAAGAGTACCTCTGAATCTACAAGAGTTGAATCCATCAAACGCTCTGTGATATACTGAAAACCTTGCCAAGGCACAAAGTTGTTATCCAGCAGAAGCTCTTCAGGTTTCACTAGAAGAAAATCTTTTGCATCAACATCAATGGCACAGACGATTGGGACTTTCTCCCTGCCAAAGCTTACATCTTCACAGAGAACAACCCTCTCTTTCTTAAGTTTCCACCTAAAGTGTGCTGAATCAAGAACATAATGGTATTCTTCCATGCCCCACATTTCATGATCATTTGGAGGATCAGTCACAGCAGGAGGTTCAGAAAAATCAACTGTGGTAGTCACTATAGGGAGCAAAGCATTTGAATATGATCTAAACTTGCAACCTTTAGGGCACAGGAATTCCTCTTGATGCCAATCAATTTGCATGCCACTGTCACTACAAATCTTTGCAGCTTTCACGAATATGTTCTCAGGCAAGCATCCATATTTAACTTCCAATGTAGCAAGAAGACTTCTCTTACAGCATACAGAGCGAGCAACAGATAAGATATCAAGGCTGCTTGGATGGGGTTTCGTTATTTGAATCTTGGAAAACAAAGTTTGTGCAACGTCTGTGCATTGGTAATCCAGTAACTTGCCAAGGCTGGCTGTTTCAGGTTCAACTATTTGAGAAGTTACCATAGGTAGACCAGAACTTGGATACTTTAAGTTTTTCTCGATTCCAGAACTACTCCGCTTCTTTAGTGTGCTTGTTGGTCGTAAACTTTTCTTAAAGGCAGAATAATAGTGTCGACCACGGTTAAGCTGGTACTTCCCAAGGCCTGGTGGAATGTAGTCATCGGTGCCTTGGTTCACATGAGAAACTTGATGGTGGCTATCATATAGGGGCACGCCACTTCTGCCTCCTGTTCGCTGAACAGATCGACCTCTAGGTCGTTGAGGAACATCAAGAATCCGGAACTCTTGGGCATGATCTGAAACAATGTGCTGCCACAACAAATCAATGTTCAAAAAATTACTGTTACATGACATACATCGAATTAGAGTTGAATACTGGAGATACTGTGCACCATGTCTTTCCTGTACATGTCTTTCAAGAACTTTCCTGTTGGTGAATGAGTCCATGCATACAGCACAAGAATAACCTCTGAACAGCCACCGAGTTTCCTTTTTGTGGACCTCTGTCCAATGTAATGCGAGAGCTTGATCATCAGAGAACTCATGAGTACATATTTTGCACTTCAGACCAGACGATAGATTAAATCCCTCATCTTGCATCAACACCATGGATCCTTCTTGGTTTTCAGGAGATATTTGCTTAGATGTATTTGTACCAAAGCCCCAAACATTTGCTAGTTTCTCTCTCTCCGAAGCGATCAACTTTAATAAAAATGCTCCAATATCTGGATTTTTGGACACTTCAGCCAATATTTGGGGCATATGGTCACTAACGAGACCTGAACGTTTATGAGAAAGGTTGTTTCTCAAGAACCAATACAGAAATTCACATGCTTCATGTAAACATATTTTATCTTTCCTCGACATGCATCCCTTCAATAGACTGATGAAGACATCTTTAGAAATGAGTCGACTCTTCCCATTCCTGGCACGTTTAAGGAACTTTGGAAGGTGCTTCTCACAATAGAGAGTATGTCGCTTGGCATAATCATGGCATTCAGCGGTATCATCGTGAGAGCGAATTCCAATACAAAGAGAAGTATCTGAATCAGTGTTTGTCATGGAAGTTGACGTGGTGCACAGATCACCCATTGCGCGAGCTTTTTCATCAGAGATATCTGCAGCCACAGTCGGGGTCAATTTCCCTTCCATGGCAACCTGGGAATTCATGTCCCTTTCTGAGCCTATGTCGTATATTGCATGTGAATTAGAAATTTCTTCTGCCAATTTTGGAGATTCTTCCCTCCCATGGAATACCTCAGATGAACTGAATATATTTTCAGGATGCATTGTATCCAGGTTAGTTTGGGAGCGGTGCTTTTTACAAAAAGTAGAACCATGCTGAGCTCGATGCTTGCATTTTCTACCAATATTAGTCGTACCGCTGCACAATGGAGTTTCAAATGCAAGTGCCTTGTCCTCCCTAGAAGAATGGTCAACAAAATGCATACTTTGATGCACACAACAATAAATATCACCATCATTTGCCCACCTACCACACTGCCTCCCCTTTGCCTCAATGTATGCAGAGCACTGCCGAGAACTCTTGAATGAATCCAACTCAAGTCTAGCATTCCGTAAAATTCGGTTGGCGCTACTTGATTCTGTCATCTCCTGACCGCCAGAATTGCTGGGGAAGGTAACGGTGTTATTCTGATTTATTGATTCTAATAGTCCTGCAGTTTCATGCATGGTGATGTTCACCAAGTTTGGATCTTCGCTTAGAGCCCTGCAGTTAGTATCCCCCATGTGTGAATTTTGAGTTTCTCCTCTGCGAACTTCAAGTTTTGGTCGCTTTCTGCTAACTTGTTGATCTAAAGCTGGATCATCATAACTGTTTTTGTCATAGTTGCCAGCATTACCTGCTGAATGTGATGAGAAGTACTGTTTCATGACTTCTTGTTTCCATGTTTTCCACTCAGGAACTAATTCAGGCTGCACTGACGCATTCCATAACTCATCAATCTTGTCCCATAGAACAGACTGCCTAAGTTCCTGTTTAAAGAAAACAAGAAACAACAAGGTTGGTACAATTTAACCAGCTGAAGAAGTACTATCATGTCAAAGGTAACAACTTACATCGGAGCTCTAAAAATGCTGGAAAAACATAAATTTCAGTGCAATAGCAGTTTTACATCAGTAAGGCAACAATATATAAAACATTCGCTCTAATAAAGTTAAATTACATCACATCAACTGCATAGGGATACAACTTGGAGGTTAGGTCTGGCTTTGCCTTTGCCACACATGGCCCACATGAAAAAGAATGAGTTCAATGGTCGAGACAAACATACTTTTCCATGTATAACCGACTAACCCAATAGACATGTGGGTTGATTCATATGGCAGAAGCAAGGAAGGAGGCCCAGAGTGGATGGGCAACCTATTGAAGACTCCCTACACAACCGCCATTAAACACCTGACCAAATAGGAAATGTCTCTGCTAGCAGTAAACTAAGCAAAGAAAATATTAGGCAAGCAATCGTAGAGTCAATGTACCAGGAACCAACTAGCTATCAAAAAGAAGAATCGAAGACACAAGGATATGGGAAATCTGCATGAAGGATTATGGTGGACCCATCCAGCATCTTCTCTATTTTTCAAAAAAGAACCATTATTTGTTTATTCTCCCCACCTGTTCACACACAACAGAGCAAGATTCCGAGAATCATGGCACTGCCTGCGATGTTGTCGCGGACTGCTGCAGATCACAAAGCCGTCACTGCTCGTATCAAAATGTGGCGAGGCACGCCTCTTGTTTGTGGAGACAATCGGTCAGATCTGGGCATGCGGAGAGGAGAGGAGAGATAACAGGAAGAAATGGCGGCGGAGAGGTAGAGGCATTTAGGTTTTGTGAGGACAATCCGCATCACTTGGGTTAGTGAGAATCTTAGCCTCCATGGGCCCTCTCCTCTTTCGTTCATCCCCTATTATAACCCAAAAACACTTAGGGGCAGGCAACCGGCCAGACCACCCCTAAATCCGAGGGCCTATTTGCTTCATGGCCCACTTAAGTGAGTCAACGGTTGGGGAAGAAATATGGTTGCCATCAATGAGGGAAGTTATGTAAAGAGGATATTACAAAGATATGGAGACAGAGGTTAATGAAGTGTATCGAGCCATATATGTGTCAATGAAAAAGTAAAGAACGAGACTAGGCACATTTGTTAACGAAAAGATATAATGACAAGTCAGAACTGAGGCAATGAACCATATTTCTATCTACGAAAGTGTGGACAGTGTGCATAAGTATAGGCTTGGTAAAGTTAGATTTCGTACCAAAGACCTCCTAAATTAAAAACTATAAAACTAAAAAATGCAAGATAAAAAAAAAGACAGAACTTTATAGTACCTCATAAAGAATTTCGATACTCTCAGCACTATTTGCATTCGTACACTTTTGCTTCCACAGGTCAAAAGAATTTTGCAGCCATTGACTACTTACATAGTCCCGAAGTATCATCTGAAATAAATGGTTAATGTTAAAAAATGCTGAGAAATATCAAGACAAGAAATTTGATATGTTAATTATAGAAACATTAACCTTTTCGGATGTGTGAAACATCAACAATAAGGAAAAACAAAAATATACAAATTTGCTTAAACTGAGAAAGGTTATAACAAAGGTACATAAACAGGAGTTAATGTGCAAAAAAATTTCTTAAATGAGTTATCTTTTTTTATTGCTAGCCTAGAAAATATGTCAGGATAATTTTCAATAGACCAGGAGCACACTATTGGACTCTAAGCAATCTCCCAATAAATTGCTAACAATAATGTATTAATTTTTATACAAAGACTGGTAAGTAATTTTCTTAGTAGTGTTGCATGAAAACATATTACTCTTTGGTTAGTTATGGAAATGACTCATCTACCACCAGTTTTTAACCTCAAGTTTCAGACATTAACATTAGTCTTGATCTGCAAATAATGCTAAAACTATTATGAGTAGCAGTACTATATTACAAATTATATACTCTCTTTTGGTTCATGTGCCTCTTGGTCATCCAGAAACAGAATTTACTTATAAGCAATATTACCTAGGGGGAATCTACTCCCTCATTTACTGAGAAAAAATTGTAGAATACAAGGTTATAAAGATACACCAAAGTCACGTAGGAAGCTTTTAACGCAATCAGCGGAAATCAGGAAAGCTGTTGAAAATTTCATCAAGAGTAAGAAACACTCAAGATGCGAAGACAAAACAAGGCATTGTACTTGCTAAGTGAATATTGTGATAGGATGTTCAATGAAATTTCCACATGAAACAAGGTTCTGGGATTTACATTTTGAAGTTTGACGAGCATCTTCCCAAGATCAGTATAATCTCTAGAGCCAGACGCTTCCAGAGCAAATTCTTTCCAAGTTGTGGCCTTCCGGGCATTCTCAATCACGGCCTATTGAAAGAATAAACTGTGTTAAGAATAATAGCAGTGCGACATGCGCAAGGAAAAATAATACAAACATAACCAACCTCTATATGAAGCTCATCACTAAAATTTAGCATTGAAATAGCAAGTTTTTGCATGATAAATCGTCGAGGAATAGTCAAATCCTTGACCAGTTTTCTCCATTTACGATGAGTTCCATTCACGAGTGGCAAAGGACATTCCTCTATCGGAAGAACAAGTAGCATGTCTACCCAAGAATATGTTCTTGTTCGCGGGAAGAAAACAACAATATAGCTCTTCCTGTCATGTGTTGGTTTAGCCTTGAGAGTAGACAAAGGACAGTCTGCTCTACAGCATCGGATTCCTGTTTGCCATTTTCCTCTCCACTGTTTCAAATAAAAAGGGTAAACAATGCTCACATGAAGTATTCAGGCCTAAAAAAAAAAGCACAAAAGAAGTAGCTAAAATTATGAACAGAGTACTAGCTAGTGGTTAAGTCCAGGTCCCAATGTTTGTACTGGTAACACAACAAACAAAATTCCTCTGTTGTTTTAAAGTAAATTGCAACAGAGTGACCCAGATGCCAAATATATTGTTGCCCCCACGCATGTGCACAGAAAATAATCATTTCAGCTTCAGCAAACACTATTTTATTAAAACTATACAATGCTAGCTGAATAGTCTCGACAGAAAACTTTAAGCAGAGGTTATGTATCGCCAAGTCAAGAAACATACAAAGATATACGGATTTGGGGGGGGGGGGGGGGGGAGTGACATGGCAATATAAAGTACAAATTACTCTTGAAACAAACTTTTAAAGGGCTATTCTTAAAGTAACTTCATGTGGACCGAAATAAAGGTTCTAGTCATCATGTTTCAAATCTACTAATCATTGGTTAAACCCCTGCCTTGACACTTGAAAATTCCACATCAGAATCACACTCATAAAGAATGTGTGCTTCATCATGAGCATGTTTGCATGGAAGCAGCATCTATATCTTTTGCACAATAAAACAGTATTAAAAAAATCAATCAAATGTAGTATGCTAATTTTCACTGTCAAGAAAAGGCCAAGCAAATTAAATGGAGGTGCCTGCCTTCTCAAAAAAAGTTACATCTAAGGCTATTTATTAGAACTTGGTAACCAAACATACATGTTCTTATAAATTTCATGTACATAAATCTCTAACAAATTTGCAAAAATTGTATCCCTCAGATAGCCTAAACCTTAGATTGCAAAAAAAAGGGGTGAGGGTAATTTAATCCTCAAATGTACTGCAGATACAGGACAGGAATTTTAAATTAAAAAAAAAAGTTTACCTTCACCCACAGTGCTGCGACATGATCTTCTTCACCTTCATCATTTCCCATACTCAATTCTGACCCTTTAATATTGGCATCACCATTACAGCTATTGTTATGAACAAGCTGGTCTGTGCCATTAATAGGTGAGACAGACACCACACTCTCTTCTGGCATAGAAGATTTATTACGTACTAAATCAATGCTGCATGCTACTTCTGACAGATCTTCAAGGGTGCATTGCAAATCTTTCTGCACTGCATGACATGCAATCGAGTCCATTCCGACTTTCTTACTTGCTGCATCAATATTATCCACTGTGACACACTCCTCTACGATTTTCTCTCCTTGAGAAGGCAGGGCACCTCCATTGCATGACCTTGGTGATGAACCGGGAGGAGGATGTATCTCTTCCTGAGGATGGCGGGTATCCTCCTTATTATGCTTATTAAAAGTGCCATCCTCGCTTTGCAAGCCATTATTTCCCGTGGTTACGCTCAAGTGAAGTTTTACATCGTTGGAGGAAGAATCATCAATATTGTTTGCTTTTCTCAGCTCTATCCCCTGAGAATTTTCAGGGACTTTTTCCAAAGATACCTCGTCTATGCACATCTGAGAAGCATTATTAACCTCAACAGGGTTACAAATTACTGCATCATTTGCTGGAGGTACATCAGCGCCTATCCACTCACGATCATCATGTGACAGGGTATGCTTCGAATCATACGAAATAGATGAAGTTTTCTCAACATCACTCTGCAGCTGGCAATCCACTTGCATAGCAGGAGGATCCATCAGCATTTCTTATGCAAGTTCTGGACTGTCAGTCCACTAGGAAATAAAGGACTTCCAAAGGCAGTGAAGGAATTTTCTTCTACTAGTGCTAAGTCCATAAACACTGGTGACTAATTTCTACACATAAAAACATAAAATTGCTGTTAGCATTAAAGCTAAAACTTGAAGACCTTGAAAAGATCTAATAGAGCAGCAGTTTAAACAGAAAGATAAAATCATATTTAAAGATCACATTTTGATTAATGAATGAGCCAACTGACCACAGAAACAAATATCCAGCTTTTAGAGTTCATGCGTTCTAAACTTTTTGAAGAACCAGGCAAGCTGCTGTTTTCAGAGCCTGGGGGCAATTAGGTGCGCTGTGATCACCAAGCCATGTTAGATATAGATTAGATGGGGGTGTGGATCATAAAGCCTATAGACAGCTGGCATTTGAAATAGTGTTATAAAACCAAGGGTTTCGATCAAGCTAAAATTAAGAAATTAGAGAAAGGATTTGCCCTGAGTAGTTGGCAGCACATGATGCAAAGCCAGTCATATATGGAAGCATTGTGACACAAATACTCAAACAGACGGACTTGAACAGTAGGATTGGTAGTGAGCTCATGGCTTGTGTCTAAGATACAACGGTTGACACTGAATCCGACACTAGTTTCTGAAAAGTCCATGTGAATTATGCGCATGCAATTGCAATGTGAAATTTTTGTGTGATAACCATGCATGGCGTCAGTTATCATGGAAAACTGGCACAACAAACAGTAGCATTAAATACAATCTCATCAAAACCCTAACGGCATGTTTCAATGTGTAGAGAAACTGCCCTAGTGAAAGGAAAATCTCATTGGTGTTCGATGTGGCCATATTTTAGGATCCTCGAGGCATTTGCGGATATGGACCCAATGACCCTAGATTTGCTTGAACGCACAACGGTCCAAATCCCATACAAGCATAACAGAACCGATCCTTCAAGAGAGGTAAGATGACAGGGGAAGTACCCTCGTTGACGAAGCACCGCGACGGCGGCGCCTGCGAGGGCATCCAGGGGCGGCCCTGGCGGCGGCGAGGGTGCACCGCCCCGGCGCCGGCGAAGTCCGGAGGACGCGGCGGAGGCGAAACAGGGACCACGACGAGTCGGCTATGGGATGGGGCCGGGCCGGCGGTGACCGGGAGATGGACGCGGCGGCCCCAGGAGGAGGGGAGCGGTGGTGCGACGAAGGGCTTGCGACTTGGCGACGTGCTGGGGAGGGAGATGGGGGAGGTGGGCGGCGTGCGCGATTCGCTTCGCCCCCCGGTGACGGAAAACCGGAGGAGAAAAAAAAAAACTCGCCACCCGATTTCACCGCCTCCGGATTAACCGTTCGGGCCGGGTCGGGGCTTTCGGCCTATCGACGAGTTGGGCTGGGGAAGCAGGCTTTTGTGCCTCGAAACGATGTACTGAGTTGGGCCTTAGTAGAGAAATACCGCTTCACTCTCCACTGCCGGGCCTTGCGGGGACGCGGAAACCCTATATTTAGCGCGCTATGGGTAGCCAACTCGTAGCGCGTTTTAAGATTCGCGCTGGACAGAATCTAACGGCGAGCGGACGGGGGAGGTGGGCTGGACAGCAGAGACACGTGTCATTTCGTGGGTGGCCCGCAAGTTAGTTTGTTGGTTTGCAAACTTCAAAACGATTTTTCTTTCAAACCGTGACTCCGTTTGAACCATGATGATCCTTGTAATTAATGGAACAAAATAAGATCCTACATGGATATATTTTTCAAATTTTTAAAAATCAACATTTTAAATGTATTGTTCTAGCACTTACAACTAATTGTTCTAACCTTTTGACCAAATGTTCCTAAATAAGAAATGAATTGTTCTAACAATTACAATCAATTGTTTTATCCTTCTTAACAAATGTTCCAAAAAATAAAACCAAATGTTCCCAAAAAAAATCGTACGTTTAAAAAAATAATTGTGCCAACACGACCTTTCGTCCGTTCGGTGTGTACCAACGAATCCAGCTGCTCGTCACCAGTAAGCAAGCCACGCTGCTGGGCCGTGGTGGGCCGCGCTACCAGCCAGCTTCGCGTAGCGTGCGGTATGGATAGGGGCTCCCGCGGGGACGTCCCTCCCACGCGCGAAGGGTGAACGCGGTCGCTGGCAACGACGGCGGCTCCGTGGAGGAGGACGCCAGATCTTTTGCTCGTCATGGATTCTTCGATGCCTCTCGAGAGCCCACACGCCCCAGGTCGTAATATTTGACTTTCTTCTAAATCTGAATCAATTGATCTGTTTATATTCACATACTCTGTTGCCAAATGCAATGTACATCAAAATTTTGGTTGTCTGTTTGGATTCATCTGAATGCAGTTTAGCTATAAGGGCCTGTTAGCATGGCTCCAGCTCTAAATTTTGTAGTTGGCATAGTTGCTCATAGCTAGCTTCAAAAAATTTGGAGCTAGAGATGTAAATAAATTAAGGATCTTTCGTAGAGTCCTTTTCTTTTTATTTGAAATTAAAATTATTATATTATAATATTTTAATATATTTACAAACTCCAGCTTTTGTATGAAACTTGGACCCTAAATATAGGGTGGTTCAATTTCAACCAAGTCTAGGCTACTTGGTATTTTATTTCAGAACAGAATTTATTACTCATATAACAAATTACAGCTCAAGGTTCAAAGCAGTGATTGCTGCAGATTTTTGCGGTTGTATTGTATAGTAGCATGCAAATGTTTGAGATTGTTGCGGCTGCTGGTGGTAATCAACAGCTTGATGGTTGCAAAAGCAAACAGTTGCAGCCACAAACAGCAAGCAGAAATGATCACCCTCGTTGCTACTCGAGACTCGCGTCTCGATGATAGTGACAAGTTTATGACAGCAAAAAACAGTGTTTGTGGCACCAGAACACTACATCTATTACAAGAGTTAAGCATTTCACATTTGGCTAGCTGCAGGTTCTTAGAAGATAACCTCCTCTCTTTCTGTGTTTCAACTTTACTGACTTATGATTACTCTTTTGGCTTCTGGCCGCTCCTCCATTTTGCTTAGGGCGTTGGCTTGATCGCTCCTGTGAGAGAACTTCTGCCTTTCCCATTATGGCCTGTTTGTCATAATCTTTCATTAAACCAGCTCAAATTTTCATAAAGGCACATGGATAGCAAACAATTTTAGTGTGTGATTTGACATATTTTTTTTCTCAAAACACACTCAAATTTGCAAACGGTTTGGTATTCATAAAAGCATGATTTTTTTTTTTCGAGCAAAACGGGGGGGGGGGGGGGGGGGGGGGAGTTTCCCCACCTAATTTTTCATTCGAAAACAGCGTTCAAAACGCAGTACAGAGACGGGAGCCTAGCCCGCACGAAGCCAAACGGCAGAGCAGGAGAGTACATGGTGAGCTAAGGTGACATAGAAATGGAAGCGGACAGGTGGGATCGCCACCGGGCAAGATCAGCAATTTGCCCGGGTTCCTTGTAGCAGTAGCCCCACGTATCTAAGTCTTGGAGTAGGATCTTCAGAGATGTCACTGTGTTCTGATCATCGCTGTTGAAGACAAGTGCATTGCGGCAGTTCCAGACCCGCCATAGTATCATGAGAAGCACGTCTGGCCAGACTGTGGATGGCAAGGAAGCTGGCAGGTGTGCAGCCCACGGGTTTGCCATCATCGCCGGAGCGGTGTCGACGCCGATGCGCGAGAAGAACGACAGCGCCGCCGGACATCTGAAGAAGAGGTGGTCGCCTGTTTCTTGGACTGTTGAGCATCGAGGGCAGCAAGCTTCACTTGGCTGTAGAATATTTTAGCTTGTTTGGCACTTGGGTTCCCCAAATGATGCGCCCATTGGAGTCCATCTCGCCGGTGCTTGTGAGGGACCTGTAAGCAGCAGAAGAGGAGAAGTGAGAGCGCCCATTCCAAATGTACGTCCGTTCATCCATGCCAACGCAAAGTTCATAGCCCGAGAGTAAGGTGCGCAGGGTTGCTAGCTCTGTGGTGGCAGCTGTGGTGAGGCGTTGACGGAGAGGTAGAGTGAGAGGGTTGCCCAAGCTTTGTGCGACAGACGCATGAGGTTTGGTGGAGTGTGAAAATAGGGCCGGAAAGCGGAGGCAAAGAGGCCCTACCTCGAGCCAATCGTCGTACCAGAACGAGACCGAGGTGCCGTCACGCACCTGAACCGTGGTGATCGCGCGAAACCGCTGAATTTGCTCGTGGTAAATGTGGCGGATGTAGGAAGAGTCGGGGAGGTCAGCACCAAGATCGTTGTCGATGTCACCGAGCAGCCAACGGACCCATGGAGTGTCGTCGCGCCGGAACAGCTTGTGGAGGAATTTGAGCATGAGGCAATGATTTTGGGTTTGCAAATCCTTGATCCCGAGGCCTCCCTCATCCTTAGAGAGGCACGCCTTTTCCCAAGCAATAAGGCAGCGAGAGCTGGAGCAAGTGTCCTCGCCGGTCCAAAGAAAGGCACGGCGGCGACGGTTAATCTCATGGACGACCCCCTTGGGGAGCATGGTGCAGCACATGTGGTAGACCGGGGCACTGGAGAGGACAGCATTTGTGAGTATCAAGCGACCACCAGTAGAGAGAAGTTTTCCTTTCCAACCGGCAAGGTATTTATCGCACTTAGCAATCAAGGGTAGGAAGTAAGCATTGCGGAGTTTAGTTGACGAGAGCGGGAGCCCGAGATACGGTTGGGGAAAGGAAGAGACCGAGCACCCAAGGATGGACGCCATGGCCTGAGCTTCGTCAGCGTCAATGTGCATCGGAACAAAGGTCGACTTGTGAAAATTAATGGCGAGCCCGGTTGCTGTAGCGAAGTCGTCTAGGATGCGGTTGAGATGGTGGAGGGCAGCCAGATCACCGCGTGCTAGGATGAGGGTGTCGTCCGCGTATTGGAGCACAACGGGTGCCATACCATCGACGAGGGGGTGCTGAAGCTGACCGGCGTGGGCAGCTCGATCGATCAAGCGACGAAGGAGGTCGGCCACGATAATGAAGAGGTAGGGGGACATGGGGTCGCCTTGACGGAGACCCTGCTTGCAATCGATCCATTTCCCGGGCACACCATTAAGGAGGACGGCTGTTTTCCCGGTGCCGAGGATACCGGAGACCCACCCACACCAGCGGTCATCGAAGCCCCGAGAGTGAAGGATGGACAGCAGGCTGGCCCAGTGAACCGAATCAAAGGCTTTCCAGAAGTCAAGTTTAAGCACAACAGTGCGTGCCTTCCGTTTGTGGCAGCAGCTCAAGAGTTCGGCCGCATAGACGAAATTGTCCGAGATACAACGGGTTTTGATGAAGCCGATCTGTTCATCGCTCACCAGCAGCGGGATTTTGGCTTGTAGGCGGTTAGTGAGGACCTTGGCAAAAGCTTTGATCAAGCAGCCCTGAAGAGAGATAGGGCGGAAGGCGTCAGCGCTGCGCGCACCGTCTTTCTTGGGGAGTAGCACGAGATGGGCACGATTGAGGCCGCTGAGGTCTGCGGTCCCGTTGTAGAAGGCGTCGAAGAGCTCAAGGATGTCTGCTTCAAGGATGCCCCAAAAGTCGCGGTAGAACGCCGGGCCGAATCCGTCCGGGCCAGGACTGGAATTCAAGTTCATCCGCAAAAAAACTTCCCTGATTTCAGAGCGAGTGAAAGGAGCCGAGAGGGCTGGGTCGTTGATTGAGTGGAGAGGGTAAACATCCCGGAGAGAAAAGGCCCAAGAGCATGAAGTAGTACTGCCAAGCAGTTGGCGGTAGTAGTCATGAAGAATGTCCACTTTGAGGGTGTGAGTTGTAACTTCGGCCCCATCATGTTCTAGAGCCTGAATGCGATTTTTGCGGAGGCGATGAGAGGCATGAGAGTGGAAGAACTGAGTGTTTTCGTCTCCCTCGACAGCAGTTCGAATTTTGGCACGCTGCCTTCAATGCCAGATTTTTTCCTGAATAACGGTGCGGAGTGACTCGACCGCGAGCGATCGGAGGAGGGATTCGTGTGGAGTAAGCAGGCGAGCTTCCTCTAGAAGGTCAAGGGCCCCGATGACGGCCTTGGCATCGAGCTCACGCTGGGTGAAGGGTTTGAGGCGCCGCTTCCACCGCTTGCTGACCCGCCGGCACATTTTGAGCTTGTGCACGAGGCGCTTTGCAGGGGTCAGGGATGAGGGGGTATTCCAGCAGTCCGCGATCCACTCCTTGTACTCATCATGGAGTGACCGGCTGTGGTCATACCGGAAATAGGCTGAGCGGGGGATGGACGTTGAAATGTTGAGGCAAAGAGGGACGTGGTCAGAGTTGAAACGAGTGAGCGAAGCCAAGGTCGAGTTGGGGTAGGAGGCGTTCCAAGCAAGGTTGATGAAGGCACGGTCGAGACGAACCAGGGTTGGGTTTTCACGGCGATTAGACCAAGTGAACGCACGATCCCGCAGTGGGATCTCCATCAGCCCAAGCTCGTTGATGGTGTCATTGAAAAGGGAAGCTTCCGAGAAGGAGAAGTTGTCGTTGTTTTTATCCTCGGGGACGCGCATGAGATTGAAGTCGCCGAGGAGGACCCAGGCGATGGCAGCGGCGCGGTGCCGCCGGGATCTGAAAGTCCCTTGATGTCGCCTAGAGGGGGGGTGAATAGGCGATATACGAAATTAAGCAATTAAAACTGCAGCGGAAACTGAAACTGCCAAAACCGGAACTTTCGGTTTGGCAAACCGGAACTTCCGGTTTTCTCGGGACAGAAAAACAGAAGTTCAGATCTTTCGATCCCCGATTCCCTCTAGGTTGAAAGTAAACAACTAGGATATGTAAAAGAGCTCTAGCAACAGTATACAAAGAGAATAAGAGCTCAACTACACAAGCAACCTAGTCAATCAAGATTTGCATATAAATGATAAGAACGTGTAAAGCAAATGCAAACCGAGTGAAGCACGCAAGGAGTTGTTTCCCGAATTTCAGCAGCTTGCTCTCCAAGCTGCCTACGTCTCCGTTGAGGAAGCTCTACTCAAGAGCCGGGTCTCTTTCAACCACTTTCCTCCTTTCCACTATTTGTTTCTTTCCTTGCGGAGGCGAAACGGGCCTTGCACAAACTTTCCCAAGGCTCACCACAAGCTTGGGAGCTCTAGGGACGACACCTAGCCGTCTAGGAGGCTTCACCTCCAAGAGTAACAAATCCTTCACGGATTCAAGGCAAAGTGCCCAAATGCTCAAGTATGAGGATGCTCTCTTGTGCTCTCTAAATCAAATTCTCTCAACCCAATCCAAAGGATTTAGCTATAATCTCACAAATCTCACAAAGAGAGGTTGGGGAGAGCTCTAGGACACCTTGGCTCTGGATATATTCGTGGATGTGGTCAGCACCCTCAAAGAGAGGGTGTGGTGGGGTATTTATACTCAATCCCCCGAAACTAGCCGTTGGAAACTAGCCAGTAGAAACCGGAACTTCCGGTTTGGCAAACCGGAACTTCCGGTTTGGCAAACCGGAACTTCCGGTTTTGCCAGGCTCACAGACTAAGTGTAAATGTTGTGTTTCACTCTTCTCACTTAGGTTTTTCTTGAGCACTGAGACTTGCTAGCTATCCATGTAGCATCCCTCTTGATAGAGCGGCATACCTATACTCAAGATCAAATATAAAACAACTTTTTACAACTTGAGCATATTAGAAACTTGATATTGCCACTTCTCTTCAAATTTGTTCCATGAAGGCAGCCACATGAACTTCTCTTGAGCATCACTATCTTGAGCTTGTGATTCAACAATAATTGATACTTAGCAATATATACTCCGTATAGCTTGAACGGTCCATCGAAATCAACTCCACTTGTCCTTCACCATACATTAGGTGCCTCGGCGCCAAGACTCCTGCTTGCCCTTCTCCTAACTATGGTTCATCACGACCAAGTCATGTCAACCCTTCACCTTCTTTCTATTTAAGCCATACATTGCTTTGCATCATCCTTAAGCATCCAATATTGTGTTGATGATTGATTTATTGATTGATCAAGTTGCTTCCAAATATACAATCATTATTGACATTTAGCACTTGATCATCCTTCATCTTGACCATGAGAAAGCCACTAGATATAGAATCTTGTATTTGAAATAATTCATTTCTTTTCATCATATATTGCTCACATGGTCTTTTATTTGCTTGAAACAATTGTACATCAAAGAGTTTATTCATGAGAGACATTGTACATATATTGCTTGCAACCTGTCCATATACTCACAAAGAATATTAGACATTTAATCATGTTGTCATACAATACACCAAAACCCATTAGGGGTGCTCATGCATTTTCAGGATCGCCCCCGTCGCCCGAGTCGCCCGAGCACGCCTCACCCATTCCTTGTCAACGCAGAGTGTCAAAAGCATGATTATTGATGTTGTTGAATGTCAAATCTATATGTATCATATGCGTTGTAATAATAGAAGAGCCGTTATGTTGGTATTCGTAAAAGCATGACGATTGGTGTCCCTCCAACATAAGTGTTTGGCCGTTTTATTTTAGTTTTGAAGCAATAAGCCAAAGATGATGCAGTTGAAAGTGAACTCACATTATCCTTCAAATGAAAAAGGTTTTGAAAATTTTTTAGTATACAATACATGAGTGGTTTTTATAAACATAGGGGCACGTGCCCTCCCCCCTAACTGTTGCCTTGAATTGCAGGGAGCAAGGCTGGGGAACCGACTACTTCGGTCGCTCGACCGGTTAGGGAAGATAAGAGAGGCCGCAAGATCTGTAGAACCTGTGGAAGAAGGGTGACCACTGGACCTTTGAGTGTCCCGACAAGTACCTTGCATCGCAAGTCCAAACTTTTATGGACAAGTCTCCTAGCGCCGATGGCACAACAACATCTGCTATCTGTTCAATCTGCATGAAAGCTGTTGATCGACATGAAGCTAATATGCTGAGGCAAAGGGCTGAATTACAGAGGCGTCATGCTGAGGTCATGAGGAGTGGAAATGGAGCTATAGCGACGGGTAGGAAGAACATTGAGACCTCTATACGCGTGACCAATCTGCCGGAGGACACCTCTCAATGTGATCTCTACAATCTGGCCAAATCATTTCGAGCTGGCATCATTAGCAACACAGAGCTGGCGTCGGATGAGCGGACTGGATCAAGCAGGCAGTTTGGCATCGTCGAATATACTCGGAGACAGAGCGCTGAGAAGGCTATTAGCAAGCTCAACGGGTACTGCTACGACGGCTTTATCCTCAAAGCAGAGTGGAAAACACCAGAGCCAAAGGAAGTGTGCGTTTCTCCTCCAATCTGTGCAGTCTGTGTTAGAGATGCCGAGGCCGCTATACGTGTGAGAAACATGCCAGAGAACGCATGTCAGTGTGATCTCTACAAATGTGGCAGCCCCCTTCGGTGTTATTTCCCGTGTCTACCTTGCGTTGGACGAGAAGAACGGATCAGCGGGAACGCGGTTCGGCATTGTCCAGTTTGTTCAGAGGAAAGACGCTGAGGTGGCTATCACCTGGCTTGATGGATATTTATATGGTGGGCTCAGTCTCCAAGCTGAGATAGCAACACCGACAGATTTAGTTGTTTTTTATTCTGTTAGTTAATTAATTAGTAGTAGCATTGCAGATATTTGGCCAAAGTGTATGGGCTGAAATAGTACTTCTGTTATGCACCAAATCCATAAAAGATGTGTTTGTCGTCCTAGTTGCCTAATGAAATGGTCAGGCCCTCTTTCACAAAACAACTTCTGGATTCTGCTTCTGCTACAGTAGCTACAGTGTCTACTGTAGCTACTGTAGCAGAATCCGCGAGAAGCTACGTTTCGCTGGATTATGGATGCTGGCCAAAAACGGATTCTACTACAGTGTTTTTACTGTATTTACAGTGGTAGAAACAGAATCCAGAATCCGTACCAAACAGAGCCTAGTTTCAACTTTTGCCGTTTCTGTCGAGACATTCTTAAACTCGCTGTATGAGTTCTTCTGGAACAGTGGCACCGAAACAGTTCGCTTAAGCTTGATTTCGGTTCGCTGGCATCGAAACAGTTTGCTGAAATGGTGTGCCGACGCAATTCCGTCGTTCCTTTGTCATGTCAAGATTCAGGTCTTGAGGTACACGCTCCTCGCCTTGCCTTTGGCCCGACCAACAAGAAGAGATCAGTCGTTGTTCCAGCTAGGGATGGCAACGGGTAGAAACCCATCGGATTTATCCTCCCCAAACCCTTATCCTTTAAAAGGAATCTCCACCCGCTGGATAACCCAAGTAATGTCACAGGTGGAGTTTTTCACCCATACCCATACCCGGCGGGTAAAATATACCCATCGGTTACCCATACCCGCCAACCATCTTGAAATTTCAGCAGCATAACATCAGTAAATATGTATATCAAGATTAATTTTAAAAGTAACATGATAGAAAAACAGCACAAGTATATTTAGCAATTCAGCAGCACCATCATTCATCACTTAACATCAAGTACTACCACCAGTCTAGTACATGATCAGAAGTTCAAACTAAATCATCAAGTCATGGACCGAGTATCCACGGGTGACGGGTTAGGGTTCTGCGGAACCGTATCCTTACCCGGTCTATCCGATGGGTAAGCCTTTTCACCCATTAGTATACCTACGGATATAATTTTTCAACCAAATCCTCCCTCTAATAGGAGGAAAATCCATCAGATCACAGGTAATGGGTACCCATTGCCATCCCTAGTTCCAGCTGATCCAGAGGAACCAAAGCATGTATCGAAACGACAGCCCAACGACCCAAATCCTTTCTTTGTAGCCGACGCACTAGTAATCAAGACCCTCGTCTCCCATGGAATTACGGAGGATTCTTATTCCCTGTGCTGCGCTGCTGTGCTCAGGCAGCACGACACGACAATAAACCCAACCGTTCCGTCGTCGTGACTCGTTCCGGCTGGGGGGCCGTGTCACGAGCCAGCGGTGGCGCGCGATAAATCATCGCGCCGGCCGGACACGGGTACAGCACAGCACATCCGATTGACAACCCGCTACATGCTGCCATCGCATGCACGCTCACAGGACGGACGGAGCAGGGAATAACATTTTCCGACACCCACCTCACCGCGACGTTATCGGGGATTCGTAGGTGGTGGTTGTTCAGGGGAATCCATCCCATCCATCCATTCGCCGCCCAGGTCGAGCTCGCCGGCCGGCCGGTCGGTGACGAGCAAGTCTCGCCTACCGTGAAGCTTCCCTTCTGTCTTCCAGCCGCTGCAACTAATGCGTTGTTTATGCTTGCTGATAAATGATGCTATTTGTAAGTTGTAACACGACACCGACCGTCGTTTCCGCCGCGCCATCGCTTTCGCGCCAGCCAACCGATCCTCCACTCTGGCCGCCCGCCTCCTGCTAACAACCGACGAACAGCGAAGGCGAGACAGAAAGAGAAAGGGAAACATCCCTACAAAAAAGATCTTGTAATCACGTACCAGCACGGATCCAATACAATTAGTACTAAAACCTGCAGGAGCAGAATAAAAGATTATGTGGACTCCAAAATATGCCAAGAACAAGAACGTTGCGTGCTTTCGCGTGTTGAAAATCAGCTTGGTACAGTACTCACTGATCTCAAATTAATTGGCGTGGCAGTGACAGTTCGCATAAGCAACGGAAGGGTAGTACTTTTCTTTCACCGTCCGGCTGTCCCTTGATCTCGGTGTCCCTCTCGCTCGTAATTTCTCAAGATAAGCATGAAGAGGGGAGCTCAAAATGCGACGGGATTTTTGATCGGTAGCTGAGACATCCAACCTAACGAGAAATGTCATGCGCGCGAAGCAGACATGACTGGTTCAGTTTACCAACCGTACGCCCAGGATTTGTGAAAGCGGGAATTTGTACAAAACCAAAATGTAAAGTTGTTTGTTCCTAGACTAACAAGAGCACCAATACTTGCACGGTTGCACCGACGGATAAACGACGCCCTTCATCGGTGGTTTCGTCACGAACAATTCCGCGACGGCTGGTGGGAAGCTAGCTGCAGCTGGCCGGGCTCATGGAGGACGGGAGGAGAGGCTCTCAAGGGCAGGTTTTGAGATCACCTGCAGCCGAGCTTTAATTTGTAAAATACCCCATCTACAGCAACAATACGAGCCAACCTTGACAAATTCGATTCTATTGCACCACATTTAGTGGTGGACCGTCAACCTAGCAAGCCTTTAACTGAACGAAAGGCAGGCTCTATAACTTGAAGGTTTGATGGCTTAACATAAGCCTAAGCTAGAGGGTGAAAACGCTTTAATAGCCAAGATATATCAACCTGGTAACAAATAGTTTTTGATGATTCTTAACGAAAATAGTTGTCTTTTCGTTTCATTGTGACCTGTTTCTCTCTCCGCACTCACATGACGCGCTAACCAAACTGTCGCGTTGGCCGCTTCACATGTGGTCCGATTGCACCGAGGCGCGAGCCATTTCCACCCCCGTCCGTCCCTCTCCTTCCCCTTCCGCCGCCGCACTCGTCTTCTCTTCATTTCCCCGACACCTCCTCCCCATTCCCCATGGCAAGGCAGCCTTCCCCGGCCTTCTCCCTTCCCTGCCAAGCTGTTCCACAAAGCAGCTGACGGCTCGCTTCTCCGTCCAGCCGCGCGAGCTGATCGATCCATCGGCCCGGTCGATCGGGGCAAGGCAATGCCGCGTGGATCGAGCTGCTGACCGCTGATCACGGTGAGGCCACTCAGATCCGCCCGGTTGCTGCGCCTTTAACTTTGTATGCTGCGTCTTTTTCGCGGGTTGTCGTGGTGGGATGCGTTGACGTGGGAAGCAATTTGGGGTCAGAAGCGTGGGATCCCCGCTTGATTGATGTGAATTGTTGTTTCTGCCCCCGATTCCTGGAGCATCTGCTGCTTAATTTACAATTTTTGTTGGCGTTTCGTTGCCCGGTTCGTGTCTTTGTATGAATAATTTTGGTCTGATGTTTATCCGCTTGCCCGCTTGTTGGGCGCTATTGATTACCTGCTCAAATTTTCAATTTGCAAGTGATTCTTAATGTTGAAGCGTTTACATGCCATGCTAATGATTTGTTACGTTTCTTTCAGGTTCTTCCGGAGAGTTAGCCACCTGTTTCTATTTCTGCTTTTGGAATAGAACAATTTTGGCATAACTGTCGCACAAGATGCCTGGAATCGCAATGGATGAAGGTATTACAGAAGAGGTGCCAAACGGGGTGAATTCCTCTCAAAACAACGAAAATATGTCCGTCCCAAAGTCGACGGCAGCTTCAACGATGGTGGGAAGCATGCAAAGCCAGGCACTTGAGATGCATGTTGACGGTTCTGGTGCTGGGGAGCCCTCAATTGAGCAGCTCTACAACAATGTGTGCGAGATGGAGAGCTCGAGTGAGGGTGGGTCACCATCACGCGAGAGCTTTGGGTCGGACGGGGAGGAGTCGAGGATTGACTCGGAGCTTCGCCACCTTGTTGCTGGGGAGATGGAAGCCATGAAGGTGATCGAGGAGGAAGAGGGGAGTGGGAGTGTTGCCAATGCAGCACCAGCTCCTGAGAATGGGACCCCAGTCAAGACTCAGTCGACCACCTCATCCAAGAAGTCTATGAAGGCCTCAAAATCACAGCTTGAGTCTGATGCCTCTGTTGGCCCTAATGGCAAGGCATCCCCTGAGGAAGGCGAGAGCGAGGTCAGCAAACCTGGAAGCCGAGTTGGCCGTCGCCGGAAATCAAAAACCAATTCACAAAATGGAACAGAAGATGCTGGTCTTGATAACCCAGACCTTGGTCCATTTCTTCTTAAACATGCAAGGGACCTGATTGCCTCAGAAAATCCACGGAGGGCATTGAAATATGCTCTCCGAGCTACCAAATCGTTTGAGAAATGTGCAGGTGGAAAGCCGAGTTTGAACTTGGTGATGAGTTTGCATGTTGTTGCAGCTATCTACTGCAACTTGGGAAGATATCAAGAGGCTGTACCTGTTCTGCAGCGATCCCTAGAGATCCCTGTAATTGAGGAAGGTCAGGAGCATGCTCTTGCAAAGTTTTCTGGTTGTATGCAATTGGGGGACACCTATGGGATGCTAGGTCAGACTGCACTCTCACTGCAATGGTATGCTGCCGGGCTTGACATTCAGAAGCAAACCTTGGGTGAGCAAGACCCAAGGGTTGGAGAGACTTGCCGATACTTGGCTGAGGCCCATGTGCAGGCACTGCAACTCGATGAAGCACAAAGATTGTGTCAGATGGCTCTTGACATCCACAGGGAGACCGGAGAGCCAGCATCGCTAGAAGAAACAGCTGATAGGAGGCTGATGGGTCTCATTTGTGACACCAAAGGTGACCATGAAGCTGCCCTGGAGCATCTAGTGATGGCTAGCATGGCTATGGTAGCCAATGGGCAGGAGACTGAGGTGGCCTCAGTGGATTGCAGCATTGGTGACATTTACCTCTCATTGGGTCGGTATGACGAGGCTGTGTTTTCTTATCAGAAAGCCCTTACAGTATTTAAGACCAGCAAAGGGGAGAATCATGCAACTGTGGCTTCTGTTTTTGTGCGCCTAGCGGATCTGTACAACAAGACTGGGAAGCTAAGGGAGTCAAAATCCTACTGTGAAAATGCCCTCAAGATTTATCAGAAACCTATTCCAGGGACTTCTCTGGAAGAAATCGCCACTGGTTTGACTGATGTTTCAGCCATATATGAGACCATGAATGAGCATGAGCAAGCACTCAAGTTACTCCAGAAAGCCTTAAAAATGTACAACAACTCTGCCGGCCAACAGAGCACAATTGCTGGAATTGAGGCTCAGATGGGCGTCTTGCACTATATTTTGGGAAACTACGGAGAGTCATATGATTCCTTCAAGAGTGCAGTTACAAAGCTCCGCACTTGTGGCGAGAAAAAATCTGCCTTCTTTGGGATTGCCTTGAACCAGATGGGGTTGGCGTGTGTTCAAAGATACTCAATAAATGAAGCTGCAGAACTGTTTGAGGAAGCTAGGACTGTTCTGGAGCAAGAATATGGTCCGTATCATCCGGATACTTTAGGAGTATACAGCAATCTTGCTGGAACTTATGATGCAATGGGAAGGTAAGCTCCCTACTTGTTCCTGCATTATGTCATTTTCCATCACAGAATGGATTCTAAACATCAAAGCAGCACCACATAAACATCCTTCATCTCCTATCTCGCAGTATATCTTGCAAAAATATTTATCTTGCTATTTATTACTTGTCCATACTGTAATAGTTTTGTTGAATATATCATTTGCCTGCTGTTTAGGACCTAGATAACCCCATTTCCTCTGAAAAATTATGTTTTCTTTGGCACTTCATGTTTCATATTCTCAAAAGATTTATCCCTAAGTGAATATGGAAAATTAGAAACTATCGTTGTCCCAGATAGGTCCTATTTATATGTGTCCAGGGTGCTACTCACATATTAGTTTGCGTTTCTGGTAGTGTTCTTAATGTTTTGAAAGTAATAGCTTATACACAGGATAAATGTACTCTTGCAAGTGCGGATTCTTTAGTCCTAGTCGTCTCATCTTCCGGGCCAGCTTGGCACATGATTAGCATCTTTAACAGCTTTTGCAATGGTTGATGAGATATTTATTGGTAATAAGTTGGATCAGTTTAATTGAAGTAGGACCATCTTATAAATAATCTTTAGTTGCTTGTCGCTGGCTGTTCTGTAAAGAGGGATTGCACAGCTTTATCCTCTTGCTTTATCTTTCGCTAGTTACTTTTTCCTTCGTATTGTTCGTGTGGAAACTTCATGCTACTTTCAAGGCATGTGGACTATTAGCTTTATAGTTGAGTACAAGTGTACAGCAACTGGCTGGATCAGAAATGTCAACACTAACATAGCTGGCTAGATCAGATTCTGAAGCAACAATGTTATCTTTCTAATATACTTTGCAATACCAAAGTGAAATCACGAAAAATCACCCATCAGCATGCTGCCAGCAAATGTGAATGGTTTGCTATTAATTCAGCTAATATATATGCATTTTCGTTTACCAGACTGGATGAGGCCATTGAGATCCTGGAATATGTTGTGGGAATGCGTGAGGAGAAGCTGGGCACAGCGAACCCAGACGTGGACGACGAGAAGCGGAGGCTTGCAGAGCTGCTGAAGAGGCGGGCCGAGTGAGAAGCAGGAAGGCAAAGTCCCTGGAGAATCTGCTCGAGACCAACCCATATACTGTCACCAAGAGAAATACAGTTGCAGCATAAATCCATCTCTGCTCTGCAAGACCAGTATGATGAATCGTGAGTATTGTTACTAAGGTGCATGGATTGATTTGTTCAGATGCGTCAATGAGAATAGTGGTGTTTACGGGTCTAGAAATCTTGAAATGTTCAATTGATTGTTGTAAAGTTACAAATGTTATCATTGGTTATTACTTATTCAGCCTTCAGAGCCCCTTTTCTTGCGCTTTCACGAGTGCTGGCCTGCTGGGTACTGTTTCCATGTCGTGCGTGCTCCTCTAGCAGATCGCAAGCTCGCAATAGCGAGTATTTTATTCAGAAACAGTTAGCTGTATGCACTTCATTCTCATCTGATCCTGCTTCCCCACTAAAAGCGAGCCGCCACTCGCCAGCCAATACTCGCTGTTCGATCATTAATCAGTGCGAGGTCGGAATGAATTTGCGCAGATATCAGTGCGAGCCAGCTCCGGTTTTAAATTGTTGACACCATTGATTTTTTTATTTATGTTTGACCGCTTGTCTTATTCAAAATATTAGCTTAAATATGCAAAATTATATGTTCTAATCCAATTTCCTTTAATGATGAAACTAATTATAACAAAATTTTTAATAATTTTAAAAAATATTTTGAATAAGACGAATGGTCAAACGTAACTTCAAAATGGTCAAACGTCATCAATTTAAAACCGGAGGGAGTATTTCGATGTCAATCCCGAATCCAAATTGGATTGTTTCTTGTGAAATTATTGAAAAATTCCGTGTTTTAAACGGAGCATTTTTTTGTGCTCATTATTCGAAAATTTTGGTATCTTTTGATTGGATCGTCCAACACCATCTTTCTCCTGCCTAATGCGCAAGATTCGGCGCAACGGTACTCAAGTGTTCTGACCGAACGACCTTAAGACTTTTAGCGATGCACCCAAACAAGCTCATGCTCATCGGCTAAACTCCCTCAGCTTCACTGTACGTGGCCTATAGAGAATAGATATCAATGATTGTCCATCCAGGAAATCAAGAATAATCATATTTCAATACGAATCTAAACTTAATACATAAAAAAATATTTAAAGTCAAAGTTTAAAAAATTTGACTTAGGACAACCTCAAAACAATACGCTTTTTGACACAGGAGTAGTTATATAAATGCTCCATGTCGTTTGATAAGAGTATAGGTCATTTCATATTTTTTTCCCAGAACTGAAAATTCAAACATTTTGGAAGAGGTCTCCGTGGTCGGCTCAGCCGAGACAGAGACGCGAGCTTAAGGCGAGACCATCTGGGGTGAGTTAGACAAACAAGATCGCTGGCAGTTAATTGGAGGCCCATGTCCATGGAATTAAGGAACAACTAAATCAGGCCCTCGTATCGGGAAATCAGAAAAATGGAACTGGAAACACAGACCAAACCGAGTGCTTGCTACTGCTCTTTAAGGTCACTTAATTTCTACAGAGATAGTTGCTGAACAGTGTACCTCCAGGATGCATACGGTTCCGAAATCCAACCTTCTCAGAAACAAGATACATGAAGCCATGAGCAACAACTATTGACCATACTTAATCACCAGTTACTACTACACTAACTAGTTGATACATGGAGCAACTTCACGCCAAAGCCACGAGCAGACTAATGGCCATACTTCTGGAACTCCCACTCACTGTTGTCTGGATTGTCAAATTAGAATTTGTAAGGTGAGGCAAAGTGCACAGGGTCAAAGGCAACAACATAAGAACAAATGCAAAGTGTGCATGCTCAAAGGAACGATTAGTAAACACATCCATCAGGTTACCAACCTAGCGGGCACACTTGACGGGTCTTGAGCCAACGGCTGATGCAGTGGAAGTGGAACGCATGGTTGCAAACTCCTGAGACACAAGAAGTCACATACAGATTACAATATTAGTTTTCTAGTGAACTGATTCATTATATTATTGTATAAATAGATCGTGCACAATTAGTTCAAAGGGCAAATACCTACAAAAGCAACCTCACAATCTTCACGAAAATACAAGTCACCCACAACTAAATAACCACTAATTCAATAATACACTCGTCTTTCAATAATTTAGTTGTGGTTAAGACACACAAGCTGTTTACAGAAAAAATTATCTTGAAAACACTACGACATTATAATATACATGCATAATGCTGCAAGTATACACAAGCAAGAGGCTCCCAGATATAGGATTAGTCAAAAATACTGCCCAAACTGCAAAAACTATTTTGTAGTATATCAAATAATCACAACACAATAATCTTGATTAACACTATTGAAAAGTAAAATGCAAAGCGCTTATTACAACAGCCCAAAAATTAAGAGGTTGTGTCAGCAGCACCCCTACTTCAAGGAAGCCCAAAAATTAAGAGGTTGTGTCAGCAGCACCCCTACTTCAAGGATCCTTTCTGATGGATGTTAGTATTAGATTTGTTAGAATCTATGTTACTTTGCTGCACAAAATTAAGATTCAATTCCTCATGCATATTACATTTGTTAGAGTCTATGTTACTTTGCTTTCCATTCTTTGAACAACAATACCGTTAAGGTCATATATAAAAAATTTCAGCAACATAACATGGGCAATCTGAAACAGCAATATCAACTCCAGCTATAAAAGGCATGACAACTCTAGTCACAACAAACAATTAAGCATTGTCCACTTATGCGTACTAAATTTGATGCAACTGACAATTCTAGTTCAAACAAGTAAAGCCATTCAAGGCACCCCACTCGGGCGGATATGTGATGTTGGCATACTGTAATGAAGCAGAGCACACTAGTCAGGCAAGACCTAAACTGTTTTCAAACAGTGCTAATATATCAGGATCAGGACAACGAAACTACGAGAGCACCATAACAGACACCATTAGGCCTGGCAACCAAAGGCATCAAAGAAATAAGGCAAACTCTACCCCGTGGCAGCCCCCTTCCAACCACTCCACCACGGTTGACCCTAACACACCAAATTTCACGCTACAACCATTAATCAATCTGCCACTACGATGCTACTACCATCGCAATACAACAGCACAGCAGCAAGTGGCCCTGCATTCGGGAGGGGGAAGAAAGTAAGAGAAAGTGTATCATACCCCAAGCGACGGTGCACTCCTCGCTGGTAGCGCTGGCCTGGTTCGCCTGGCACTCGATGCCTGCAACGACAAAAACGAAAACAGGGGATCCAAGGACACCGCAGGGTCAGATGAACAATCTCAAATCACAGCGAATCGAACGGAAGCGGGTGAAGGGGAAAAGCGCTCACAGAGGTCCATGATGTGGTTGCGGCAGATAGCACAGTTATCCACCACGATGTCTGCAAAAATCACGGCAAAACGAGGACGAAATCGCGTCAGATCGACGGAATTCATCAAGCGTGGGGAAAAAGAGCAGCGAGAGAGATGGCGTCGGGGTACCCCAGGCCCAGAGCGAGACGGCGTTCCACTTCTTGATCTCGAAGCGCTTGCCCTTCTTGCAACCGCCGCCGGAGCAGGAGGAGGAGGCCGGGGCCGGAGCCACGGCGACGCCGCCCTTGTCCATCGCGAGCAGGAAGCAACCCTAGAATCACGAGGTGAGCGGCGAGGAGAGGAGACGGCACTTTCCAAGGTGGACGGCAGACGTCAGACGAGGCCAGGATTTATAATGCGGTTTCGCATTGGGTTTGGACTTTGGACTCTGGGGAAAGAAGACGGACGGGCCAAGCGTGAGTCATCGGGGTTTGCACGGTGGGCCACTCCTAGAGCCCAAAGTAGTTATCGTTGCGATTCGGCCAAGTCAAAGCCCAACACCTCACCCTTTCGATTTGGGCAGACCCAATTTTCTTTCGGTTTTTTTTTTCGGGGGGAATCACACCAGACCCAATTTTCTGTTGAGACGATTTTCCGCCCCGTTTTCCCCTGGGATGGCGTGCAGCAGTCAGCACTACATTTGCTCCAAAAAAAAAAAAGTCAGCACTGCAGCAGCGCGTCACGGACTCTGTTTTTTTTTTCGGAGTATTATTCTTCAGCAAGGTGTGATTGATATTGCGTGAACGTGACTCGTCTCAGAAAGGAGAAGAACCGGACTCTCGGGAAAGCCGAAAGCCTGATGTCTGATACCGTGATTCCGTTTAACACACACTCGAGTTGAAGTCACAACCAGCGTAACACTGGCAACTTTGTTCGTAGCCCACAAGGCGCAAGACAGGTGGCAACAATTTTCAACAAAGATTCCTCGCAAAAAAAAAAAGGTCGACAAAGATATCCATATACTTTTTTCCAAAATTTATGTGAGGATTACATCATCTCCAAAATTTATTGGTACCGGGGGCCTTCCGGTATCCATTACAGACAATGTATTCCCTCAATACGAAAATTTTGTTGCTTGCGCATGTATGAGTTCAGTTTTAGACGGTAAAATGTTAGATACGGTCCACCTGGTCTAAATGATGTTGAGGACCGTCTTTCTTCAGCTTGCAGGAGAGAATTATCAGTATGGAGTCTGCAGTACTGCAGATCACTTGAAACGGTTGGCTTCCTACGGCAACCAGACTCATGGCGCGACCGGTGGCGAGCCTCAGAGCAGCCTGCTTTGGCTGGTTCACTCATCTCTTCACTCAGTTTCGGCTGAGACTCTTGTATATGAAATATGCAACGCTACCAACTGTCAGGCAAATCAGAGGACAGACGACCGTGTCCATATCCAGCATTCGGTTCCTGTTGGCGGCATTTGCTTGGCGTGTCAACACCAAATGCTCATGAAGCAGGCTGCTCAGATTATCAAGCTGATGTATTACTTGACGCTGACCTCTTGATATGATCATAATCTGTTTAGTAAACCAAGAATATCAGAATCTGTTTGGAAACAAAGCATCAAATGTAGAATGTTATGTCAACATCTATAAAAAAGGATGGGTCACAAATTGAGAATAACAGACACATCCAGTACCCATGTACTCTACGGTGAGATTTATACCACAAATACCAAATTAAGTGTCGCGGAATAAGCTAAGAACGTGCATCAAGGACAGTACTAAATATATATACGGCACAAATGAGCCTGTCATGCAGAAGCAACTTTGTTATGAGTACTAGTATAGGACAAATGAGCCTCAAACCTATTGCATAGTATGTGTTTTTGTAATCGAGAAAAAAAACTATACACACATACTATGCAATTATATGGAACATTGTTAAGCAAGATTTTTTTCCTGCATGAATAGGACATGATATGACATTATGTACCATATAATTGCATAGTATGCATTTTGCAATCGAAATCCTAGCCGATACCCTCAAACATATTGCAAGAGCTTTCATCTTTTTAGGTTCATGGCTAATTATGTGTCAGCATCAGTGCTAGGAAATGAAAATAGATTAGCTAGTATCAGACAAGATCGAATTTATTAACCTCTCATGTTTCATTTGATGACACCCACAGACAATGTGATCTTCACTATTTATTGTAACAATTTAAAACTATGAGCCAAGGTCTCACTTCAATCCAAAATCATGATCCTGAATTCTGAAGTTATTAAATACATTGATACTGATAACATTGACTAATCCTACCCTAAAACTCCCACAAGCTGTGAAAATGTGCAGCTATAAAATAGTAATGTCATTACCTTTCAACAATCCAGGGATAAGGAAAATGTTTCTATATTGCTGAGGTCTACCAGATAATGTTTTTTCTTGAGTCAAATGACCAGAGAGCATCATTATTTCATAACAGTCAATCCTAATACCTCAGGCCTTTTTCTGATTAGGAAATTTGAGTATTATTGGCCTTTATGCGCTTGACAAAGCCAAAACTCTAGTAAGAATTGAAATTGAAGTTTCAAAGATGCAACTGTACTACTGTAGGGATGGGGGCAGAGGGAGGGACAGAGCTAGGGATACCTCTTCCATCATTGGTGACTCTTTCGAAAGTAGGTTTGATGATGACGAATTAGGTATCAGAGTACCATTGCCTAACTGAGAAACAAAGAGATTTGTAGGTGCAGAACCATTACAAGCATCATTTGGGAGAGCTAAATTCTGCTGACTCGGTGAATGTTTCTTCACTGTAAATTTTGAATTGAGTTCTTCAACTCGAGAGGTAAACTCATCCATCCTTTCATTCAATGTTGTTATTTGTTCTGATAGCTGAGTGATTGCACCCTATGGAAGACAGGTGGCAAAAGAAAGAGCATTTGCGTATCAGAGTTCAATTATACAAAATGTAAGTCACAAATTGCCATGCTAGTTTTAATAACACTTCATAAAAGTCACCTGATTGATGGCAGATGATTCAGGGACTCGCCCTCCACCAAACCTTCTGTTCGTGTCTGTTAGTTTGCTCAATTTCACAATGTTATTGTCTCCATGGGTAGAATATGAATGAGATAGACCACTGGTCAACATCCACAAGAAAAGTCAGCTAGCATTTTCAGATTATGATGTTTCAAGTTTGAACGATATTTTGATTTTATAGAAGCAGTAGTACAAACAGAGAGCAAGGATGGTATGAAGATACCTTTTCATAAGTTTGTTTCTCCTTTCAGCAGAGACACGGGAAAAGGCTTCCTTTGGACTTGAGGCCAGCTCATCATCAATGCTGAGCTTGGTCTTCAGATCTTCTGGTAACGCCTGGATATCAGTCAGATGCCAACGATAAATTAAGCAATATAACTAAAAATAATGAGGATATACTGTGAAAGTATATAATTAACAAAATATATACCATAACATCATTCATCAATTTCTCCAGCTGAATTTGCTCAATATAGGTGCGCGGTATATAAGAACCATCCAAGCCTAACTGTTCAGCAACAAATTTGACATGAAGCCTATCTCTTCCTTGCACCTAAAAAGGAGAATCGAGGTTATACTTATAATATTTGCACATCATAACTCATTGTTGGTATACAAAGAGAAATCAAGTAGTACTTAAGAATTCGAGATGTGCAAAACGACATTGAGAGAAATAACATGAACCAAACGAGATTGATTATGCTCACTTGTATATACTGCCGGTTGAGTTGCTCCAGCCAGTCAATTTTAACAGTTGCTTTGCCATCAGAAAAAACGTGACTGCTTCTCTTCAGTATAGCAGCTATAGTATATCCCAACGCCATCAGACCACCAAGAAGACGTACACTGACTTCAAAAGTAATCCTTGGGGATATGATAAAAGGACTGTCCGTCACCCATTCCTCCGAAATACAAATATAAACAACATTAGGGAGTTGGTGAACATTAGGGCTAACAGCTAGGGTTCGTTCCAGGAGAATGGGAATAAACAAAAGTCAAAGAAGACATAGCAAATGGCCAAATGCATAACGATAGTAAACCTAATGAACATAAACGAGAAGTACAGTTAAGGTTCTGACAAGATGAAAATACTGAACTAGATCCGACCTAGTTTAAGAGTTTTCAGCTATTGAACATGATACCTAAGGAAGTGTGTCAAACCAAAGAAGCTTACAATACTAGCATCGAAACATCACCAATGAGCAACATCCTACGTGAATATGATATGTAGCTACTGAACATGAAACTGAAATACCTCAAACATCAGATTATATTTTCCTTCTCTATTCCGCATTCGGAGATAAGATTGGCAGGATTCTGGATCTTCACCAGGTGGAAGAAGATATATATCATATGTTTCTTCATTGCCCTCTGTATGACCATCACCAAGCACATCCTTGATTTTATCAGGTGTTAGAGACCTTGGTGACTGCACATGTAAACATCCAAGAGTCAGGTTATCTTCATTAATCATGAAAGACCTTGGTGAAGAATTCAATAGTTAAGACTTCTTGTCATCAGAATACACAAAGAATTTCAGACATGTATGAAAAGAGAAGATATTAGCAAAGTCTACCTTTAGAATGTACATAGGATTTTGGAACCCTGTGAATGGGTTGAATTTGTTTCTAATTTTTATATGAGCGGTTTCCAAATCCGGCTCAATGAAAGCCTTGTACATTGGATAAACCTGAAAAATACCATTATTGAATATTCAGAAGCAATTTACATGTAATCATGAACCACAGAACCGCTAATGCATATTTAAAGCCAAGTTGAAGTCAAGCTACCGTTTCAGAGATCTGATGAATGATTTCTTCAGGTTCCTGGCCAGCTCGTTGTATGTCCCGTAAAACCCTCTTCACCAGGTCAAAATGAACACCACCAGTGACAGAGACACGCAGGTCCAGCAAAGGCCGTATCCTCTCACTCAGTGCATAAATGCCTTCAATGATAACAATCCGGGAGCTAGGGGGGTCAACTGTTCTGTTGCACATATGAATGATAATATTAAACAACAAATGATGAAATATGCACCTAACACTGAAAGATGGCAGCGATTATTTACCTATACCCAGTTCGGCAGCTCAACTTGAAATCATAGATTGGAACCTGAACTGACCTCCCTTCCTTCAGACCATGAATATTTTCCAACAGCGTGTCATAGTCCGTTAGACGTGGATCTGAACAGGTGTGAAGCGGTGAAAACCTCAGTTCCCATGGTTTGCAACATCATCACCTCAGCGAATGCAGTTTGTAATGATAGAATTCTCTATACTTCCATCACATCATAAATCAAATAACAATAGTTATACCATTATCCATACAGGGGTATGCAGTTGCAAAAAAGTACAAGATACTCAGTTCGTCTCAGATATATCATATATGTAATCTGAACTAATTCTTTGCAGAATATTTTGCTGTGAAGGAAGCAGCATCCAAATATAACTATATGACAAAATGTAAACCGCTTGGAGCTCAGTGGTACCATCAAAATTGCCATCAATTATGCGAGATGCATCATTGTAGTTGTCCATTGATATTACAGCAACATCGGGCGTCAAATTGACCACCTTCTCAGTAAACACAGTCTTCCCAGCACCTGAGGGGCCGGCAACCCCCACAAATATGATCCCTTCGTTGTGCTGCGCCAGAAGCTGGCAGGCACGGATCACAACGAAGAAGCCTTTCTCAAAAGACAGGTAATCAGGAAACGGGACAATTTCATAGCGGTTCTTGTCCTTCCTTTTCCTCAGCTGGACCTTGTCGCGCAACAGGTTATGCCGCCTCCTTGGCGAGTCGGCCATGGAGTCGTTTAGTTCCATCTGGAGGTAGTCTTTGTAGACTGCATCATCAGATTTGAGAAGAAAATTAAAGAGACAACATCAAGCAGCAAGGAATTCGCAACCAACAGGTGAAGATACAGACAGATTCGGAATTAATTGCCCCAGTTATCCAAGCAAGTTAGGGTTCCTCACCAGCAGATGAAACCAATCACGCCGGGATGGGCCTAGAGAAGGAGGACGATGACTGAGAGCAGGAGCAGAGAGTTCCACCCGGGGTTGGCTGCCGTGCTACAGTCGGTGGCTGGAGTTTAGAGGCGATGACGGCGCGGGCGCGGCCGAATAAGAAGAGCACGATGGTGTGAGCGGAGGGATGCTTCGAGGTTAGTGCCGACCTTTTTGGGGCCGGGCTCGACGTGGCCAAGCCCAAAGCCCGATATATATATAGAATTTATTATGCATACGGGGTTGAGTAGAATGTGTACTCCAATATTACCGGAGTACTCCGGTAATAACATCAAAGCTCGAATCCGCTAAGGTTAAATCCTTTTGACAAACATTTATGAACCTAAAAGAAACCGGTTAGGACTTAGGACTACATGTAAAATACTCCTAGAAACATAGGTGTATAACCCTTAATGATCGTCTGGTTCAATGATGTTATAAAACCAATGGAAGATAGTAGTACAACCAAAAATCGGGTAACTTCATAGCTAACAGTGTGACATGCTGACGTTTGTATATTCGTAGTCGGCTCCAATAATTTCAGGATAACAAATAATAGGGATAACACGTAAGAAAATGTCCATGGAGCACTGAGATTTTAAAACAAGATACCATATGGTCCATGTATTACAGAATTGCGGCATGAATGGTGCCGCTCAATGTCCCAGGGGCAAAGCCGTGGCAGAGCTACAGCGTGATCACTCGTTTTTTGTTGCTCTAAAAGATAGCCTTACTCGAAGGACCTATTAATGGAAACAAAGTTACTGCCTCACCAGGAATGCTCTAATGCTCAAAAGGAGAAGACAAATTCCCTCGCACTTGCTTTTCCTGGACAGTGATGTTATACAACCTCCGACCATGTGCAGAAAGGCACGTAACAAATTCCCGAGTTAGCTGAAACAGACGATGATCGAGAACAGCACGCCTTAAAATGGAACCCGATTTGCAGCACAAATAGCAAAAAGTCCTGACCCTTTTTCTCCTCCTCTTAGCACCGTCAATATGGCTAGACAGCATCTACAAAGTGCATTCCAGATAAACAAGAAAGTTTCTATCATAATCTGACGCACATCGAAAGATCTTTAGATGACTCGTCCCCACATTTTGCTGGAAGATTTTTCATCAGAAATTGAAAAGTGACAACAACGTTGTGCATATCTTGCAAGGATCAGATTGGAATGACAAAAATATTCCCTTGACGAGCCCTACTTGCCAGCCGTTCTTTATTCTTAGCGCACCTTATGACCAGCTTTACTAGTCCAAATGAAATTCGCAAGGCATTTTATTCGTGTCCCATAGCATAAGATAATTTAGAGCATCTTGAAATCTTGCCGTACCAAGATTTTCAACGAGGTGGTTTAGTCATATAAACTGCAAAGCATCTTATTCTCAGGTCCTTTGATCCCAAAAAAAAAAAAAAAAAAAAGCAGGAGAACACCTGAAGACAAACTACAAATACAAACATATTCTTCTGAGCTTAGTGCAAAGGTGCCCCAATACAATTATTAACCTTTTCATGTACTCCTCACGATCTGTTGGTCTTCATGAGCTCTATAAATTCACCAAAAGCTGTAAATCACATGAAACAAAACATCAACTCAATGAAACTAATATAGTGGTACTTTCAACAACAGCTTGTATATCTAGAAGAGTTTTGGAAGATATAACGCTCAAGGATATGTACCTGTGTCAGAATCATGTGGCCCTGGGGAGGACTCGGGGTGGTACTGGAGAGACATAAGCTTCATCTTGGGGTACTGAAGGCCAGCACAGCTATTATCATTGAGATTGATGTGTGTTACTTGCGCTCCTTCTGGAAGTGATTCTGGGTCAACCGCATAATTATGGTTCTGCAGGAAAAAAGATATCTTACCTCAGCGCAATGCAGAGCACAGAATGCTCGAAATTAATAGAGACGATATTATCTTGCTACCAGATAAAACACATATTCCTTGGAAGGAAGCACATTCGTTTGATCAATATCAGTTTTTAATTCCAAAAGATTGATCAAATTTAATTTTAAAAGCATTGCCTAACAAAACAAACTTACAAGCTGCATCAGGAGTCTGACCAATTCGAAATACTAAGTGAAGGGTGAAAGAAGTGCAATACCTCTCGAACAAATAAACAGACAGGCACAGGATTAGCACAAGAAAATTATTCACGCAAAAGTAATCATGAAAACCATAAAACCATCAATTTCTTTGGTTCAGAAGAAAAGTGATCAACAAGCCCTTACAGCACTACAATTGCACAATGCTAAAAGAATTAAATAAATGGAGTGCTAAAAGTCAGAGAGGATCAAGGTTATATCAATAGAGTAAGATTAGATTTTGAACAGAAATATTCACGTCAAGAATCAAATATTGAACTAAGACAAACCTGTGAACTTATGTCCACACGTCCACTTCGCAGATCGCAAACAGGATGATTCCCCCCATGATGACCAAATTTCATTTTAAACGTCTTCCCACCGAGAGCCTGCCCAATCAATTGGTGGCCCATACAGATGCCAAACACAGGAATCTTTCCTACTATTTCTTGCACTGTTTTAACAGCATAAGGAACAGCAGCTGGATCTCCAGGGCCATTGCTAAAAAGAACACCATCAGGCTTCAAGTTAAGTACTTTCGAAGCAGGCCAATTTGCAGGAACAACAGTTATTTTGCATCCATATGACGTCAAGCGTCTCATAATATTATGCTTGATTCCAAAGTCATAAGCAACCACCTAAAAAAGGAAGCCAGTGTGAGGTAGGAGATTTATTTTGTATGTGTTGAAAAGAGTGTCAATACTGACATGAAAAGTTTCACTTGACTGATCCTTCTTGAACTCCCATTCTGAATCTGTCTTGTCTGACCATTCATATGGAGCATCACATGTGACACCACTAATCAAGTCAACTCCTGCATAATGTCAACATGAAAGCTTCAATCACAACCAAGTGACTAGCAGCTTAAACATCACCCAAACAACATTCATGACGGTATTGGTACCAATAACAATTTATACGAGACCCCGGTGGAAGAGATAAAGAGCATTGTCAAAGAAATATAGTTCTAGATGAATGAACAATTCACTCTATCGAAATATAGCCAAGTCTATATGCTCCAAAAATTCAGAGTATATACTGTTACTTGTTCTCCTTTGTTTTTTTTTCCTTTCTGTGAACACCTCTTTTCTGAGGTGTACTGAAATATTAGAAGTAATGAATTTATTGACAATATCCTGTGGCACTCGGTTCTATAAAATGTCAACATTGATCATAGCAGAAAGATAGTTCTATAATCACCATTCACATATGTTTTAACCAAAAGCATCAATCAACACATATGAAGCTAGTTCTCACTACAAAATGTTGAGAAAAGAAATCTGTCAGATCCAATTGCACTCAGACTTTTCTCTCTCTCTCTTTTTTTTTTCTTTTCGCAGAGAGGGGATCTTAACATACCAACAATTTTCCACTTTTTAGCCATTTCCAGCAACTCTGCATCTGTTCGAGATTCATCAGTACTCAATACACCAATAAGACTACCATCTTCCCTTAACCTTCGTGTTATAGCACGTGTATCAACGTCGTCTGCATAAAAAACAAATACACAGTGAAATTATAGAATGTTTTGCACATGAGAGATAGAGGGCGTGTGTTTGGGTGGGTGTGGGTGGGAGGAGGTTAGTTTCTATCACTTACATATTCCCATGATGTTCCTCTTAATCAGATACTCTTCAAGTGTTTCCTTGCACCGCCAGTTGGAAGTACTACAAAAGAAATATTAACTTTACAAAAGAAAAAAGAAGGAAAGTTCTCTTAAGCATCAGCTAAATCAATACCAAAATAGAAAAATTACCATATGCTTAAATTTCTTATGATTAGGCCACCAAGGAAGCATTGATTCGATTCTTCATCATCTACAGACGCATCATGTTATATTTCATAACTATATAACTGTTCGAAAAATATCTCACATCTCCAAATTAGAAGAGTAACAGACCAGGATTAACACCAGTGTTTCCGATATGGGGGTTTGTCATCAGGACAAATTGGCCAGCATAGCTTGGGTCAGTCAAAATCTCCTGATATCTGCAAGCACACATAAGTAGCAACTCTTAGTCATTCATAAATGGTTTACATGAACAAAATAATAACAGCAGCACCAGCACATGAAATTAATGCACATAACCTATAATGCTAGAGCAATACTGTGGCACGATAGTCCTGCACCACAGTTAAACTGTAAAAAATGGAAAAAGAAGAACTCTCATTCAATATTACCAAGAAGTTGATAAAGAAAAGGTAGCATAAGATGCCAAAACTAGTAGAATCCGTGCAAACCGTCCAGCCAAACCAGCCTGGCTACAGTCAACAGCCGTATAACTTATGAATGACTATGCCAACCACAGTATATTACCACTTCGGAATCCACCAAACTCAATAAAGGTATGTACTTTTTAAACTGGGAGGACAAGAATCATTTGACAACCCATCCCTAATGGTTATGTTTCCCTAAATTCTGATGTAAATCCTTCACCATGCAGTACTTAAATTTTCGGTCAGGAGCAGGCCGCACTGCTGACGTCTGTGAGGCGTCGTCTTGCGCATTACGTTGATCTCCACATCGCCGGCCTGGCTCATCGATCTCCCCGAAAGGGGCACCGCCACCTGGAGGTGGCCTAAGAAGCCGTGTGTGCGGTGGTCTCCAGTGTGCTCGCGGACACGGTGGTGTGCTTGTCTGCTCAGATTCTCTCCAGATCCTCGCTCCCTCTCTGTCTCTATGACAGATGGGGCCTAGGTGTATTGGGAGTATCATATTGGGAGACTGCTGCAACCCTCACGCCCAATATCCTGAAAGTAGTATTGGGAGCCTTCCAATACCACCTTATTGGGAAGAACAGATTATTGGGAGACTGTTGGACCTGCCCTTAGAAGAGTTAACAGTGTTCAACTTGACAGAACGCATAAAAAACTTTACGATCCTGAACAGGGGCGCACATAATACCACTCAAGACAGAAATAGAAGTCAGTCATGGATGATTTACCCTGTCAAGGATGTGTTGAAAACCACTTCAGCAACTTGGGTTCCAGAAGCACCAAAGGACTTAGCCCTCCACACCGAGCCATCTTCCAGAACAAGACGAGCGTCACTCAGCTTCCACGGCCTTTGAGCTGTAAGAATGATTCAACAGCAGTGATTATGGATCAGCCAGGCCCTCAAACTGTGTCACCACAAATGGAAAAAGTGCTGTGTGAATCAGCGAGATAAGCGAGAAACAACTCACCTTCATCACCTACCACGCTCGCACTCTGCACGCCACTGGCAACCTGCGAGGATGAACATTTTCAGATAATTCAGTTTCACGGGGGTAAACAGCAGAGCGATACATGGGGGATTCAATCGTGTCGGCAGGGGATAAGACGAGAGCAGGGTTTTACAGGAAGCACAAGGAACCCATCGATACAAAATGAGAAAAATAGGAGTTAAGCTGAAGGAGAGATAATCTCGCCACAAGCTCACCTTCGCGCGGACGCCGAGGCAGCGGTCCCCGCCTCGCCGGTGACCCGCCGAAGGCGCCGCGAACGCGAGCGAGGTGGGGTTCAGCTGAGCGGCGGAGCGCGGATTGGCGCTGGACAGGCACCGGGAGGGAGCGGAAACGGTCGCCGCAGGCGCCGCCATCGGAGGGTGATACGGACAAGGGGGGTGGTCGCCTCACTCCGCGCCGCCGGCCCGCGCTCCTCGCTGCTGCCGCCGCCTTAGGTTTTGCTGTTTGTGGGTTTTGTCCTCCCGTTGCTTCGGCTGTTGTTGTCTCGATGTCGGCCTCCACCAACCCCCGCAGGCTCGCAATATCAGTGGGCCCGTAAGCAGATCTTTAAGTTGACTGCGGCCTAGCCCACTGTGTGGCGTAAATTTGGTAATGTCTGACCCAGAGATCTCGGCCCAATCGCGAGGGCCCAGAGAGGCGGGGGGACTGGTGGATGTCGGCAGCAGTGGACGGCGGAGATCTCTTTGCTCCGTTTCTTTTCCATCAAGCGGCACGCGAGCAGTTTATTTTGCTGATGTGCAGCTCAGATAGATCACTCGCTCTAGGAGCTCAAGAAAATCGATTTAACTTGGATGTAAAATGTAAAATTGTTGATCAGCCCCTGGCATCTACAGCTACTAAAAGAACACCAGTACGTTGCGCCAATCATTGATCACTCTAGCCAAAACAAAGCGGAACACCGAGGGCGTGCTTGGTTCACGGCCTGCGTTTGCCACACCGATGGTTCGGCGCCGCCGAAGGTGTGGCGGCAAAATTCAGCGCCAACTCTTGGCGCTAGACGACGAAGCTTTTAGCTGCAAAAACTGTGGCTCGCCGAAGTTTTCAGTTGAACCAAGCAGCAACGTAGAATTTGTGGCGCCGTCGGAGCTTTGGTTTGGTAAAGTGTGGCGCCGAACCAAGCACGCCCCGAGTCCAATCAATGCGCTGGTGCGATGATTTACACGCTTTTGACTGGATGCAACAGACAAATCCAACCCAACTCATCTATACTCCTATCAACATTCTGAATGGAAACATGGTCAATTTATGAAAGCTGTTAAGTTGTGCCCATGGCCTACAAACAGCGAGACCCCACGTGTTAGCAGGACACAGCGCCTCCGTCTCTACGTGGAGCGCGAGCGCGAGTGACGTGTACCCTGACCAACCCGCCGCATCGACGTCGCCTCACTTGTTGCCACGTTGGCACATGAGAACCACGGGCTCTCCGGCAAAATGAGACTGGGCAACAGCTGCACGTCTCGAAAGTGCCTCAGGATCACAGCGGAATCGATCACCATCCAGCGATTGATAACTGAAAGCATATATTGCTTCTTGCACGCCAAAACGCACCCAACAAATCTCATGTTGGAACACGTCAAGTTCTTTAGTACTAATAACACATGCATTTCAAAAAAACTTTTTTTAATTAGATTCTCATTCTATTTGAACCAAGAGTCCGCTAAAGGTCTGATTAGACGGTCTAGATTGGATTTATTGTAGACAACTAAAATTGCAGGTGTTATCTACACCATACATCATGTGTATCTAATGATAGAGTTGCATTGCTACGGACCATGCACTGTATTAGTGCATTTTTACTGTTGGATACATACAATGTGTGTTGTAGATAAAATCTACAACTGAGATGCTCCTCATTTTGTGTGTAGTACCAGATAGTCTGACTTGTGTCTCACTGCAACCATCGTGTGAGGTAGAGGTGATTCATGAGTCAAATCATACCCTAAGCAGCCGTAGATAATTAGAAGTCGGCTCTATAACATTTTCTTTGAAACAATTAGGTGACAGTGCAATGATATCATGTGTGGGATTAGTGTCGCAAATAACAACTTAGATGGTTGTCAAGGTGTTACATTGGTGTTGTAAGTGTTTAGACCTTGAGGTATGCCTTTGCTTGCTAACAGGTGACAATTATAGTGTGTAGTCTGAGATTTTTGAGAAACCGAATTTAAGTTTAAGATACACCTTTTGTCTATTAAAATATTGTCATATGACATACCAATCCATGATTGAAGAATCTATCATTGACCTTAGGTGACAATTATAGTGTGTAGTATGAGATTTTTGAAACCGAATTTAAGTTCAAGATACACCTTTTGTCTATTGAAATATTGTCATATGACATACCAATCCATGATTGAAAATTTTCTATCATTGACCTATATTTTTAGGAATCAATTTTACAAAACTACAGTCATATATCATGTGGCATGACTTTGATAATCAAAATCACATTAGTGTCACTACACTACATTGTGAAGTTATATTTTTATTGCCATTTTGTACACAATGAGATTGTAGCTATACTTATGAACATGATTTTTGAACATATCTATAGCATAACTAACTTTAAGAAACCAAATTGTGCACTACAAAATGAAAAAAAATGTGTTTTTATGAAGTTAATAATTAAAGTGCAAATTTACTTTACCGAGGGATAAGAGAAGTAGGTTTTCCTTCAATCCGCTTTATGTAAATTGTGGTTTGCGTGATAGAAGGGCACTAACTCTTGAGTGAAAATTTTGATGTCCGGACCTACCATGAACTATGTTTGCATTGATTTTTGTTGTCCAAACCTCTGTAAAAAAATACGAAGGAGGTATATTATACAGAAAATAAGTAAAAAGAACACAGGATAAAATTCAAACCGAAAAACAATAGTGCTACTAAGGTCACAACTTTCAGTTCTGATTGGTCATCGGTTGATACAGTATCCTAGCATAGATTCCATGAAGCTAGCAAAGCTATGTAAGACATGCCCCAGGATATAGTTTAACAAATTAAACTCCAGACTGTTATAGTTCAAGTTTTTTGCAACAAGATCTTGACAATATCAAGGGCTTGCCTGGCTTGTTTGGTTCACTGCTGGGGTAGATTTAGCAAAAACAGGGTTAACTCGCTCGTCGATAAAAAAAAAAAAAGGAAATGTCACAGCCTGCTTTCTGGCTCTCCAAATCAAAATTTCCCCTAAACTTCCTCCGCTTCTTCTTGCCGAGGAAGGCAGCGCGAGCAAGTAGCGAGCGAGCGAGCGCAGCAATGGCGGACTCGTCTGCGCCGACGCGGGTGATGATGGCGGTGAACGAGTCATCGCTCAAGGGGTACCCGCACCCCTCCATCAGTTGCCGCGCCGCCTTCGACTGGACGCTCTCCAAGCTCATCCGCTCCAACACCGGGGGCTTCCACCTCCTCTTCCTCCACGTCCAGGTCCCCGACGAGGACGGTATGTACACTCGCGCGCTCGTGCTCCCTCATCGCTACGCGTGGATTGCTTGACGAAATGCGTCGGTTCTTTCTCGATTCACCCGTTCCAGCTTCTGTCGATTTTGAATGCGATGTTGCGACTTGGGTACTAATATTCTTCGAGCACGCGTAGTTGTTCCTACCACGCACCAGCGGTGTTCGACAAAATGCATCATATGTTAGTTAGTTGATGATTACTTTCTGCAGTCTCGTTGTTTTTTAGGCGAATCCGCACTCTGCTGAAACTCATGTTGTGTTTGATATTTGTTTCCCGTTTCGAAATGCGTGTTTGACAATTGCAAATAGTTGCTCTCAGTTTCTTTTTTTTTATCATTTTTTTTTATCATTTTGCTCTCAGTTTCTGATGCGTCTAGTCTCTGTTCAGGGCATCCTATTTTGGTTATATGACTAGATGCGTTATGTGGAACTGTTTCAGGACTAGTCAATGTTTTGGATAGGCTCTACGCTATTTTTCTAGGCGATATTGGTTGTTATTAGTTTGACGAGAATATGGATCAGGCATACCTGGATCAGAATTGTCGGTGGGTGTATTATGTGGTCTTCAAAGGCCGATGTTACAATGTGATATTTCAGCAAATTAGAACTAACAAAAAAAAAATCAGCAAATTGGTCCTGATGATTATTTTGATCCTAAATGGTTCGCCTCTCACTGATAATGCTGGGATGCTGGTTTTTTCTCTACCTGAAATGAATATATCCAGTACTAGCGTGTTGTTTGAAAGAAAATAACTCTCTACCAGGTTCGAGATACAAATGCGGTCACCTTATATAAACTTCCTTACTGGTGATTTTCTGCTTTTATGGTATGGAATATGGATGGCTTTTTGACAAAATGATTTTAGGGGTGGAAGATTGTGCTGTTTTTACTGTAGTTTATTTTATAACCAGTCAGCTCAGAAAATACTCTATGATATTGCAAATATACCTCTTACATATAGTATGAATTATTTTTTGTACAGGAAGGTATTATTTGTTACTGGTTGTGTGCATATTGTTTGCGCATTCTGCAGTGCATCAGCCATGTTCTAACCACAGGCTTCTTCGATTTCATTTTACATCCTTTAGAGTTTAGACCATGCTGTTGTCATAAAATCGCATATTGGCAGGCTTGGGTTTTGTTAAGCTTACAAATCTACACTCTATTATAGACATGTTATCCGTATCACTTTGCTCTGTTTATGCCACGAAGAATATTGTTAGACCCTGTTTAGTCTTGTCTTTTCTTTTGAGAAATGTTGCTGTTGCAGGAGCATTTTGCTCTTGCTGTCTTGCAATCTATTTCTATGTACTGTCATTTTTGCCCATTTTGGGACCAGGTGCTTTGTATGTTGAAAACTTGGCCTGTTTCTCTCTTTGTGCTTTTTGTTTAATTCTGTGCATATGCTTTTGTACAAGATAAAGTAGTTTCAGAGCTGGCAAATGATTAGACCTGTATTAGGCTTTTGTCTCTCAGGATTTTCTTTGGGACCCTGATAAACTTTAACTGAGACCAGAGCTTGAACATAGCATTTATGCATCATGAAAGTTTAGATGACACCTCTTTTGATGTCTTAATTTGTTTGCTTTGCCTGTTCTAACAACCTTTTCAATTTATTCTAAATCATGTGCGTTAGACTGCATAATGAAGAATGATCTGGACTGAAAGTTTCGTTTGTGTTTACTGATGTTCTTATGTTACAGAACAACATAGCCGATATGATAAATTGGACCAAAACAAACTCTGCGTCACATACATCTTGCTTAGGGATTTTTTTAATCAGGCTTAGGGCTCATTTGATTCATATATTTTGTTCTGATCAGTAGACGACTCATTATAAACAAAACCAGTTTTTGGTTGGTGCTGTACCAGGTTGAAATGATTCATGTGCAACTAAAACATCAGGCTAAGTGGTCATCTGCTGTTCAGTTTAGAAATCGGTTCATTATTTTTCCACATGAACTTTAGCGTTTATGATTTTTCATTTTTTTTTTCTGTTTATCTTTCTGTACAACAGGTGATCTTTTTATTACTTTTTGAATATGATATGGACCTCTATTTTTGTATCTTCATATGAAATTGCTCACCTTTATTTTGTTGCCAATCGAAAAGGATTTGATGACATGGATAGCATCTATGCATCACCTGAGGACTTCCACCAAATGAAGCAGAGAGACAAGATAAGAGGGCTTCACTTGCTTGAGTACTTTGTAAACCAATGCCATCAGTTAGGGGTAATTGAACTTGGTTATTGCTCCCAAAAAAAAAAAAACAACTGAATTTCATCAGTAGTGCAGGCTCGAGTCAGGCAGCCTCTTTGGTTTATAACAGTCTTCTTATCTATCTTGTGTTGCAGATAAAATGTGAGGCATGGATCAGACATGGGGATCCAAAGGAGGTTATCTGCAGCGAAGTGAAGAGAGTTCACCCTGATCTTCTAGTTGTGGGAAGTAGGGGCCTTGGGCCATTTCAGAGGTAATGTATGCGCATGACTTGGTGTTTCATAATTCAGTCATGTTGCACGATTGTATTCAGAGTGAAGTGCAAATTTTGTGCTCTTTTCGTTCTGTCTTTTGTGTGTGTTTGTCGAGAGGATGGGTAGCGAGTATTATGATGAAGATAGAGAATGCATGCCGCCTCAACTTCTCACATTACTGTTCCCTGGCCCTGTTTTTCAGAAATGTGACACTTTTTTATGCTTTGATTGTCCAAATATTTATGAGTGTCTTACTCTGTAAATGCAACAAAGGATAGATTGATTACCTATTGTATTGCTGTTCTTTTGGCACTTGATTCAACTCTAGTTTCCTAGCCCGGCATGGATGTTCGCACTCAATTCTGGCAATCAGGGTTGTTAGGCCCTTATGCTTGACCGTCCCGCAAGAAGTAGATAAAATAATTTAGCTTTTAACATGTTTTATATATTATTTTATGGAAAACAATAGCATTTTTTGAAACTAAGAAATGTTAACAATTTGTGCTTTATGGGCTCGGTGCCAGGCCTTGAGTAACCTGGCCAATCCAGCCAAGGTTTGGGCCTGGCCTAGCCCATCACATGAACAAGTCTGGTGGTTGCTAGTGGTGATTTTCAGCATCTTCTTTCTCTCTTGGAAATTTAGTACCTCAATGTAGTACACTATTATTTAGCGTGAGAAAATGTCTTTGTATATTTTCTTTCGAGGACTTAAAATGTTGATATATTTCAAACCAGCACAACCTTTCAGTACACTTATATGTCACACACAATTAGGGGTTATGGTAATTCTCTTTCAAGTTGTACTGAGGCTAATAAGCTCATATAGCGTGATGTTTCTTTAGAATGATATGCACTAAGCCTTATAAGATACCGAATTGTGGTTTCTGATTAATTTAGCAAGGTCTGTTTGTAAAGAAATGATATTCACTAGGCTCCCTCCCTCCCCTATGATTGATTCCTTTGTTTGGTATATTGAATATGTCAGATTCATTTTGAAATGATAGAATATATTGTTTCTTAATATCCTTGAATTCTTTTCCATTGTGCCTAATGGCCTCAATTGCACCTCATACTTTGTAGTGGGCAAGTAAATATGTACCCCCAGTGTGTAAAAATAGATTGGTAATGTAACTTTATTTTTTTAGGAGATAGGTAACGTGACTTTAACCTTTATAATAGAATACTTTAAATTTTCTACGAGGTTTAAACCAGAATACCAAAATGCCACTGAGCATATGAATAGTTTTTTGTCAAGAAATATTTTTGAAATGGAAAAGGGTACCAAATGAAGATGAAGAACACAAACTTTTCTTTTGTCTACTTTGTCATGCTGCTTCTAGTGAAAGCATAATTACGGCCTTCGTGTGATCCTGTATCATTCTCTCTTTTGGTTGTGTTGGTGCTGAAATCATCTCATGATAGTACCGTTTCTCAACTTTCCAAGTGAATAGGGAATGCATGATGCATGTTTGCACTATTATGCCTTGTGATCATGCATGTTCTAGTGTCTTCATATGATTCTGGATCTTTTTTTTCTCTCCATATTTGTGCACCCTAAAAAAGATGTTAAAATACAAATCAAACAGCAGTGGAGCGTGACTATTGTGAGAAACATATGCATCGCTCGTAATGATAAACACTCATTTGGTATTACTTTTGTATAATATGCTAATTGAAAGAGACAGTAATTTGGTGGCCTGTACATGTAGAGCTAACCAACGCTCATTATGATGTGCTGCATTCTGGTTGCCTTTACTTGTCGTTACTTGTTAGGACAAGATAACTGGTATGAGTTTGTACTAGCTATTGGATTAATGGCCTGCTCCCTCCAATTTTTTTTTCTTGGTGTTCAGACAAAGCTTTTAGTTCAAATTGGAACTACCATTTTTGTCTGAACGTCATCAAAAAAGGAAAGGAGGGAGTATTTGTTTAGAACTAGTCATGTGATTCTCACTGACAGCATTCATCTGCTTATTTGCTTAATGTTCTTAATCGGTATGTTGTAATGGTGAGCAGCTAAAGGCAAGATCAATTATGTAGCTTGACTAAAAATGCTTATTGAGTAATTTCATTTATCCCGAACGAGCATCTTGCATTACTTCTCTGCAATTATTTGTAGGATATGATGTCAAAGTTCTGTTGTTGGTGTTCACTGGGTTATTTAGTTACTTTGAGCTAGGAGATGGGAACTTATATATATGGATATTGTACATTTGATTAGGAGCAAATGATATTTGTTTTCTGCGTTGTATTATGATTGTGTGAAAGTCCGTAGCGAGTTTATTTGCACCGAATCTGAATGGTTTGTTGCTGCTCCTTGTAGGGTTTTCGTGGGCACAGTGAGCGAGTTCTGCGTTAAGCATGCTGAATGTCCCGTCATCACCATCAAACGCAAGGCTAACGAAGCTCCTCAGGACCCTGTCGACGATTGATGCTTTCAAGTCATGCTACTAGTTGAGAACGAGATATTCTTCACTGCTTAATGGGTTAATGTACAAAATACAATATGGAAGTGCCTGGAACTAGTAGTACAAACTTTGCACACTGCGCCCCAAAACTAGAGTGAAGAGATGAAAACTCTATTACCCATGGATGATGAGAGATCGTATCATATGTGATACATCAATCAAGTTGTGAACCTAAGCTACTATGTGATCATGTACTAGGCTTTGCAGGAATGAATGCCCCGCCCCTTATTTGCCCCTGCCTAATCACAGCATCCGCAGGATATCTGAAGCCTGCATACTCCTTGGGCACGGCGTAGCCTTTCGGCATGCCGTGCTGCTGGGGCTGGTGGTGATGCCCTTTGCTGCCGGCCTTGTTGTCGTTCTTCCATGCTGCAGGCTTCCCCGGCGCGAACTTGATCTCGAAGCCGTCGTCGATGTCGTGGATCATGGCGCGGGAGCTCGCCATGGGCTTCATCGGCGGGTACTTGATGTCGAAGCCCTTCTCCAGGTCGCCGCCGACGTCGTTGGTGCCGTAGTAGTACTGGTCGTCGACGGACTTCTTCTTCTTCTTGGAGAAGCGGCGGCCGCACAGCCGCCCGATGACGCAGGCGGCGACGGCGAGGAAGCAGATGACCGCGAGCACGGCGAAGACAGGGCCGAACGAGCCCTTGGACGCGGCCGTGGACGGCTGCGCGTGCATGATGGCGCTGGCTGGGTTGGGGTAGTACTCCTCTGTGGTCTGAGGTAAGGAGGCCATTCTCTCTTTCTCTCTGCCTCTCAGCTCTCGCCAACTACGAAGCTCCTACTACTCCGCTCTCCCGCTACGAAATGGTTTGGCCGTTCGAGTGTCTCCAGGGCACTGAGGGAGTGTGGTCCTTTTATGATGGTGGAGGCTATCTAAAGGGTGCGCCGATTTGAAACCGAGCCATTCCTTTGCATTTTTTTCACAAGCCAAGTGTGCCGAACTGCTGGTATGATGATGCTGCCCATCTTTTCACTCCTCATTCATTCTTCTTTCCTCAGAGATCTTTGAACGCGTCGGACCGCGAGAAAGGCGGGTGCTTTGGGATCCCTTTGGAGCAGTTCAATGCGAGCTTGGAATAACGTCTCGGTACGTATGCGAACGCATCACACAGCAGCCGCATCCTAGCCTGCCTCTCAGCTCTCACTCTCTGCACGGTGTCCCCTTCCCCTGTGCCGCCCTGTGCTTTGCTTTTGCTTTTGGACGTTGCATTGGATCAAAGCAACCGCCGCAGCAGGGAAGGCCCGGGCAGTGGGCAGGGACATCGATCGCTTTGGCCCTCTTTGATTGCTTTTCCCTCCCGCTTTAGCAGATTGTGGGGCACCGGGGAATGAGCGCCCCGGTCTTGACTGGTCACCTTTCTTGGGCATGCCGACGCCGTTTGCCTCCTCCTCCAGGCCCCCTTCGCCCAAATTCCATTTGACGTGACCGTGACACTGACGTCTTAGGCCCTGATCATTCATGTGTCGAAGGGCATTGGTCTTTCCATCATGTGTTCACGCCCACCTGAATCCGGTTTAGATGATGAAGCTGTGGGCACGAGCGCGAGCACGATTATGAGGCCTAGGGACACGTAGGAACGTGGACTAACTCGTCATGATACGTTGTTGAGACGTGCTGCTAGCACTACGACTCTATTGAGTGGAGCCACGAGAAATAGGCATTGCTTGAAGAAGGGTGAATAGGTGTTGCAACTTAACTGTGGGTGTGGAGAGGATAGAAAGCCTCAAATGATCAGAACCAACTGTCACTGAATTTCGGGCGAGCCGTATATGCACAAGTTCATCCGCCACAACGCAAGTCCAGTGGAATGTTGTAGCGAACACGACGGTTTCTGCCTGTTGGATCGTACAGGGCCTGGCCTGCGGCGGACCTGGGAGAGTGGGAGCCTCGGCGGACCTAAGCTAAAGTGCTTCCATTTCGGCGACCGCAACGCAGTGGCATGATGCCGCGCTGCGTAGGGCACGATTTGGTCGCGTCACGCCGAGTTGCCGCTGCTTTGCTCGGCCGCGCTGTCGCGCGCGCACTCGAGAGATTCCTGTCAGGTCGTAGGTGTCGTAATCTATGCCCGTGTTGTCACCTCCGGTCGTAGGTCGCTACCAAGTGACTCGGACAGAAAAGCTACGGCGTATGGTACTAGCTGCTGCTTTGCCAGTTCGCACTTGCTCGCTTTGAGGGTAGTAGCTCCTGTTGTCACCATTCTCCAGCTCTCATTTTGAATAACTCTAAAAAAATGCCTTCAAAACATGTAGTAAATGATAAGAATGTTATGAAATTTTTAAGATTTAGATAAGGTGTCAAGTTCCTCCCCTTGATCTTCGTCCATAACATTCTACAGTACGAAGATCAAGAATACTTCTCCATTCAGAGATCCAGATTACAGCAACTATGAAATTCCCGGCGAACTGTAGTGCTGTGTAGCAACACAAAATCTTTGTGAGCAGTTTACTCTGTCACGCGGGGCCATCAATCGGAGTGCATCACCGAGCACCACATGACAAAGGGGATTTGGGGGACCTCGTAACCTCGCGATATGTTCAGTACAGAAGGATGTGTACTTTTTTACAGTCGCTGCTCGCGGAGATTTTCAGTTCTTGGGTCCTCGCATAGACAGCGTTGGAGCCTGGGTGGTGGACCGGCAGTACTTGCTCGCTCTTCGTTAGCAGCAAACGCTTTATTCTCTCTGGTATCCAGGCAGACTGGTTTGGAGGTAGAGCCTGCTGCATGCCCTTCAGTCATTGAACGCAACTGTTGTCTTTGCCTACATAGTCAGTAACTGATGTTCAAGGCAATTTATCAAGTTCTTTACGACCTTAGTACGAATGAGGGGAGTTTGTGTCAAAAGATGAAGGAAAACGTCACTGAAAAAAGCGAGCAAGCAACGGATAACCCACATGGGCCACTGGACGTGTACTGTTTTAGTCAGGCCCTCTTGAGCTGTCGGCCCTCTTAAGCCTTTTTTTTTTCTTGAGGGCCGGCCCTCTTAAGCCTTTCCCGGCCTAGAAACAAAGAATACAAGAGTCCGTCCATTTTCTTCTTTCATTGAGACCAGTCGCTGCGTTGGATTTCTGCAACAGCTTCTCTGACTCTCTGTGATTATCTCAACCTTCATTCTGATCATTCCCGTCGGTGACCGCCCCAGTGTCTTCACGCAGTTCCATTGAAGCTTCATTCTGCTAATCCCAATACTTTTTAAAAAATAAGTTAGGAATGCGTGTTTTTTGGTCATAAAAAACATTCCATTTTTTGTCAACTGTGATGTGCACGATCACCTGATAGCAGCTAGATTCCGATTGGACCCAACATAGGGTAAGGTAACAGTCACTCACATGATTGATCACATTACATTCAACATGCCTTTCACTTCACATAGAAACGAGGTTGGACACGACAACGCGCGAGTCTATGGATTGTCTTGGCGAGGCAGAAACGACGGAGCAGGTTAGCGCCTGAATTCAACCCAACCCGCACGCTCTGTCGGAGATGGAAACGGGGAGGTCGCTAGCCCAAGATACCATAGGCAAGGATCGCGATCGGATGGAGACGCATCGGCATCGATCACACAGTTTTAAAATCGCACTCCTATCTACGCGTCCGTGCTAGTTATTTGATAGTAGCATGGAAGACAAGGAAAAAACTGAGGGACCTGCCGCCGGCGGTTTGTGGGCCTCGCTAATTGTTCTTTCCGTGAAGCTTACGTACTGCGAGTTTATTCAGAAGCGCGATCGATGTTGACGTGTGCATTGTATACTGCTGGTTTATGCGACTGGTTAGGCTTTTGGGGCATCTGATTATTACAAAAAGTAGGGGTCGTGATGACTAACGGGATGATAAGATTCTTTGGGACCGAAAACTTCTTTTACGTGCTGTGCGTACTAATTAAAAACAAACAAGGACGGATGATCGAGTGATGATGGCAGTGGAGCAGAAGGGCATGCATTCGATCAAGAGGGTACGTACGTGCATATTGAGACGCGCGGCGGAGAATAGTACTTTAGCTGGGCGTGCTTGTCAATCGTATCGTGTGCTGAGATCTTCGACGCGTTCGACGGGCAGGACAGTCGACACACGCATGCTCCGGTCAAAGATGTGAAGCGACCTGCCGCCGGGCAGCAACAGCTCGCTAGCGACTCGCGACCGAACCCGATCGACGGCGCCGCGCGCGACGGCTGACGCGAACGTGACACCAGAGGCAGAGGCTATCGATCGGTTGCCGCCAGGCGCCAGCCGTGAGCCGTCCCAGTCGACCGCGCACGGGGGGGCGAGGCCAGGGCCGATCTGGTGGGACCTAAATCTGAACAGGATCCGCCACACGTGTGCGCGTGATTTGATCACGACTCGGCGCGGCGGGCGAGCCCACCACCGCAGCGATATCTGCAGTGCTTCCCGACCAACCTCGTTAATAAGCTGTGCCGTTGTGGCGGCTGTGGCCGGACGTGACCGCCGATCGACGATGCGACACCCGGCCGCCGTCGTGACGCGGACGCTCGATCGACATTACCCGACCACGCGTCCCCAAATCTCGTATTCGATCGGCGGATTAAAAAAAAAAACGAGGCAGCGCGCGGTCGCCGGAAAGACAGGGACGACCGCGGCCGTCGGCCGGGCTCCGCGTCCAAACGCCACGTCTCGCCGACACCCGCCACGCCGGCGCGTGGGAAAAGCAACCCGGCCCGTCCAACGTACGCGCGCGTGGCTTCGCAGCCCACCCGGCCGGTGTCACGCCACGCACGCGCCGTATTCGTGACTGCTCGCTCGTCCAGGCCGACCGGGAGCGCGGCACGTACTACGTCTCCACGGTCCGAGCTCGATGGCCCACGCCGCCTCGCAGTCGCAGCTAGCGGCAAGATCGTTCGTGTCGTGTCGGGCGGCACTCCTGACGCCAGCCAGCAGCACGGCACGGCCTGCCGACACCGTGCAGTGGGAGTGGTTGCGCTTGCACGGCACGCGCGCCTGCACAGGAACAGGAGTGCGTTCGAGGACAGCAGCAGTAGAAGCAACACTGCAACAGGAGTGTGGATCGATTGCTCGATCGGGAGCGCACGCGCCGGGAAAACCGAGAGGTCGGTTGGCCGCTGGCTCGTTGGCCGGATCCGCCGCGTTCGTTCGTTCAACTGCTCACGCTGTGTCACTGTAGTGTCGCGTGCGCTCTCCCCTGCTCATCACTCGTCACGCTGAGCATTATGAAACGGAGTGGGGCTACAGATTACTCCTATTTGACTGTAATTGTACTCAACCCTGTATTGGTTTTCAATCAAAACTAGGGGAACCCTCCCTTTTATATAAAAAAACAAACTCCTATTTGACTGTACCACGCATGATCCGGTGGATAATTAGCGGTCGTTTTAAATTGGGCGATCGCGTGTCGTGTCGCTCGACTACAACTGCAAATACTATTTCGAAGTTACTCGGGAAAAAAAAAAGTAAAGAAATTATTTCCATATGCATATGGTTCGGAATCTAGATGTTCAGACTTCGAGAAGTGATGGACGGAGTAACGAGACGTAACATGACTAACATGTCCTGCTTCTATTGGTCGATTGTTCGAAGTTCAACCCAATTTATCTTGAAACGCGCTTTCATCAGACGTTTGCCCTAATCATCGATTGAGAAAAATACTAATTCACTGGCACCGTGCCGATGGCGATGCTCCGCACATCGTCGTTGCGCTGTTTGTCCATTTCTGTCGATTGAGTACTGTCCCATCTCTGCGCTAGTTTTTCGCAGAAAGAGGTCGTCACCAAATCCATACTCTGGTGGAGTGTGTGTAAGATCTTTCGCCATGATAATCGCCTATTGTTTTCGCCTGCATCAGCATATTTATCCTGAGGAGTTAACAATAGCATCCGGGTTACTTAATTAGCCGACGACGGCACGGCGCAATCTGTCGAAAGCCACAGGTTAGTTTGTTTATACACCTATTGTGCACCTTTTCAATTTGTTATTGGTAGTAGACGATCCATTTCACAGATGATCTACAAATGTCGTAAATCTTGTGATGGCGCCGATCGTTAAATGAGTGATGCATCTGAAAGCAACTGATCGCCGCTTTTTCAACCTCGCGCGTCAGCAATTATGTGGATCATTGCAAAGGATCATACGCTACGATCGGTTCAGGGAATCAGCGTAATGTAATCAAATAAGAGAAGGCATTGTAGTAGCCATTTACCTGAAGACTTTTTACAATGCCTGATTCTGACAAGCTGATCGACTACGAATGTTCATCGAAACTCACAACACACTGAACATCAACTGACATCGACGAGACGTCGAGGAACAATCACACGCGTGCATGCAGGACGGCAGCAGGATCAGTCAAACCAGATAAACACGGCAAGCACGCAGTGTGAAACTGTGATGCAGCTTCAGTCACTGATGAACTGACACCAAGCCCGGCAGCTGAACGCTGGTGGGCACAAGCGCACAACACAAGCACATGCACCTGGTCGCAGAGAATATGAGGAATGAACGGGAATAGATACCTTGCTTGCGGACGGCGAGCTCGCAAAGCCGAAGGAAAGCAAAGCAAACAAAATTTGAATCCGGAAAGAAAGGCAGGGAAAGACAGGGAGAGATGCTTCGGCTCTGCTATCTTTGTCTCTTGTTTGCTCCCACATGCCTTTCGAGCCCCGAAAAACATGCTTTTGAACAGCCCCAGAAAAAATCACTCCCATACTACCGCGCCATACGTACCGCGACTAGGAATCCGTATCTCCGTACAAAGTAGCGTTGTTATTTTGTACTAGGAAAAAAAAAAAGAGCAGTCTTCTGACATTTCTTTCGTGCTCTGGAATTTTTGCCTACCTGCTAGTTCTTGTACTCTTATCCAGAAGTATATATGGAGTCTCTACTTCACTGTGCTATATAGGAAAACACAAATTAGAACGTGGTTTTTGAGTTTTCTTTAAGGGAACAGCTGCTTTTCAGGAGAATCTTGAGCCAGATAATTGGATCATTTTATGGTTACTTTGGGCACTAGAGGATTCCACACTGAGTGGCCTTAAGCCAAAGAGAGCCCTTGCTGCTCCAACCTTTTTTCTACTTCTGTTAAATCACATTTTATTTGCAAGCATGTTTGGCTACTTTTAACAGCAGCACTAGCTGGTCAGTTACATGACTCGTAGCACAATAAACAAAACAAAGCAATAGAGCTAGGAAAGAGAGACTCACAAGAGTAGCCATCTTTGGAGCACCGTCTTTGTCAATAGAGTGCCTTTCGACCAAAATTCTGTAAGTATATTTTAAGCGCGCAGCAGAAGACGAATACGGCGACGAAGATCGATCGATCCATTCGTCGGGTCAAGGTCGAAGAAGCAGCATATGCATGGGTCCCAGCTCCCAATTGGAGTGAGCTTTCAGTTTTCTCGTCGTCTCTCTCGCTCCTTTCCTCACGGGGACCAAAATATTCCACGTGGCTCCCTGGTGTCGTCACGGCTACGCATTGCTGCGCACACTCCATGCCACGTCAGTTAGATACTGTAGCTCTTTAGGGCAGGTACAACGCTACACGTAGGCAGTCTTGTAGCCTGCAACGCCACGTAGGATTTTTGATGAGGTGGAAGAGAGAGAGGGAGGAAAAAGAAATATGCGGTTGTTTTGCGAGGCAACCACCTCAAGCGCTAAAATTTAGGAGTATAAGACGGCTTACACACCATTGTACGAGTTGTAGTTGAGATGCAACTCATAAACATTCCTTTTCTCATCCATAAATTAAGAGAAAATGTAATTACTACGAGACAACTAAAACAATCATCCATTATATGTGTTATCTCGTAAATCGTCTTATGATTACGTGGCATGCATAAGACAACACCATTGCATCTGCCCTTAGTGCAGCGTTAAGGTTGTTTCAACGTCAGGGTTGTTTCAGTAGCAGAAAAACGACAACATACGGCACCGTAACCCAAAATGCACAGATGAACTAGAACAATTTTATTCGCAATTTTGGAGTAGTCAGAAATTCCAAGTGTCACGGAAAGGAAATCCATCAACAAAAGGGCGTAAAATAAGAGCGATCTGATAAAACCGTGCCAAGCCAAGGTCATCTCTGCGTCGGAAAAGCTCGCACCAGTACCACTGCTACCCCACTTGGCTTCTAGCGTCCACACTTCACATGCAAAAGTTTGACCAGAGTCACACCTCCACTCGGCTCGGCAGATGGTTCAGAAGCCGATCGAGTGGTTCGAGCCAGCCGCGCCATCTCCTGTTTGAAGTTTGGAACTCGCCATTTAACTCCTCGGCCAGCTAGTTTGCCGGCGCTGTAAACCTGCAACCAAACAACCACTCCGGCGAACGGCCGGCGGAATTCACCTGGGGAACAAGCAGTAACAATTAATCTGGACCACGCCGAAAACCACCGATGGACGACGATGATGAAGCCAGCTAAGCTCTCCTCTACTAGCTAGCTGGCTATGGCTAAAGGGAGGAGGCGCGTAGGTTGAAGGCCGCCAAGCCGGGGGCGGGCCGGCCGACAAATGCACACACACCTCGGGATGCGAGCCGGCGGCGGGGGCCGCGCGGGGCCCAAGGAACCGAGGAGCGGGGCCCACGTAAGCGGAGAAGGCGACGAGGAGAAGAGAGGGCTTCCCGACACCGTGGGCCACGGGCACCCGGTGGTGGTGCCCCAGCACGCTAGCACAGCAACATGCATGCATCACCCGGCACGCTGCTCCTCTCCCTCTCTCTCTGGATCACTCTACACTACGGGATGCAACTTTTCCGTCCCTTCTTATTCACATCTCCCGTTGTTCACATCTCGCACCAACCCCAACCAGTAGCGCCACATTCCTCTCCTCTCCCTTAGCTAGAGTCTCCTTCTCCTACCTCCTCCGTTGCACCTTGCCATCCTCTTGTTAATCTGTTCTTCCTCTCCTAGCTAGCTTTTCTGTACGTTAGTTTCAGTCGAGATCTGGTTGCAGTCACCCTTCAATTCGTCGACGAGGCGGCAAGGAGAATTCTATCGAGCTTGCGTATGCGACAAAAATGGAGTAGTTAGTGGCCAGAAATAGTTAGATTTCAGGTGTAGGTTTTCCAGGTCTCGTCTTGATCCGGCAGAGCACCGTGCAACTTGCTTCGTTTACTCATAAGCAGCTAGCGATCGATCGATCGATGATGGCCGGAGCACCGCCGATGCACATCTGCATGGACTCAGACTGGCTCAAGGTACGTAACATACATATTTAATTTTGCACCACCAAGATCGTGATATTTATCTTCACTTCTTTTATTCTGTGTACATGCGCGTAATATGATGATATATAGCTGTAGAAATCAAATCGCGTTTCTCTCTTGCCCAAGGACTCGACTAACACAACTTAATTTTTCACTGCTTTAATTTCTTCTGATATTTTTTCCTGATCATGTGAGATTTTAATTTCATATAGTGTGAGGAAACTGAGCACTCGCTTATTCTACATCGTTGTTAGTTACTTAATTACATGTGCCTGCCAATTAATTCCTCTTGTCGATTCGGAGATCGAGAAGTCACAACAAGTGATCACCATGTGCATGGCTATAGGCAGCTCAATTTTTCTCCTAGTAGATCTCTCTAAAGTCACCTCACTTGCATTAATTAACAGAAACTGATGATCAGGTTAGGGTATCTTCACTTGATGAAAAATAAACTATATATGTGCTGTCGAAGTAATAATATGGTGAAATTAGCGGTATTTCAAGACATGGTTAACATTTCCTAATATTTATCGATGTACATGGGTCGTGTAGTCCGTGTGTTAATTTCCTTGTTTGAGTTCTTAGTTTGTGCTACACTCGTGACTAGCATCTGTACGATTATAAATAGCATAATAAAGATACATATTCACTTTGGGATGCATATATATAAATTTCTGTTTCTGAATGCAAATCACATTATTTCTAGCTACGGAGAGGCTAGATGATGTAGAAGCCTAGTAGGAACTGCAAAAAGACCTCATAAAACTCTCTGTAAACAGATAGACATCAGTAGCCATTTTCAGAACAGTACAAAGTGTAAATATTGGAAGCAAAAGCAACATGACAGATAAAAGGGATGCCAATAAGTACATCTGAACACCTGATCCACCTGGCTTTTGTAGTTTTGATTTGAACAGAGAAAAAGTTCCATATTGCCATATAGATTTTCTGATAAGTATAGTCGCTCAGTTAACTATGCATTAATTAGTACTCCCTCCGTTCCAAAATAGATGTCACTGTTGACTTTTAGACATCACGTTTGACTGCTTGTCTTATTCAAATTTTTTACACAAATGTTATTTATTTTTTTACAACTTGTTTTATTATTGAATGTATTTTAATCATGACATATTTGTTTTTATATTTGTATAAATTTTTTGAATAAGACGAGCGGTCAAACGTGATGTCTAAAAGTCAAAAGTGACATCTAATTTGGAACGGAGGGAGTATGTAATAACATAGATGAGAATATCCAGGGTTATAATATGTACAAGCACACAGTGTGAACATTCTTCAGAGTTTAGATACCACTTGACGGAGATATAATACTATATGTTAGTAAGGAAGAACCATTTATATGATGTCACTGACAAGGATCTAATACGCAATCATAGGAAATGTGTCGAACATGCATGCATGGTTATATAAGAAATGAAGACAAGTACACCATGCATGGCCCCCATGAAATCCGTGTTTGTTTTCAACTTTAGCATGTGATGAAAAAGTGCAACTACGCGCAAAGAAGAACATGGAGCTAGCTGAGCACACAGAAGAAGTGATCAATGTGATCCGAAAAGCTACTAGGGCACCATAAGATCAGGCTGCTGATCAGATCGCACCTTTAATCTACTTGATGGCCCCATCATATGGGACACCATCATAGAAGCCAGTGGCTTTGCATGCACTTCGTACTTTAGCGTATATGAGAAACCATATCGATCGATCGGCTTCCAAATGGGACCATTCATATATGCATTTTGCTTTCGCGCATTCCGAGGCTTCCATTCTGTCAGCACTGATGATTACGATCACACTGCGACAACGTGGTGTTGTGCTTTGCTTTCAGGGCATCGTCCCCGAGGAGGCGGCCGGGATGGGGGGCTCGTCGTCGCCGTCGGCGGATCAGCTGATCGCGTGCCCGCGTCAGATGATGCACCCCGCGGCGGCGGCGGCGGCAGCGGACCGGCGGCTTCGTCCCCAGCACGAGCAGCCGCTCAAGTGCCCGCGGTGCGAGTCGACGCACACCAAGTTCTGCTACTACAACAACTACAGCCTGTCGCAGCCGCGCTACTTCTGCAAGACGTGCCGCCGCTACTGGACCAAGGGCGGCTCGCTCCGCAACGTCCCCGTCGGCGGCGGCTGCCGCAAGAACAAGCGCGCCGCCGCCAAGAAGCCTGCCGCGCCGCCGCTGCAGGCGGCGCATCACGCGCGGCACATGGCGGCGGCGGCGGAGACGGGCCTCCACCTGTCCTTCTCCGGCGTGCCGCCGCAGATGCCGCCGCCCGGCGCCGACCCGCTCTGCAGCCTCGGCCTCCTGGACTGGAAGTACGACCCGATCCTCGCGGCGGCCTCCGGCGCCGCGCTGGACGGCGGCAACTCTGCAGAGGCGCACTTCGCGGGGCCCGGCATGATGGGCATCCCCGGCAATGGAGGCGGGGAGTACGGCCACGCCTTGAGCGCGCTCCGGTACGCGGCCGGGCTGGGCGAGCACCTGCAGGCGCCGTTCGGGACGACGACGACGTCGCGCGCGGAGCACGATCACGGCGTCGAGGTGAAGCCGGCGGAGAGGCTGCTGTCGCTGGACTGGTACGGCGAGGCGAGCCGCGCGCCGGAGAGCGCCATCAGCTCGCTGGGCGCGCTGGGCCTGTGGAGCGGCATGATCGGCGGCGCGCACCAGCACCATGGCTCCTCCGCGGCCATCTGATCATTCATTCGTCTAAAATGCGCGGCCTGCGCCCCAAGCATGTGTGCATGCACGCTGCATGCGTTTAGTGGTGGTTTGCTAGTAGTGTTAACAAGTATCAGTGACTACGTAGAAGTGCTTGGCTTTCTTGTTGTTTTGGGTGTCGTCGTGTCTTGTTTCTTTTCATCGTTTTTTGTTTGGACGATCGATGCTTGCAGCATTACAGTTCCGAGTACTGTCTCTCTCTGCTTTTGTTGCCAATTCAAGCATTTGCTGTGGTTCAAATTATAAGTTCGGTGGCAGCTGATTTTGTGTTGTGGTAAAAAATTATTACACACAGTGTTGGTGATGAATTAATCCGTTTTGGGGTTCCAAGAGCTTACTAGTTGTCTAGTTATTAGACTGGCCAAGTACACACTATCTGTAAGGGAAACAATGGATTTCATCACGCATACTTACGACTAGGTTTTCCCCCATTGATTATTCACCACATAAGATTTGAGACAATGGAGTAAAGAATGCTGATGTATTCGACACAATTCTGCATATTGACATACTGACTGATGACATTCCTAACCATAATCGAAATAAACTGATAATGGGGTAACAGCAAACAGGTAACTATTTCTACAATGCTCATTGTGTCCTGGGGAGCATATATATGTTTGACTTACTACGTATGGGCATACTTCCCAAGCACACAAGAATAAAATTAGATCCACCACCACCAGTATTCCATTATAAAGACTTCCTAAAGATGAGTACTCCATTGGGAAGACAATATAAAAGATAGATGGTCCTGATTATATTCAAAGAAATCTGTGCGGAATAGTTGGGAGCCTCTATGCATGAAAGAAAACTCATTTACAAAGAATCATCAATGAATACACCATAGTTGTTCAGTATTGAGCAACTATTTTCTCCAGCATGCTATCTGCCTAGAAACCCTGTGGGTTGTTCAAGAATTTTCTACATCAGCATTCTTTACTACTACCTTCATGACAACAAGCCATCTTAATATAGTTTGAACTAGCTAGATAGTCCTAGATAACTGAAAATAACATGGGGGAGAAACAAATCATATATGACAACTCTTTTCAAACCATCTTCAGATGCAACCTTAAAAAGTGGCTATGGACAAATCAGCTACTTATCAAGATACGATTGCAAAGGCTGTTTATCTCCTAGAAATTTACCAACAATTGTGGTACATTCAAGGATTACTTCAACTTCATCAAAGAGCGATCTAGCAATTTGACATCAGTTGAGATGCGCTCAAGGATCAATTTCAATTCAGAGAAGAGCAAAACCTTCTGTCAATTTCAATTCAGAGAAGAGCAAACTCTTCAGGTGCCAAATCATTGTTTAGGTGGAAGGAACAAACCTCATCTCTCAGCTTTCGTGACAGTTCCCAGAGTAGCGTACAAATCTTCTCCCAATCTTGGTGTGACGTCTCCCCAGAAATGAATTTATGCATTACATTATTGACCTCAACTGCACTGTAACCTGGTACTTTATTCAGACATTTGCCTCTGGCCATGTCTCTAGTCTTTTTCACACTGTCCCACTTTTGATCAAATGCATATATATTGACCAACAGATTGTAGTAGCCCACATGGTCAGGATCCAGCCCGAGAAGATTCTTAGCTACAATTTCGCTCATCTCTGTGTTGTTGTGTGCTCTACATGCAGCAAGCAAAGCACACCAAGTATGAGCAACAGCTCTCCCACCCATTTCATTAATGACCCTCGTGGCCTCTTGCAGTTTACCAGCCCGGCCAAGGAGATCAACTATGGCACATTGATGTTCTGTATTTGGCATAATTCCATAAACTTGAATCATGCTATCAAAAATTTGTTTTCCTTCCTGAACTAAGCCAGAGTGGCCGCACGCTGATAATAGCGAGACAAATGTCACGCTAGAAGGTTTAACTGATGAGGCAATCATCCTTTGGTACAAGGCAACAGCTTCCTTACCCAGGCCATGGACTCCATAACCAGCGATCATTGAGCTCCACAGCACAACATCCTTCTCAGTGGCATTTTCAAATATCTTGACGGCACTATCTAAGTTTCCACATTTTGAATACAAATCCACAAGTGCAGCCGCTACGAATACCTTGTTACAGAAACCACTTCTAACCAAGTAACCGTGGAGACAAATAGCTTGGGAAATAACACCAGATTCCGAGCATGCAGCAAGTACCTTCACCATGGTGACTGCATCGGGAGCAAGACCATTCAACAACATTGATTTGAATACTTTCAGGGACCCATCCGGGAGACCATTTTGTGTCAGTCCACTAATGACTGCAGCCCAAGCCACTGCATCTTTCTTTGGCATCCGATGAAACAGGCGGATTGCCTCCTCATGACATGAGCACTTCATGTACATATCAACCAATGCAGTCCCAACACCCAGCTCAAGCTCACAACCTATGTTGACAGCAATGTGGTGGATTCTCCTGCCTTCTTCAACATCTGCAGCAAGGGAACAAGCCTGCAGAACACTCACCAAAGTCACAGAATTGAGCTGAACCCCAGACTCAACCATCTCCCTGTACACCCTCATTGCGTTGAGTGTATCTCCGCATTGCACATATGCTTTGACCATGGAGCTCCAAGTGATGACATCCCTATTCGCCATTCCCTCAAACAACCTCCTAGCTGCCTCTACAGCACCTATCTTCGTATAAAACCCAAGAACAGCGTTAGCCAATGCTAGCTCATACTCCAAGCCACGCCTTAGAACAAACGCATGGCAGGCCTTCCCGTTCTGGACATCCCCCAACTGTGCTGCTGCCGACATCACGCTTACAAGCGTGACAGAACTCGGGGTTATGCCCTGGCCAACCACATGCCTTGCAAAGAACTCCAGCGCCTCCTCAGCCAGCCCGTTCTGCTCGTACCCAGTCACCACGGACTGTCCGGAGCACGAGGTCCGGCTTCTCAAACGCACCGTACGCGTTGAAGGAAGCAACCATGTCCCCGCACCTGGCGTACATCTGCACGATGGCGGCGGCGACGAAGGCGTCGTCGGACGCGGTGAGGGAGCGGACGGCGACCGCGTGCACGGCGCGGCCGTGGGCGAGGGACGGGAGCATGGCGCAGGCCTTGAGCAGGAGCGGAAAGGTGAAGCGGTCCGGCCGTGCGCGGAGGCGCGGGGCGAGGCAGAGCGCGGCACGCCACTGGCCCCGCGGAGGTGAGCGCGGAGGAGCGCATTGGCGAGGCGCGGGGTCGGGCCGGGGATTTCGTCGAACAGCTCGCGGGCAACGCCGGGAGGATAGGATGCGAGCACGCGAGCCGTGAGGTGGTGCGCAGAGTAGAGGCAGCCTGAGCGGAAGAGGTGCGCGTGGATATGCGCGGCGGCGTGAGGGGTAGAAACGGAGGCGGTGGCTTCTAGAAGTTTCTGGAGACTTCGCATGTATACCGGCGGGAAGTCAGGTTACCCCGCCGCGTGCTGCGCGCCAGCGGCTCTCTGTTATGGGCTTATCGCGTACGCTTTACACCGCCTAGAGACGGTATATTCACGGAGACACATAAAGCGCAGGACAAACAGTTTCTCGTTTTGGCTGGCTCGTTTTCATGTCACTAACATCTTACTTTCTCTGTATCATTGTTTTGTTATACCATATAGAACATAAACGTCACTAGTTTTATTACTTTACATACCATTATTGTTCATATACAATACATACAAGCTCAGTTTAAGACGTCTGTCCTAACATCCATGCTCCAAAATGGAAAAAACTGCATACCATTCAATTTTTATTGTGTCGTAATTTGTGAGTCACATCACGTCTTTTATTATAGGCTTATAGCACGTATTTATAAAATTTAAATAGATAGAGTAATATCAAGTTCGAGTTTTTTTCTTTCTTTTTCACTTGATATTCTATTGCATTCGGCATTATTATGAAAAAGAAAAAATAACACACAACTCTCCTCGAACTTAATGTGAGTCTAGTGCAAACTTAGATCTCACTCACATCTTTAATCATTTTTATGAGGGCTTGCTTTATCTTAGCCATAGCCTTGTTATTCATGATTTATTTGTTGATTATACTTTATTTTCAATAGGTCAATGTTGGGTCAACGAGAGCCTCTTTACCAAAAGTATCAAGAAACCGGACGGTATCTTTTGCTGATCATCCGAAAAAACAAGTCAGTCAATCCCGCTTTCTCTGCCCACCCTTACAAGACACATATTTCCATTGATCATCGACATAAATGAGTTACTTGCTCCCGCTTCATCTGCCCTTTCTACTAGGAGGACATGTCTGGTTGGCTGCATATGTCCCCAACCAAACATCTCATGAAAAATTTGGATAATTTGTTCCTTGAATTACTTTGTGAGCTTCTCATGCAAAAAAGACATTGCAACTTAGATATTATCGCTGTCCCATAAAGATTATATTATCGGTTTCGTCGAAACTATATTTAACCAACGATTTCTATAGATTTGATCAATTTCTTTTGCCAAATTAATACTATGAAAAAATTTCTTCATAGAGATTTTTTTTTGAACAAAACCTCATAGAGAATTCAAAAATATAAGTCTCGTACTATTAAAACTGACCAAACTTGTAAAAAATATTGGACAAACATATAAAATGAAGTCTTTATGACACGGTTGCATACACTCTCGTGTAGCTTGACCACCTGTTCAAGCCGGCCGAACCAAACTGCCCCCTTCCACAGAAACAAACCATACCAAATTTACAGGCACCAAAACCTTGGCTTATGTTATGAGTAATGGAACAGGTTGTTTCCAGGTCAAAAAAAAAATCCACGATAAATCGAAATGCACCCCGTGCTCCACGTTAATCCCTGAAGTTTGACGTCAAACGTGCCTTTCTCCCTCCTGAAGCGAAGGGAGACCAGGAGAAGAAGATAACGGAGTGGGACCCGCGAAGGAGGAGAGGCAGGCAAGGCAAGGCAACGCGACGTCATCTTCCTTCCCCCATTTCGAGGGATCAGGTCAGGTCGGGTCAGAGGGCTTCGACTACTTGGCCATGGCCCGCGACTAGGAGGGAGCAAGAGGGGCCGGATGGGGCGCGCGTTCGTGTACGTGATCCTGGGCGGCGGCGTGGCTGCGGGGTACGCGGCGCTCGAGTTCGCGCGCCGCGGCGGCTACTCCCGCGGCGAGCTCTGCATCATCTCCGAAGAGGCCGTAAGCTCCCCCCGCATCCTCAAGTTTTGTTCATTTCGTGTCTCGAATTTCTTACTATCTCCGCGCCTCTCGTACAATCGACTGATAGAACCGCTCAGGCAGTGGTTCGGAAGCTCGGAGTCCACGCTTTGATTCCAACTGCAATAGGTTTGCCTTAGATGGAGCTCTAATTTGTTGTTGCCTTGGTGATATTTGGTCACATGACGCGTGGGTTTACCGGGACAAGCAGAGGGGATATTGAATTGGCCTAAACAGAATGGAATTTTTTCGAAGTAACCTCCGAAAAGGGCAAAACAGAATGGAATTTAGGAATGAAGGGGAGTCATGGATTACTTCGGATTTCGTAAATGAAACTTGATTAGTAACCTGTTAGTGTAAAAAATTAGTACTTTTCATATCAAATGTATCATTAAGGAAGATAAGTTTATTTTGAACTACAAGATGCATCATTATTTCTGTTTGGGTTCAGGCGCTGAACTCTGTATGTACACCCCAAAAAAGTACATTGTTCAATGCTTTGTTTGTTTTCCATAAAGGAGGATGTAGGATCTGTGGGATACTACAATCGCATCTCAAGATTGTGAAATATACTTCGGAATTATAGTTCAGCTGGAAATCTATGATTCAACTCGTTGGCACTTATACTGCTCTGATGATTTCTTTTGGGTTCTTGCCAGGTTGCTCCTTATGAACGCCCTGCGTTAAGCAAAGGCTATTTACTTCCAGAAGGTGATTTTCACGCGCACATGTTAACACAAATTTCTGCAACTACAATACTTTTGGTTAATATTATTCCTTTTGATTTAAGAATTGATGTGTAGCTTGTTAATTACAATTTTTTACTAACCCCTAATATTTTCAGGTGCTGCTCGTCTTCCAGGATTTCATACTTGTGTTGGTGCTAATGATGAGTTATTGACCACAAAATGGTACAAAGAGCAAGGTGGGATTTTTTTTTCAAATTATTTACTGGATGCTATTATTCATCTTGTGTATTACTAATTGGCAAGATGTTTCAGAGAAACAGCCATACGATTTTTCTTTCTTTAGCTATGAAGATAGTTTTTACTATCCACCCGTTGTTCTGTAAGATACATATATGCTTTTTACTAACTACTACCTTACTTGATTAGGTATTGAACTTGTTCTTGGAACAAAAGTGATTTCTGCTGATGTAAGACGCAAGACCTTACTTACGGCCACCGGAGAAACTATCAGCTACAAAACTCTTATCATTGCGACAGGTGCTCGGGTATTGGATCTGTTTGTACTTCTTTTTTCTTTCTGTCCTTTTTCTTCAAAGTTAACTATAGAAAACCACTTCTGTCCTTTACTGCAAAAAAATGATCTTGCATGTTGTGCTCAATTTTTTTGTTCGCGTAATTTTCATCTCTGACATAACATAGGCTTTGAAGTTGGAAGAATTTGGAATACAAGGTTCAGATGCTGAAAACATATGTTATTTACGCAATATTGACGACGCGGATAAGTTAGTGAACGCGATGAAATCTTGTTCCGGTGGAAATGCTGTTGTCATTGGTGGTGGCTACATCGGAATGGAATGTGCAGCAGCATTGGTTACTAACAAGATAAGGGTCACCATGGTCTTCCCTGAAAAACACTGTAGTAAGTTGCCAATTCATCACCCAAAAAAAGTCTGAACTACTTGTCCCCGTACTGTAATGCCTCTCTTGCCCATCTAAGCACGAGTGTTATTTTCTGCAGTGGGTCGTCTGTTTACGCCGAAAATTGCAGAATACTATGAAAACTACTACACCTCAAAAGGAGTCACTTTTGTGAAAGGAACTGTGCTTACATCCTTTGAGAAAGACACAACAGGGAAGGTGAGTTTCCATCCCATGAAACTGGAAATGCTTTGTGGCAGATAGTTAGCAGTTTCCCGTTATTACCAGTAACAAAAATCACTGTCTTCGAAGTAATTATTCAGAATCTTCAGCAGTTCATTTCAGGGGTCTGGTAGTTGGTCCTAGTAGATAGCATGATGACTGTTCAAGTCACATACAGTTGCATCCCCTTATTAGCGATTTGAATAAAAATATAGTTAGATCCTGACCTACGGATACTTGGAAATAAACTGGGTTTTACCATCTTTTTTTTGAATATAATTGACAAAATCAAACGTGTTAATGAGTTTGTCAAATATTGTCTCTTTGGTTCACCTGAACCGCCTGTATGTGGTGGGCATAAACTGTCTAGCTTATGACATCTCCGTATTACATGCTTTTTGATCAATGGTAACCCTGGATAAGGAATAGCTTGCCTTTTCCAATAGCATGCTGTGACAATATGTTTCCTTTTTTGTTACTGAATCAAGTATTCAAGTGTAGTCAGGCAATGAATGCCAAACTCTGTTACATCGGTTGTTCATTGTCTGGTCAATCTGAATCATCCAGCAGTGCCAAGAACTTAAGCAACTACTCTTTATTCACAGGTGACTGCAGTAATCCTGAAAGATGGTAAACACCTTCCTGCTGATATGGTAGTGGTTGGTATTGGCATCCGTGCAAACACTAGCCTCTTTGAAGGTCAGCTGGTGATGTCGATGGAGAATGGTGGGATAAAGGTAAACGGGCAAATGCAAACGAGCGACAGCTCTGTGTATGCTGTTGGCGATGTCGCCGCATTCCCAATCAAGCTTTTTGACGGTGATATCCGACGCCTTGAGCATGTCGACTCAGCTCGTAGAACTGCTAGGCATGCTGTTGCAGCCATCTTGGAGCCTTCAAAAACCAGGGACATTGATTACCTACCGTTCTTCTACTCCAGAGTCTTCACATTGTCATGGCAGTTCTATGGGGATAATGTTGGAGAAGTAGTTCACTTCGGAGACTTCACAAGCAGCAGCCCGCGGTTTGGCGCATATTGGGTCAATAAAGACCGGATTACGGGTGCATTCCTTGAAGGCGGAAGCCGGGAAGAGTACGAGGCTGTATCAGTAGCTGTTTGCCGGAAAGCTAAGGTCGCAAATATGGATGAACTTGGAAAACAAGGACTGGAGTTTGCCATTCAGGAAAGCCAGAAGCAGATGCCTGACGGCGGGCTTGCCATTGGTGAAAAACCTACTTACGCATGGCATGCCACAGCTGGCGTGGTTGCCGCGGTGTCCATTGCTGCCATCGGTTATTGGTACGGCCGGAAGCGCCGCAGGTGGTGAAGATTTGGACTTGTTCCGTTTGATTTGCATGTTAAAGGTCTGTCGATACTACGGTTACAAATTCGCAGGATCAATGCAAGTCCTACATAACATGTATGAAAGTACAGTCCTTTGCAGATGTATAAAGAAACACAGATAGATTCATGTATTGTTGAGTGAAACAAAGTACCACTATCTCGAATCTCGAGAGCCCTTGTTGTGGGGAAATCAAATGCCGAAGGCACCTTGTTGTGGCTGTAAAATAACCATTCTTTCCTGAATGAGATCCATAATTTTCTGACATTGCTGTCCACTGTTCTTGAACATTCTGTGGTATGATTTTGATGAGTGGTGGCGGCTTAAGGGTGGCGGTGGTGTGCCTTCCCCCTAAGAGCGCACATCCGTTTGATGAGTGGTGGCGATAGGCACGGCGTACTGGTGGAAGCTCTTGGCGAAGACGGTGACACCGACCAGGACGAGGGCAGAGGTCCCATGTCCCACCCAGAATGGCGGAATCAAAGCTCTGTTCGACGCCGATGGCTCCTACAAATTCAGCGGCCAAGAGCACAACGAAGCCGTTGCTGAATCCGTCGTAAAGAAGACTAACACCAAGTTTGAACTGGCTGCTGTTCACGACACTCCTGAAGAGAACAAACCCGAGGCTAGCTACATCAGCTGTACCAAGAGGGGGCATCGGCGGCTATTGCTTATTGCTGAGTTTGTTTGTTTGTTTGTTTTGTTTTTTGTTTTTTGTTTTTTTTTTTTGTTTTTTTTTTTTTTGCGAGGGGCTTATTGCTGAGGATTGTTTCACCCTGAGAAATCGCATCAACAGAGGATGGCATAGAATCAGTATGTTCGAGCTGGAACGGCTGCGGCTGCAATTTGTCATGGACTGTCTGTGAATGGCGTAGAAGTGTGCGAGTCAGCAAAAAGCAGAGAACAGAGGAATCAAGCTGATACACCTTTGAGTCTTTGACACCTCTGCCTTAACCCAGAAGAATCCCAATACGGCCTCATCCTATTTGCTGATACACCTTGTCTTTGACACCTTGCTTATTTGCATGTTAACTATCTGCGGCGCCTTGTTAGGTGGAAATTTTGCAGGATCATCTGTTGAGATTATCTGAAATGTGCTATTCGCTACAGTCAATCAATACAGGTCCTGTGTGAAAATACAGATGTACACAGAAAATCACAAATGTACACAGAAACACAGATAGGTTCACGTATCGTCCAGTAAAACAAAATATGAAAATACTGCTACCTCGACCTCGAGATACCTTTTGATGAATTGGATCCGTAAGTTTCTGACTTGACTGTCCAGTGTCCACTGTTGTTGAACATTCTGTACCTGGCATGGAACTGTGAGTTAACAAAGAGGCGATTACAGCAGGATCAAGAAGATGCCACCACCTTCTCCGCACTCTTCACACAGAAGAATCCCAATATCCTTGACGGCAAGGGAAAGAACGGCATGGTTCGGGTCCCGCGGGAGGAGGAGACAGGCGGGCAAGGAATAGTTCCCCGTCCCGGTCGGTCCCCCGCGCGCCGCCTCTCCGCAAGCCAAGAACCATCGAGCCGCGCTGCATGCCATCACGGCTACTTAAGCCCAGCCATGGAGGACGAGAAACGACGAGACACGGACAAGAGAAACAGGGAGGAACTGCACGTCGCGCGAAGTAACCAGCTGATCAGATGGGCCGCTCGTTCGCGTACGTGATACTGGGCGGCGGCGTGGCCGCGGGCTACGCGGCGCTCGAGTTCGTCCGCCGCAAAGGCGACGCTGCCGCCGGCGAGCTCTGCATCATCTCTGACGAGGAAGTACGCTTCCCTCCCTTCTGTTCTTGCCTTGATTATCGTGCTCGCCTTTTGCTGTTCAATCGAGCATTTGCAACTATCTGCACATTCTGCTGCCGGGAACCAGTGACCGTGTAATACTCTGTTTTTTTTTTTTTTTGAATGCGACCGTGTAATACTCCGTTACTTGCAGGTTGCTCCGTATGAACGTCCTGCACTCAGCAAAGGCTATTTGCTCCCAGAAGGTACATACGCCTTTTCACTCCTTAATACTAGTTAGAGCAAGTATAATGAAGCACACTCAGCCGGCGAAATAGCTGACCACGTCACTTGAATCTGAGTTGGAAGAGAGAGAAAGTGTAGCACCCCACCTCAAATTAATGAGGGATTAGCTAACCAGGATCTTTAATCGGGAAATACTTGGCGAAGCAAGTATGTATAGACCACACACATAAGCATACATAAAATAATTTTACATTAAGTTCAGTTATTACATTGGTTCCATAATTAACATAGGATTTCCATTCGAAGTCGATTTATTTTACATAAAAGGAGTTCGAAATTCGATTACAAACACCCGCGGAAGCGAAACACACGACGACACATATATACAATGAAATCATGTCCGGCCCATAGACATGATCTCACTCACCTTGCTCCTGTCGGGGAGAAGAGGGAACCCACTCAATGGACCACTCCTTGGGCGGTTCTCCCTCCCACACTACTTTCCCACAGCAACCGCAGAAGTTGCAATCAGGAATACCTGCAGTAAAGTTTTAAACATCGAAACCCTGAGCAACTAATACTCAGCAAGTCTTACCCGTCAAATTGGCCATCTAAGACCGACTTCTATTATGCAGGGGGTTGACCAGGGGGTGAAATTTAATTGCAAAAAACGGCGCTAATAATTGATCCTTATTTTCATGTTTTAGCCAAAATTAAGAGGGTTCTTGCATAAATGTAAATATTAGCAACCTAACTAAGCAATACATGGTTGCAATACAATTAATTGAAAAACAACATCATATAAACATCATCATGTGCACTTTTTACTACGATGTGACGCAGTGAACAAGTGGTACTCAATAACCGCGAGGGACGGCGATTCGAATCGATTTACACCTGCAGGCGAAACCCGAACACACGACGTACGTTACTCGAAGGAGTCACGCACGGCAACCTTTTACAAGACACCATAAAGTCGAGCCGCTTAACACCTCTCCCGAGTACACGTCTCCCCACACGATAGCCATGCCTGGTCTAACCGTGGTTCACCCGGGCACCCTCCCTTCAAACACTGTCCCAAATTCCACCATACCATCTTCATCACCAAAAGAGAGGTGGGTTCACGTCCAACAATATAGCATCGAGCTACTAGGTTTACTAGTTCCCATTCTCCTAGCATGCATTCGGTACTGTTCAAACTTGCTCAGCGGGGCCACAACGAACGGTCCTCAACCGACACAAACGGGGCTATGGCGAACAAGGCGAGCCTTGGCACCTCAACCTACACATGAACTTCCCCGTTCGATCTCAAATTCATTACCATCATCATGTGAGAACATAAAGTAAATTCGACCCCAAAATTACCGAGCGGTCTCCATACCACTCGATATTCTACCGACGATACTACTTTAATTAAGCATAGCAAGCTAACGAGCGGTAGAACTTAACTTAACCAAACCCATAGGAATATCTGGAGATATATGCAACTAGGTTTTCAATCAAGTCCTATACGTAATGCACATTTCACGACTCGCAGTACATGTGAGAAAGTATAAAACTTTGTAAATATGGGAGTGCACCGGGGCTTGCCTTGGGGCTGGTGGTTAGCACACTCGAGCGAGTTCAAGTCAGCACCGGTCTCCTCGGTCACGATCTCCACGTCCTCGAGTCCGGCGTCGGTTCCTAAATGAATGCCACAAAAATACACAAGATCAAAGATAGTTCATGGAACTTCCTTGACAAATATGACATGGTGATGTTATGGTGCAAAGGCAACATGTTGGCAGGACCATTCATTAAGTTTTTGCAGTTTGGTCCAAAGTGATTTATACAAAATACTTGAATTTAGGAATTTCCGTACGCGTAAAAGAGATCTTCTTCTAAAATTCGTTAAAAAGGATTCTGGAAGACCAAAAATTACATTTGTACTTTTATTTAGCAACTTCATCCTGGGTACAGTGACATATCCAAAATTTGGTGCAAAAAGATGCAGGAATAAAATTATATAAAAGATTTTGTTAGCAACTGGAAACTGAAATTACTCCTAAAACCAGATGAATTTCAAGATGCCACTTGGTGAGATGTTCAGTTAAGCTACTAGGAGTGTGCATGCCAAAATTTAGGATTTTTGCACTTACAGATCTTTTTATAGAATTTATTTCCTGATTCTCTTCTTTGAATTTTATAAAAATAACTAAAAAGAATTCAGATGTTCATGTTGCACCACTGGATAGCTCTCACTTCAAGGATTCCAGAACACTTGAGTTTGCATTTTTACGATTTTTCTACGAATTTCTATCGAATTTACAAGTTTGGCCAAAATCTGGAATAATTCAAATAAAAGAAAAAGGCGACGTGGCACTGTAGCAGTGCCAGGGCATGGCGGGGCGCGCGCGACGCGGCGGCGGCGACGATGGCGTTCCGGCTAAACGGCGGCGATTTTCACGAGTTGGTCAGCGGAACCAAGTAGAGGGCAACGAGGCGGTCCTAACGCAGCTGACGTGCACGTGCGCTCGACCGTGGAGGTGATACGGCGGTGATGGCGGCGGCGGTGAGCGGCGGCGCGCCATGTTCCGGCGAGGTGAAGCAGCGAGGAGGCGAGTTAGTGCGCGCATGAGCTTCACGAGGTGATGGGGAAGCTCACCGTATCACGTGCACACGTGGAGGAAGGCCGGAGAGGAGAGTTCGTCGGAGGGGCGGCGCGGTCCGGTGATCGGCGGCGGGGAAGAAGGTGATTTCCGACGATTCCACTGCACGAAGCTCGACAAGGTCAGCGAGGTGTGGTGCGTGGAGGAGTGAGGAAGACTCGGGCGCAAGGAATCGAGGAGATGCTCACCGAGATGATCGAATTTCGCGACGAGCTCGCCGATGGTCACCCGGCGGCCATGATCGGAATTCGCGTCGTTTCTCGTTGCAGCGGGAGGGAACTCGGAGTTGGTGTTGGGTTTGAGGTTGAGATGCTCCTAGCGCACCTTTTTGCTGTTGGGCTTGGTCGCGAAGCACGGCGGAGCGGTGGCGGGGCGGTGAGCTCGACGGCGACGACGATGGCGGCTCGGTGTGAGGGAGAAAACGAAGGGCGACGACGACGTCTTGACCGCGAGGGAGAAGGGATAAGGCCAGGGAAGAGGTGGACTCGGTCCTCGACGCCGTACCGCGCTGACGGCGGCCACAGTTCGCCGGAATGGGCAGAGAGAGGAGGAGGCGTCGCCGGCGGCGACACTTGGCGCTACAGTAACTTTTGACAATTTTTCGAATTTCATTGATTTTCCTCGGTTTGAACTGATTCAATTTAAATTCGATCTTCCCGAGCTCCAAAAATCATGAAAAACTCAGGTCTGAAAGATTTCAGTGAGAGGAACAACTTTGTCAATTGGAACTTTTGCTGAATCGGCTTGGATTTCAAACTAAAATTCATTCAAAGTTAAAGTTTGAAAAAGGTTCATGCATTTAATTGACCCTTTAGATTTTTGCAGAAAAGTCTCCAAAAATCTCCAAAATTCTATTTTAGCCCCTGGATGCTGTGGAATTTTTCATTTGGGTCCACTTATAAAGAAAATTTTAAAGTTGCAGTTCAAATGCTTGTTTGAAAGAAATTTCCCGAATTTGAAGTGATTTTGAATTCCTTTCCATTTAACTTTGATTTCTCTTGATCATTTTCACTAATTGAGATTAGTAACTTGATCAGGGACTAAATTTGAGTGGGATGTTACAGAAAGCTGGAGAGAGAATCATACGGGTGACTGGCGAGCCGCTCGCTTGAAGCAGCAGAACCGAGACAGACTCTCGCTCTCAACCTGCTGCATGCGACGAAGCCAGCGACTCCTTCTCTCCCATTCGCTACTCGAGCATGCATGCATTAATTCCAGTAGCCAATCTCTCCGCCGGTCCAGTATATGCAATTACTTTCTCGATGGCTCAAAGTGACATGGCCTGTCCCATTCCGCCAGCAGCCGGCGCACCACTATCCTTGCTCTTAGATAAACGGATCGTTTGTTTACACCAAACGGAGCTCTAAAAATCTGTAAACATTGGCGCACCCCCTCTAAAATTTAGAGCATATCACATCAAAAAGAATCTTGTTATTTAGAAACATTAAATAAAATTTAATGACAAAACTTTTTTGACAGATAAATGCTCATTTCGAGACGAATTTAATGAACCTAATTAATTTTTGTTTTAGCACAGTGATGCTACAGTAATGCTACAGTAACTAATCATCTAATCATGGTTTAATTACCCTTATTAGATTCGTCTAACTAATTAGACCAAAGTTCTATAGTTAGTTTTGTAATTAAACTTTATTTAATATAGCTTATTTAGAGTTTAAACCCTCTAAAATTTAGATCCCATGCAACGAAACCCCCTTTAACCTTCGTTGGCTCGTAGTGAGATGGCAACATAGCAGGAATCCATCACCCTTTCCTTGCAGTCTTGTGTTGAGCAAATCGGCAGCATTGGTGAAGGTGCAGGAGGCAGGATGACGGAGATCACCGGCCTTGTCCTCGGATGCGGCGACCGACAGCCGCGCGTCTTGCAGCGAAGGAGAGGCAGGCAGGGGCACCCGGCGGCGGCGTCCGTCCTGAGTAGCCAGTCTCCCGCCCGAGTCCCCCGACGAAAGCGGTGAAGAAACCAAGCACCTCGCCGATGAAAGAGTTCTCCGTCAAGAACAGGGGCGACTGGTGGCGGAAGTCATGGCGGCTCCCGCCGGCGACGGGCTGGTGGCTGGCGGCGGAGTTTCTTGCAGCCTGGCGCCGCGTTCGTCTGGACTGAAACTTCATCTGGACCGTAAACCATAGATCCAGCGGCTGAAGGTGGCCCGCCTCGGCGTGGAATTCGTCAACAAGATTTTTCACAAAACAACCCCAGATTAGATCGCAACTATTAATCGCAATCTAATTATTTACACAAAACCCCCTAGTTTGGATCGTGAAGAATAATCGCAATCCGGATATTTTTCACAAAACCCTCTGAGTTGAATCGCGATTATTAACCGCGATCCAAATATATGCATAAAGCACCTAAATTGGATTGCGACTATTCTCCGCGATCCAAATATTTTCAAATTGGCCCTCTCTCCCACGGGCACGGCCGCCCTTACAGCCCGCCGCCGGCGACATGGACCTTCCGGAGAGCTGCGGCCGGCGGTGGAAGCGGAGCTCCAGTCGCCGCATTCCCTCTAGTGTCCTTCCTCGTGCTCCTCCTCCTTTCCTCCGCCTAGTGTCCCATTGATAGTCCGCTCTCTCCTCTCCCTTTCTCCGCCTCCGACGGCGGCGGGGCGCCTTGGTGCGGAGGCTTGATGGAGCTCAAGGGTGATAGGATCCAGAAACCTATGGCGAGATCGACGCTGTGGTGGCAGCGTTCGCTGCTAAACCGCACCACCATCTGGCGCGTGCCCGGCGCTCAACACCACGCTATCGTCTTCGGGAGTAGGGATGGCAACGGGTGAAAACCCATCGGGTTTCGCCTCCTCAGACCCGCACCCGCTAGGGAAAAAAACACCCACTGGATAACCCAACAAGACTCGCGGGTGGAGATTTCCACCCAGACCCAGACCCGCCGGGTTAAATTCCCCGTCGGGTATCCATACCCGTCAAGGAACTCAATTTTTCAACAGTTAAAACATGAGACAAATAACAATGCGGATGGTCGCTGCGTCAGATGGGCTGTCGAAGAGTGTTGTATTGACACGTAAACAGAGGCATGAGGGGTATATGGGATTGATTATTGTGATACAGACGTGATTAGGCCTGGGCTTGTGTTAGTCAAAAGAAAATTGTCACGTGAGAGAGGTATCCTGCAAGTGGGAGAGGTATCCTGCAAGTGGGCTTCAATGTGGAATGGTAGTTGGGCTGCAACAGGGAGTGAAGTTGGGCTGCAACAGAAAGTGAAGTTAGGCAGGAGTGCTGGACCTTTGGTGTAAATGGGTCTGTAGACATATTTAGGCCGGATTACACGGGTGACGGGTCTGGGTTCTCCTAAACCATACCCGAACCCGGCCCATCCGATGGGTCAGCTTTTGTCCGACCCATGGATAATATTTCATCCAAACCCGCCTCCTGATAGGAGAAAAACCCGTCGGGTCGTGGGGAACGGGCACCCATTGCCATCCCTATTCGGGAGTCCTCTCAAGTTCAGTCTCCCGCACTCGCTCCGCGGCGACTATGGGACTCAGCCATGCAGATCCCCCTTGAGCGGGAGGTAACGAAATAATACGTTTTTCGCAATTAGCGTTTGATTTGGCCTAGGGCTAGGCTGTTTTGGTGCCGCTGAAATTGATTGAGTTTGGATGTGGTCTACTGCACCTGTCGGCTGCTGCTTGCATCCTGCAAAATGATTCAGCTGATAGGTGCTTGGATTATTGGTGCAACCGGCAGTAAACTGCAAGTCGTTAGAGTTTTATCTACTGTAACTAAAAGAATGCACACGATTTTGAATGTCTGAGTTTCAGATTGAAGTGTTTTATTTTACCCCCATATAATATCATCATTTTCTGATAGACGAGCAAATCTGGTTCATATTTTTTACAATATAGTGTTGTTCATCATATATTGCGCGCTGTGCTGTCCACACTGTGAAGTATGCTCAACTGATATTGGTGCTGGAGTTTATGGAGAATTTCGAATTTGTCACGTTTGCAGGCGGTGCCCGCCTCCCAGCATTTCATACTTGTGTTGGTGCCAATGACGAGTTACTTACGGCAGAATGGTACAAGGAACATGGTATGCTCTTCACATTATCTGGTGCACCCTATCTTGTTTATGCCATACATCCCTGCGTTTAGCTGCTTGTCAAATGAACCATAACATCCAAAAAGTGACAAGGAGTTACTGTAATTGTATATTGTTTCTGACTTGTATGTATCAGCATTTTCGTTTTTGCTCATCTGTAGTTTGATCCAATAATCAAGTCTATTCAGTTATCTTCTTGTTCAGCATCATGGATGACATGTTATCACTTGGTTAGGTATTGAGCTTATTCTTGGAACAAGGGTAGCTTCTGCTGATGTGCGCCGGCAGACATTGCTTACATCCAGTGGGGAAACTATCAGCTATAAAACTCTTATAATTGCAACAGGTGCTCGGGTATGTAGGATTCTATTTGTGTTTCCTTGTGTTCATCACATGCCTTTTATAATGCTTACATATGCTTTGTATGTTTGCTGGGGAATATCAATCTGGATATCTTAAATTATCTGTTTACAATGTAGGCCATGAAGCTGGAAGAATTTCGAGTGAGTGGTTCTGACGCTGAGAACGTCTGTTATCTGCGTGACATCAAGGATGCAGATAAATTAATCAGCATAATGAAATCATGTCCTGATGGCAATGCTGTTGTCATTGGTGGTGGATACATAGGGATGGAATGTACAGCTGCTCTGGTCGCAAATAATATAAAAGTCACCATGGTTTTCCCTGAAAAACACTGCAGTAAGTAGCCAATTCTACTACTGATGAACTTTATAAACTCTGATTAGTATTACTATAACTCTTAGATGCGCTTTATATAATCTCCCTTTTCGGCCTAGTTTAAACGTGTGTGTTGATTTTTCCTTTGCAGTGGCTCGTCTATTTACACCAAAAATTGCTGAATTTTATGAAAACTACTACATGTCAAAAGGAGTTACTTTCATCAAAGGAACTGCAGTTTCATCTTTGGAGGTCTCATCTGGAAAGGTCAGTTTCAAAATATGATTATTCCTTGAAACTTCACAGTAGAAGTTTTCGAGATCAACTATATCAGAATTGCTAGTACAATGTACACTAGACATCTACCATACTCCGTATGATCTTTTTTATGTCGTTCAGACAAGAACCATAGTTCAAATTTGAACTAAAAACTTTGTCTGAACGTCAACAAAAAACGATCGGAGGGAGTAGCATTTTTTACCCTACTGCCAATCTGAATCTATGAGCGTCTGAACAGCTGATATATGCCAATTGATTCAGACAACTATTAACCCTGGTCTGCATAGTCTGCTGTCTCTGAAGTCAATTTGCAAGCTAATCAACTGAATTTTCAGCAACATCTTAAATGAATTCACACTCACCCTCAGCTATATTAAGCAATGCCATCTGAATTTTTAACTCTACTGCCAATCTAAAGCTCGGAATAGCTGACGTGTCTGTTGGTACCAACCAAAAGTACCTTCGCCCTACAAGATTTGCAGATAAGCTATATTCAGATTGCTACTAGATGCACCCTCTCCATTAAACTCTGTCCTGCTTATTCCGCTACCCTTTTCATCTAGTTTCCAAACTGGGAAGATTAAAAACCGATCGTCTGAGACTCTGAATTGTCAGCAACGATAACAGGTGTGGTAGTAACGCTAACGTGGCCATGTTTTGTGTGTGCGTGCGCAGGTGACCACAGCAATCCTGCGGGACGGCAGGCGCCTTCCGGCCGACATGGTCGTGGTCGGCATCGGCGCTCGCGCGAGAACCGAACTGTTCGAAGGCCAGCTGGTCATGGAGAGAGGCGGGATCAAAGTGAACGGGCAGATGCAGACGAGCGACGCCTCCGTGTACGCCGTGGGCGACGTGGCCGCGTTCCCGGTCAAGCTCTTCGGCGGCGACGTCCGCCGGCTTGAGCACGTCGACTGCGCTCGCAGGACCGCCAGGCACGCCGTCGCGGCGGCCCTGAACCCCGCGGCGGCCGGGGACATCGATTACCTGCCCTTCTTCTACTCCAGGGTGTTCGCGCTGTCCTGGCGGTTCTACGGCGACAACGCCGGCGAGGCCGTCCATTTCGGGGACTTCTCATCGTCACCGCCCAAGTTCGGCGCGTTCTGGGTCAGCGCGGGCCGGGTCGCCGGCGCGTTCCTTGAAGGCGGGAGCCCGGAGGAGTACGAGGCCATCGCGGACGCCGTCCGACGCGGAGCGGCGGTCCCGGACGTGGCCGAGCTCGCGAGGCAGGGCCTCGCGTTCGTCGTACGGGAGGGCCGTAGCGGAGCGTCGCGTGGCGGTGGGCGCTGTTGCAGCCGCGGTGGTGGTGGTGACACGCCTTCCCACGCGTGGCATACCACTGTCGGCGTCGCCGCGGCCGTGTCCATCGCTGTCTTAGCGTACTGGTATGGCTGGAAGGCGCCGTACCTGGCGAATTGAAGCGCGACTTCTGAATGAGCTTAATAAACATAATGTGAAGGGATGATGATGATGATGATGATGTGGCCTGCCAAAGTGTTTTACGTCGTTCTATATGTAGTACGAACTGCTCGTCATTGTGAAATGTAAACCTGTTCATTGTTCGAAAAATAAAAAGGTCGTATGATTACATAAACTATTCACATATTGAGTAACAAAATGCAATGAGCACGAGACTGAAAGCGTAAGAGGCTTTGCACCGGGATTACGACCGACCGTCTTTTGAAGCAAGTACAGCAACACGTAAGAGGCTGAAAGCGGCTTCGCGAGTCATCGTCACTACTAAAACATGGGGAACGAGCAGCCAGCGGTTCCACAGTAGGACGGGTTAGTTGCACCAATCCAAGCTACCGCGCGTGTGTGCAACGGTTGAATATTCCGGTAGATCACTGAACCCGCCTCCCTTAACGCCTTGTCGCTATGCCGTTCTCTCTCTCTGCCGTCGGGGCCCTCGCCACCAAAATTCCACCCGCCTGTCCGCCGGCCCGCGACCGTCGCCGTCGCCGGCCGTTACACCGCCCTTCCATCGTTTGCGCGACGCGGCTCTTTTCTGCTCCAGTGCGCCTCTGTATTAATACCAGACCGAAGCAAACGCTTCAGCTGCAACACAAGGTTACACACACTGACGCCACTGCACAGAAGCGAGCGATCAAGCAGGCAAGCCAGGTGCCGAGAAGCTAGCTAGCCGAGCAAGATGGTGAACTTCATCGAGGCGCAGAAGCCGTTGCTGTCGCGGCTGATGAAGATGGCCGGGCTCCGCCCGATCGAGATCGAGCTGGAGCCGGGCACCACCATGCACATCTGGGCGCCCAAGCACCACGTCGGCAAGAAAGGCATCACCCCGCTCGAGCCGGCCAACCCGATGGCCGGGACGAGGAAAAAACAACAACAAGAAGAAGAAGAGCCCCGAGTCGCGGCCCAACGTGCTGCTCATCCACGGCTTCGCGGCCGAGGGCAACGTGACGTGGCAGTTCAACTTCGGCGTGCTGGTCTCCCGCTACAACCTCTACATCCCGGACCTCATGTTCTTCGGCAAGTCGTCGACGAGTAGCGCCGACCGGTCGCCGGACTTCCAGGCGGGGTGCGTGGCGGCGGCGATGGCGCGGCTGGGCGTGGCGCGCTGCGACGTCGTCGGGTTCAGCTACGGCGGCATGGTGGCGTTCAAGCTGGCGGAGGCGCGGCCGGAGCTGGTGCGCTCGCTGTGCATCTCCGGGTCGGTGGTGGCCATGACGGACGCCGTGAACAAGGAGACCATGGAGCGGCTCGGGGCTGGGTCATCGGCCGAGCTGCTCATGCCCGAGACGCTCAAGGGGCTCAAGGCGCTGCTCTCCATCTCCATGTACAAGAAGATGTGGTTCCCCGACAGGTTCTACAAGGACTACCTCAAGGTGACTAATCTTCTTGCTTACGCGTGTTTGATACCATGCAATAATGGGACCATATATTCATGTCTTGCTTAACAAAAAAAAAATCTTATTTATATCATACATGAGTGTGTATAGAGAAGTAGTTTCTGATTTACAAGCTTGTAATTTTTATTTAGTGCTGACTGAAGGTGCAAAGGATTGTGTTGTTCTGACGAAACAGGAACGTTTCTAGCTTTACTGAAATATTATTGGTGGCGAGCAGGTGATGTTCACCAACAGGAAGGAGAGGATGGAGCTTTTGCAGGGGCTCATAACCAGCAACTTGGACGCTAAGATCCCTACATTCCAACAGGTACCTTGATTTAATATAATCATGTTAACTAAGTCAAACAAAACCGCTCCTACTAATCTGTTCCCCAACTTGGAGCTGAATGCTGGAAATTAGGGGCTCAGACTGATGAGAATGACAGGCAAAGCAACTATCTTACCAGCAATTCGATGGCATACGAAATCATCCACGTGTTCCTTTTACAATCGGTCTAGGAACAACCGTTGAAATTTACAAGCAAGTGATGGAAAAGTAGTAGTTAGCATTGAATTTAGTATGTTTCTAAACCAATTGGACCAAATATGCATGTTGACGTCACTGGTTGCTTTGCTTGGTTTGGGCCGTTAGGCCAACCACTAACTAGACCACACACAGAGCGCTGCCATTGTTCTGGGCCAGTATTTGCAAGGATTTTAACGGGCCAAATAGCATTCACTGAACCTATTTCGGGCTAGCCACAACCACCTGATCTCAATCTTTTTTTGCTCAAAAAAAAAAACACCCTGATCTCAATCTTTTGGAGAAAGAAAGCCCACTTGTTCTGTTGCCAGAAATGAAAATTACGTGCCGTGGTTGCAGAAAATAATGCTGATCTGGGGCGAGGAGGACAAGATCTTCAACATAGAGCTCGCCAAGAAGATGAAAGAGTAAGGAAACCACTCTCCTGACTGAAATTTCCGTTTGTTCACTCGGCACGCGCTGAAACTGGCGTGGCAACGTGCAGGCAGCTTGGCGAGAACTGCTTCCTGTACGGCATCCGCAAGGCGGGGCACCTGCTCCACGTCGAGCGTCCGTGCGCCTACAACCGCCAACTCCAGAGGTGGCTCACCTACATCAACTCCCAGAAAGAAGCAGCAGATCAGGCTAGCTGATGGATCAATCAAGCCCAGACAACATTTGCAGGCGAGCGCTGCTGAAGGTGAAGCATATCGCTGGCTACGTATATGTGCTTTTCTCCGTTCCTGAAGCCATCCAGTTCGTGCTGATAGTTCTTGATGTTGATGTTCCGAAAGAAAGGAGTACTAGGTCTAGCCAACACAATACACATGGAGTGTATTGTGTTGGCTAGAAAGGAGTACTAGCTAGCTCCCCTAGGCCTCGATTGCACGTGCTGCCTTATTCGTTTGGATTCTTTGCAATTCTTCAGTCATTTGATTACCCATGTAATTTGAGAACATGTAATGCTATTATACGCGGGCACGCATCACAATTATCCATGGAAAAATCGGTCTCTTCTTGTCGAGCACGTACGTACAGGTTGGGTCCAACACAGGTAGTACTCCCTCTGTCCCAAAAAGAATGACGTTTTTACTTTTTACCATCATGTTTGATCGTCCGTCTTATTCAAAATTTTTATGCAAATTTTAAAACAAATATGTCATGATTAAAGTATTGCTAATGATAAAACAAGTTATAAAAAAATAAATAATATTTACAAATTTTTTTTGAATAAGACGAACAATCAAACTTTTTATCTGAAAGTAAAAGCGTCAAGCTTTTTGGGACGGAGGGAGTAGTACTGCATGCTGGTGCTGGAGTCCGTGCCGTGATGCTTTGTGTGTCGTCAGTGTGAGAGTGAGTGAGTGAGTGAGTGACGGCCACGACGCGACGGAACCGAACAAAACCGGATGTCACGTCTCCAGTCAGTCTCAGTTCGGGTACGAACGAGCACACGCGCAGGTACTGTAGCTAGCGAGAGCACGAGCAGTGGTGGGCCAGTTGGGTTGGAGAGGATCCAATGTCGGTCCGGTCCGGTCCGGCCTGGCCCGGCAGCTTTATTATTTTCCCATGGCAAGACATTCGGAATTTTTTTTATTTTTAATCGAATTTTTTATTATATTTTTATTAATAACCGCACGTTTTTGAAATTTACAAAACCAGTCGCCCGAAGTATGGGCGATTTCGATCTGTCGCCCATTAGCAGGGCGATAAGACGGGAGAGCTGGCTGGGTGGGGCCCAGTCGCCCACCCAAAGGGCGACAAGCGCCCAAATCTCCCGCTCAGAGGGCGACAAGGGCAGCGGGCGCGGGTGGTGGGCCCAGTCGCCCACCCAAAGGGCGACAAGCGCCCAAATCTCCCGCTCAGAGGGCGACAAGGGCAGCGGGCGCGGGTGGTGGGCCCAGTCGCCCAACGGTCGGGCGACAGGGAATCAAATAACCCGTTCAACGGGCGACAAGACGCGGGGGGCGCGGGTGGTGGGGCCAGTCGCCCAACGGTCGGGCGACAGGCTCCGACGCCTATAAATGGCCGAATTTTGGCCTAAATTGGACATAAATTCGAAAAAAAAGAAAAGAGAGAGGGAGAGGTGAAGAGAAGAGAGGGGAGGAGAAGAGAAGGGAGGAGAAGAGAGGGGAGGTGGTTGCGGCTCGGACGTGTCGCAACTGCGGTAAGTTTTTCAATTCGTAGTTACAAATATAGATTTAGATGTAGAAATAGTGTACTTTCAGTAGAAGCAATATCCTGTAAGCTAGATCTAGATTTACTAGTATTTAAATAAATAGTTTAGCATAATATAGTTGTATTCATATCTAAATACGATTGTTGTAGCCATAGATTATGTAAATAAATATTTAGATATAATAGAAACAACATGTTCAGATAGCTATAGATCTAGATCTATAATGTAGTTTTAGTAAAAGTAATATCTTCTAAGCTAGATCTAGATTTACTAGTATGTAAATAAATAATGTATCATACTATATTTATATTTATATTTAAATACGACTGTTGTAGGTATAGATTTACTAGTATTTAAATAAAAAAAATTTCTGATTATGTAAATAAATATTTAGATATAATAGAAACGTTATTTTTATATAGTTGTAGATTATGTAGCATTTAAATAAATAGTTCAGATATAATAGAAACAATTGTCATATAATACTATGTAAGATAGTTATAATATTTTTTTAAAAAATAGTAGTTAATAGATATAGATGTATTATAAGGCTTGTAAGCAATTTCAATTAAAAAATGTAGTTAATTTGAATCTCGGTGGTTGACAGGTATGTCAGATAAGATAGTGTTCCAAATGTTTTATGGAGAAGGGGATATTGTTCATGGGGTAGAGGGGGTTGATCTGTCAGGGTTTCCATCAGTTTATAGAGGAATCACAAGGCCAAATGAGAGGACAATTACTGGTGTGCACAATTGGTTGATGCGGCTGTTTCAGCTTGATACAGACCAACACGGACTGAACCTGATGGGTATGGTCAGTCGTGCACGTGAGGGATTTTACTGGGAGTTAGTGCCTTTGAATGCAACATCGACATGGAGGAAATATGTGGAGAAGGCTGTAGAACGTGGGTGGCCTCTTGTACTCCTTGCTCGGGCATATCTGAAGGAGGTGGTCGAGGTAGATGCTGTCGACGAGGTAGGTGGTGCAGACATGGCGGATGAAGAGGAAGGCGAGGAGGAAGAGGAAGGCGAGACACAAATTGAGGAGGGTGAGCAAAATCCGGCATCTGAGGAACCGACCGGTGAAGCCGACGAAGGAGAACGGATAGAATATATAGTTGAGGAAATGAGGAGGGAGGACCAGGAGCATGAGAATCTTCCTGATGTTGACTCTTCAGATGACGAGAATGAGATTCCTGTCCCAGCTGAGTGGAATAATCAAAATTTTGCAAATTTGACTATCAATGAAGGGTACTCTGTCCCATGGGAGTACCACGAGAATGAAGTGACAGAGGGAGCTCTTTACAAAGACAAAGATGATGTGATGACTGCTGTGAAGTACTGGTCTCTATCGGTGAAAAGGTCTTTTGTGGTTGTCAAATCAAGCAGAAAACTGTATGACGTTAAGTGTGAGTTCACACAGTGTCCGTTCAGGGTGCATGCTTACGAGCAAGAGTGGAGTCTGTTCTGGAAATGCTCTATAGTGAAGGATCATACATGTCAGTTGGAAGAATTGGAAAAGTGCAATTCAGCTCTGACCTCCAAAATGATTGCTGATTACATGTATCCTAGAATTGTGGATAACTTAAGGTATGAGCCAAAATCTATAATCAACACTATAGAGGAGGATTTTAAGTACACCATAAGCTACAAAAGGCTTGGAAAGCGAAGCAGAAGGTGATAGAGAAGAGATTTGGTTCATATGAAGCTTCTTATGAGAACCTGCCACAGTTGTTAGAAACCATCAGGCAAAGGAATGTTGGTACGTATTACGATATCATGGATTTGCTAAATCAAAAAGAGCCTGGGAAATTGATCCTTCACCGTGCATTCTTTGCATTGGGTCAATGCATCATGGCATTTCGTCATTGCAGGCCAATTCTCTGCATAGACGGTACCTTCCTCACAGGAAAGTATAAAGGGCAGATTTTGACTGCCATTGGAGTCGATGGGAACAATCAAGTTGTACCATTGGCATTTGCCTTTGTGGAGAGTGAGAACACAAATAGCTGGTATTGGTTTTTGGAGCGTGTGAAGCTGGCAGTGGTTCAAGGAAGACCTAATGTTTGTGTCATACACGACCGACATCCAGGTTTGCTGAAGACGATAATGGATATGCAACATGGTTCCGTTGAGCGTGGTGTTCCAGCTCGTTGGCCTGACATACAATCCAGGTGGTGCATGAGGCACTTGGGTGCGAACTTTTTTAGATATTTCAAAAATAAGCATCTGATGAACATGTTTAAAAGGTTATGCAACCAGAATCAACAGAGAAAGTTTAATGCAATGTGGCAGCGCCTTGATGAGTTGACAACAAAACAAACTGAAGAGCTGTCGAACAGGCCGAACCCTAACCCTGATGATAGCTTTGTTCCTCTTTGTGGCCTTCCCACGGATGCCCCGAGGAACGTTGTCCGGAGATCAGGGTCATCTATTAGGTGCTTTTCTGATTGGATTGAGCATGAGCCAAAGGAAAAGTGGTCATTGTTGTACGATACAGATGGTTGTAGGTATGGAATAATGACATCAAACTTGGCAGAGGTGTACAACTGGGTTATTAGAGGATTGCCTCTTGTTGCAATAGTCGAGGGGATTTTGCATGGGATATGCAAGTACTTTCGTGAAAGACATGCAGCTGCTTGTCATGCTATGGCCGACAACAAATTGGTATTTTCGTCATTCATGACAAGTTACATGGAGAAAAAAATTAAGAAGGCAAGTTTCCACCGTGCTCGACCTATGGGCACAGCAGAGAATCGTTTTAAGATTCTTTGTAGAGACAGGGGCCGTCGTGGTGGCAACCGCGAGAGGACAGTACAAGAGTGCATTGTCCGCAATGAGTCATGCACATGCTCGTGTATGAAGCCAAAGCTTCTACACAGGCCATGCTCCCATGTTATAGCAGCTTTTTCACTTACAAATTTGGCACCCAAGCGTTATGTGTCGCAATATTTTTCAAAGGAGATAGTCATGACAACATGGAATGCAGAGATCTATGGGTTTGCTATATTTGGCACATTCACAAACAACCCTGGCCGTAACTACCTACGTGGTCCTGATAAAGAAAAATTGAGGCAGAAGCGTGGTCGTCGCAAGACACGGCGTATTAGAAATGATATGGACGAGTCTGAGACAGGAAGACTGGAGGACAGATGTACGAAGTGTGATGGGACCGGACATACCTACAAGAAGTGCCCCGGTAAGAAGACAACAGAGGGAGCAGCTGAAGCAGGCCCTTCCGGGAATCCACAAGATGGTCGTCGTCCTCGTACACGTCGTGGAGTACCAAGGATGGATGGAACAGTTCATTGAAGCATTATTGTTCTTTACTCTAGGTTGATCCATGTTGTTGTATGTCAAGTAACGTCTTTAATGCGTTTCGTGTTGTGTCATGCGAACTAAGTTATTATGGACATTGTATTTCGTGTTGTAATGTATTGTGAGACTTTGAGTTGTAATGCGACTAGATTCCTATAATGTGTATGTTATTTCCTGATTTTATAAGCAACGTGTATAGGTATGGCGACGGGGGGTGGAGCTGAGTTGGAGTTACTGGACTCCAATTTGGACCGTCGGCACCGATCCTACTTGAATGCTGTTACTGCAGCCGAGCTGCCTGTTCTACGCCCGAGGGTACCTCTGGAGTTGTTGCGGTTAGACGATCGATGGATACCGAGGTATGCATCATTATGTGTTCAATTTTTTTGTTTATTTCTTTCAATTTTTTGTCGAACACTAATCAGTTTAACTTTTGCAGGTTACAGGCAGCTGGACTCCTACCACTTTGTAGGCTTCTTGAGGCCACCGGGCCTGACGAGCAGGCCGATCCTGCCAGACGGTTTTCGTACGACCGTTCTCTGCTAGCTGCACTAGTGGACCGCTCGAGGCCTGAGACTCACACCTTTCACTTTCCTTGTGGGGAGATGGCACCGACACTTCAGGATGTGTCGTTCTTGCTTGGAGTACGCACTGCTGGTCAGGCGGTCTCCTCTCCCGACGTGCCAGACACTTGGCGGCACGACCTTCTTGTCCGCTTCGAGGGTATCGTTCGTGCGCCAGGTGCTCCACCGTACCGGACTATTCCTGGTGACCAGCACCACGGGCCAACGAAGAAGTGGCTACTACAGTTTCAGGTAAAGTGATACATCATGTCGTACATTTCATCTGCATGTTCAATTTTCGATACCTATAGGTAACATTTGTTTTTCTATCGTGACATGCAGGCGGACTACATTCACCCGGATGCAGATGAGGCCACTGTGTCGAGGCACTTGGAGGCGTACCTCCTTTGGTTGTTTGGTTGGATCATGTTCACAAGTTCACACGGGAACTCTGTGGGCAAGCACCTGATCCACTTTGCCCGTGCGATTGCGGACGCACCGCTTGACGCTGTTCCCCAGTATAGTTGGGCTTCTGCTATCTTGGCAGTGACGTACCGAGGCCTTTGTGACGCTTGCACAAAGACGGACCCCAACGCTATCCTCGCTGGTTGCCCATTGCTCCTCCAGATGTGGGCATACGAGCGATTCAGTATCGGACGTCCACACATGGATCTGTCGACTTACGGAGGAGTTTTGTACGGTGACAGCGAGGAAGACGGCCCAACCATGGGCTCCTTGTGGTGTCGACGTCGGGTTAGTTATTCTCACTTGCCGTGATTTTGTACACTTTTATTTCATTGTGTATATCTAATTGATTTCTTTTATTTTTATGCAGCCTACTTGGGCAAACCTGCAGGTTCACAGGGCTTATCCTGAGTACGTCTGGGAGTTCGACAGGATTCGAGGAGACGAGGACGTGCGCTGGACACCTTACAGCCCAGAGGACGTTGCTGCCCGAGCACCGGCTGGGTTGTCGACGTTCTGCACGATCGACAGCGAGTACTGGCTTACGCGGAAAGCCCTCGTCTTCGACATCTTCGTCGAGGAGTACTCACCTCACCGGGTGATGCGTCAGTTCGGTCGTCACCAAGAGTTCCCGTTGACGGTTCCTCGTGTTGTTACGCCGTCAGTTCACTCGTAAGTTATTCAACTACATCTACTAAATCTATAAAATATTTAGTTTTTTCTGTCTAATTCCACTCTTTATGTAGTTACACGCGGAAGGGGCAGGCGGCAGGCACCAGTTGGTGGACACGTTTGGAGCCGTGGGTGGTACAGTGGGGCCAGGCGTTGGAGGACGTCATACAGGAGACGAGGCCGTTCACCTTCGAGGCCTACGAGGACTACCTACGTTGGTACATTCCTCGCACACGGACCAGGGTCACGCACACACCCACGGTGCGACAAAGCCACACCCCGATCCTGAGAGACACGTACCCGAGCCACAGGGACCAGGCCTCGTCGCTGGCGGTACGATCTTTACTAACTTATGTCTTTCAAATCATTTTCTGTTATATGTCAATAATCATTTTAAACTCGATGTCCTCTTAATAGATTGATCTAGCACAGCGGATCGTCGTGGAGTCCGGATCAGTTCTACAGCGCATGAGGCAGGGCATTCAGCTTACCGGACACGAGATCTCTCTTGCGATGAAGAGTATTTACGACTCCGCCACAGACATCGTCAAGCTCAACTCTTGCACTTCCTGTTGTCGGCATACCGATGCCGTCCCGCACCCCTCTCAGTCAGCACCCAGGGCGGCGGAGCGACCTATGTTTCAGCATCCGGCCTACACTCCTAGGACTGCAGCACCACCTTCTCCTCCTCCTCCGGTGTTCACAACAGGTCAAACTCTATACTATTTCGTTCAAATGATTATTGACATGTTTTCCTTACTGACATGTCTCATTTATTATGCGCAGGTCCAAGCTATAGTGGTTGGCGACCAACTGGCGACGTTGCTGGCTCGTCTTCGCAGGTGCCACGCATAGCTCCAGGTAAGGTCTACTACTAATTTCTCCTCATAGTATAAATTATTGTTAGCTTTTGCATAACAACTTTCTTCTTATAGGGTCTCAGATGGATGACTACGACTACGACGACGAGGAGGTCTCCGGACACTCCGAGCGTTATGGCCGACGATCTCCGACGCCTTTCGACCTGGACGCGTACATGGCTGAGGGGCAGCACGACACACTTCGTCCTTTGCAGTTGAGTGACGCACCACCAATGACACAGCCTTCGCAGCAGTACGACGACACACCAGCGCCTGTTGGAGGTCGACCCACACGTCAGGTGGTTCCTCCTTCGCCGTTGACGTACTCAGCCGGTCACGTCAGAGCGGGTCGCAAGGCACCCAAGCCTGGCACTGTTAGGGGTGTGCCCTCTAAGCGTGGCAGGCACTAGCTATCTCTTGTATCATTTGTGTGTGACATGGCTTTTATTTTGTATGATATGTACTCATGTGCACATGGTTTTTATTTTGTACGATGTTTTATCAGTTTTCATGTTTCCTATTTTATTAAGTTATGCCACAACAATCGAAAAAAAATTATGAAAAACAAAAACAAAATATGTTTTTTTTCATGTCCCCTCAATTAATGCTCTCGGTGCATGCATCACAGCCCCGTTAAACTCCCATCAAAGGTCCCCGCTTTGCAAAACAGCCAAAGAATCCCAGGAGCATCCAATGTCCCCATGCATGTATGTCTGCTCAATGTGACGCTTTTGATGCATGCATCCGACTCCTATCAAAATAATTGAGCTACATTATAGCCGGAATCTCTAGTACGGCCTCCCACTCGTGCTTTCAATTTCAGGAACCACTCCTACAAAATCTTATCCTCTACTCACTCTTTCATTCACAGCAACCTCTCTTGCATCACAGCGGCATCCACTCTTCTTCCACGCTTCAACAACACCATCCATGGCAGGACCATCTAGTGGAGGCTTTCCATAGGACACCACAATACATCGAGAGAGCACTGGACGCAATCTGGCGTGCCGTGCGTGAACACCGGGATGATCCTTTCAGGGAGAACAATCTCGCACAAGCTGTCTCGAGGTTAAATGCAACAATCCCTACGACCTCACACACTATGGCGCCGCAACATCTCACCATAAATGACCTTAGGGCCCTCTTAGAAGATCAAAGGCAGTTGTATCATAGGGTTTGCGAGCTGGCAAACCACCCGTCAGTGTTAGGTTTCTCTAGCACTACATTCAAGATAATGATGCTCCCCGATCAATATGCCTCCCACGTTCAGGTACACTTAATTTTTTTTATTTTTATGTTATCGGTTTCTATTTCTTTTGCTCATTCGACTGCTTCTCTTCTGTTAGGCATTTCCGGAAGACAAAGAATTGATCGACAACCCTATCCCAAACTTCTTCTATCTATTTATGTTCTTCGGTGGAGGTTGCATGCCAGGTTCACGTAGAAGGCGACATACCTCATCCAACCGTAGTGTTTCGGAGCCATCTAACACAGCAACATCCCGTCGAAGGAACACTGCAAGAAGACGCGCTCCGGCAACGCGCGTGCAACCAAACGCCAACGACGATGAAGACGACGATTTCATGCCCATGCCACCCTCAAGACCTCCGCCTCCACTCGAAGACCCTGACGACGAGGCATTTAGTGAATCTGTTTTGCGAGAACGACCCTCCAACAGCGACTTCTCAGCGCCACCTCGCCCACAGCCATCATCCAACCCCTACAGTATGGACATTAACTTCAGTAATATGTCTCGGCGGTGGGATCGAACATTTCCGTAAGATTAAGTGGCATAGCATACCATGTGTAGAAGCTTTTATGTGTGTGACATAGCTTTTATTTTGTATGATATGTACTCATGTGCACATGGTTTTTATTTTGTACGATGTTTTATCAGTTTCCATGTTTTCTATTTTATTAAGTTATGCTACAATAATCGAAAAAATTTTTATGAAAAACAAAAACTGAAATATGTTTTTTTTTCTTCCTGTCGCCCTTTAGGTGGGCGACTGGCTCCTGTCGCCCTCCAGGTGGGCAACTGGTTCCTGTCGCCCATCAGCTGGGCGATTGGTTCCTGTCGCCTTCAGATAGGCGACTTTCCCCTTGTCGCCCACGCGTGGGGCGACTAGGCCCCACCAGACCGCGCCCTGGGGGATTTTAGTCCTTGTCGCCCGCGCATGGGGCGACTGGCCGCAATCGCCCTTCCTTCGGGCGACTGGTCGACTACTTTTGCAATTTTCGAAAACGTGCGGTTATTATAAAAATATAATAAAAAATTCGATTAAAAATAAAAAAAATTCAAGACATTGGCCGCCCAGCTGGACCTCACCTTTACCTAAAAAAAAAAAAAAAGAAGCTGGACCTCACCTCACCTCGGCGTCGTCGGGCCGGTCTCGCGTCGCGAATTCGGCATCAGGCAGGGCCATGCCCGAGAGAAGCCGGCAGCTTGTCCTGGAGGTGTTCGGCGAAAGTACAGGGCACGCTTTATGGCCTTCGCCCGTACAGTCAATACGCGCAACCCAACCCCATCGGCTGATCTCGTCGTCTGATTGGCAGCTTGCTGGCTGGCATGCTTTGCCTTGCCTGGACCACACCGCACGCAGGTCAGGAGAGCAGAGCAGGGCAGAGCGCCATGATGTGGGCGCGTCCATGCCATCCGCTGCGAGAGGGTGTGTGTGATTACGAGCTCGCGTGGCTGGCCGGTGGACGGTGGTGGTGGCCTCTGCCTCTGCCTCTGCTGCCCCTGCGGCTCCGTGATGACGACCTGACTCTGGAGCAGGAGGGAGGGGCTCGCGCCGGGCGCGTCCGTGCGTAGGCCGGGGGCGGCTGCACTGCACGGGCCCCGGGCGCGCGCCATCGACGCGTCTCGCGCCGGGCGGCGCGGTGCCAGTGCCAGGGCGGACTGAGGGCGAGGATACGTGACAAACGACAGATCTCCCGATCTGAGCTGCGCGCCAACGGCAAACAGAGGCAGGCAGAGGCAGCGCGCCGCGCGCGAACGGGCGGGCGGAGAGGCCGGAAAGAGGCGGGAGCCAATCAGTGTACCACGGCCTCGGACGCTAGCATATTGTCCTTCCTCGGCCTCGTAAGTCGTAACCAAACGTTCTCCGCGCCGACCGGTGTGCCGTGTGCACATCTTCCTTCCGCATGTCGGCATGTTGGCGAGTGTGCGCCCCGTGCACGGCTCGAGTTTTCCAGCCGCCGATCATCGATTTGGCGTACGAAAATCATGTGGGGGCGCCTGCGCGACCAGGGCCCAAACAAGCAGGCAGTGCACCCCTGCGCGCGCTGCACATGAACCCCCGACGCAACGGCGGTGGTCGTTCTGTTGCGGCAGCCACTGCGGCGATCGAGAGGTGGTACGTACGTAGAAGATTTGGAGTCGAACGTTGTTGCTTCTACCGCAACGGCGTACGGTACGGCGCGCTTGCAAGCGCTGCGGCACGTACATACGTACGTACACCGTCGTCGCTACTCCAGTAATGAGTCTCGCGCAGGCGCGTCGCAGGAGCAGTGAATTGTACTGTAGCAGCGGTCACTCGTAGTATCGTAGTATGGCCGTATATCTAACCTGGCGCGCGCAGCCCCATCTGCGCGTTACGGCCCCGGAATCAATGCATGAGCAGGCCATGCATGCACGCGTGGGGCTCGATCGATCACTACACACACGGTCGTCTACGTCGTGCGATCGTATCGTATCGATCGCGCGCTCAAGTAGTAAAATTTAAGTGAAGAGCGTGTGGTATGCTACAGGCCGGCCTGTACGCGTTTTGCAGTGTACGTACGGTGCCCAGTATGGTTGCTTAATTAAACCAGTGGTACGGTTTGTGTAGCTGCTTAACATGAATGTTTTTCGCAGTTGGCTCCGATCCAACTCGATCGAACAATCATGTCATGTGACCAGGTGGAATTTTCAACCTAGAAGGTGTTCGTTTCATAGGGGTCTAAATTTTAGAGGAGTCACGTCAAAGAAAATTTTGTTATTTAAAAATATTAAATAAAGTTTAATTACAAAACTAACTACATAACTTCTGATCTAATTCGCGAGACGAATCTAATAAGGGTAATTAAGCCGTGATTAGATGATAGTTACTGTATCATTATTGTAGCAAAACATAGATTGATTAGGCTCATTAAATTCGTCTCGAAATGAGCATTCATCCGTCAAAAAAGTTTTATCATTAAATTTTATTTAATGCTCCTAAATAATAAAATTCTTTTTTATGTGACGGGTCTAAATTTTAGAGGGGAGGACCCCGTACCAAGTACAAGCTTCATGAAGAAGTGCCTGGACACGTCACGTACAAGCATCATGAAGTACGTACCTGGGTACGTCACGCATGCAACACCGCTAATTTATTTATTTTTTCTAAAAAATGATAACACCACTAGCTAGTTTATCAAGAACAACCTCTCGCTTTTACTTGATTAATTAGTCAAAGAAATCGGCACGGCAACGCTTGCTTGACAGCGCCAGTAACGCAAGTAGTACTGCATAGTAGTAGCATCTAGCTAGCTACACATAAAACAATCATATAAGGTGGGCAACAACTATCACTTTCAGTAAGCATGCTTAATCAGTCACGCGTTGATACTTTCTCACCAAGACCTTTGCTTGCTGATCATCAAGCATCGCTTCACCTTTCTTCCTTTCCGAACAAATCACCTATCTAGGATGATAGTAGATACCGCTATCCTTCAAAGCCAAGCATTTTCGTTTCTTTCCCTCGTGTGCCTGTCGTTGTAAAGGAGCCAAACCCAGCTGGATCAGCACCCCTGCAACAAAAGCAAGCAGCAAATGCGACGACAGCTTACTAGCTTGCATTCCAAAACGGGCTCCTGAGTTCAGCTTTGCATGTGCGACATCCATGGCCGGAATCGGTTGTAATTGTAAGTGGCCACCTTTCTTTTACGGCATGGATTGCTGCAGGGCACGCCACATTGCCGTTGCAAGCAGCTTGCTGCAGGTCTTTGTACCTCTCTGGCTCAATTATTTCGTCGATCATCTCGTACTGGCAACTTAGGATGTGGGTTGTTGGTGGGTGGGAGTGCGAGTGCGATACACTCGAGTAGGAGTAGATGTGCGTTTTCAGGGTGCTTTTGCCAGAAACCATTTCCTGTCCAAATTTGCAAAAAAGATGAACAGATTCTCGTCTGTACCTATCGTTCTCGACGGAATCACCGTGTGAGCTCTTAGTTCAAAGTTGGACTCCTCAGCATTTGACAGCAAAAAAAGCGGCGATAAGTATGCATCAAAGCGGCGTGGTTGAACTGAAGAAGTAATTAGGAATGAGGTGTGTGGATAGTTTCTTCGGCTCACATGATATGGGCAGAATCGTATTCTCGGGTCTATTCAACTTTGAATCCGTGTGCAAAGACACGTTGCTTTTGGAGGAGAGTACAATGAGATTGAGGATTCGCACGTGGCGAACATTCTCTCTTACCTATATGGATGTTGATAAAGGAGGACACGTGCGTACGGTTAACCCGATTCCAGAATCTATTGTCGATAAAATTGTTTTCTACTGCCAGTAGCACTTACTTAGTACTATTATAATACACAAGGAAGCACGCAAAAAGGAAGCAATAAATTATTTAATTCAGATAAACTATATTACTAGTAGCATTATATCCTCATTTATGTTCAAAAGGTTATAACATCAAGACCGCTCGCAGGAATAACGCACTTCATGTTCCATCAACTGCATTTATCTGGGCCGTGCGATGTGCTGATCTCTGATGCATGGTTCAGATGGTCCAAGGCGCCAGGGCCGGCCCACACCCATGCTGTTGACCTGACCAAACAGGAGCATGTTTTGCCGATCAGGCGCGCGCGGCTTTGTGGTGCACGTATTTTGATGCCCGGATCCGACCACGTGGCCGCCGAGGCGCCACGTCTCGAGACAGAGCACTCGTTTCCTGAGCACCGAGCGCGTTTATTTAATGTGTACGCGGCATTAAGTATTGCTAAATTCAATCATAACACAATTATCACACCAATAATTGGATAATACGAGGGGTCGAAGTCAAGGATCGATGATAATGCACCGCATTGCTTATTTTAATTATATAAATTTGGATTTTTTTTATAGAGTAACATGTACGTATCCCTTACACGTGTTTATGTATCTAAAGTCCTGTGATAATGATCTCCGACACTTTGTTATATCCTTCTCTCTAAGCTGGGCTCGAAGAGAAATCTAGGGAGGCAAGTCTCGCAAGAAAAGCAAACTAAGCGTAGCTTAACTGGTTAAGTTCATTGTGTGGAATCAACATATGCACCACATGTTTCAAGTCCCAAACTTAGCACTCGTGTAGCATTTATGGCTAATTATTCTTTTCAGTAGGAGACGATGTCCTTATAGACAACGAGCAGATTAGAAACTATGGATCGGTCTTTCGTAGACTCTCATAGAGGTAGGGTAAGGTGTGTGTGCGCGTGTGTTTATACTTGCGAGTATTTCTTCGTGTTTGTGAGTGTCTGAACTGTGTCACATTGAAAAAACAAAAGACTAAAAAAACCCCAACCAATTTAGTGTTTTGCTTAGCTTATAGGAGGTGAAAATTAATGAGCATTGGTATCTTTGTCCATAAGGGAGCTCCGTCTTCACCTCCTATGCAGTAACAAAACCAATCAATATTCTACACTCATATCCTCACCGGAATTTATAGTTTCTTTCCTAGCACCTCATATATAGCCGTATGTGCATAATAGCTGTGTTATAGATTTATTTCAAATTTTGGGGAGAAGTTCTTCTCCTATGTTTGCACCTATCAGATATCGGGCATTCGATGTAGTTTTTGTTAGTTGTTATTCTTTTGTGATTTATCCTACACCTCTATCTGTATTAATGATGATGTTACAAGTACCCTCATTGTTTGCTAGGTAATTTATTTTTCTTAAAGAAAGGGTGTAAGTCTACACATAAATTTCTTAAGAGGAAAGAGTGATGAATTTATGACCGGTTGTTTAAACCTTTTTTGTATAAACATTGTTCACATCGATTGATTTTTCTCCCGCCGTGTGTTGAATTATAAACCGATTTTTCTCATCTAACGATAGTTTAAATTTGTGCTGCGTTACATGCTCTTCTTTCTATATGTGTTCTTCAACTCATGAGAGGGTGTTTAAACCTCTCCATGGACAATGTCCATAGCTCACTCTTTCTTCCACCACGTGGTAAACAGTGAACTGATTTTGTCGTGTAACGTAACGATGTACATTGCATGTAACGTCACTTTCCCTTCTTCCTTTCTATATATAAACTCTTCTTCATCTCCCAAACGCCCCCGGTTCCGACTCCGTATTTGCTATCTCTCTTATTTTTTCTACTATTAACTATTTCTTTTCGCTTTTCTTCTACCCCTCACCAGAGAGAATGAAGCAAACTATGTGCCTCAGTCTTACACCATCCTTCTCCTTTCAGCTCTCAAATATCAAAACCCTAGACACCAAACCATGACCCAAAATGAATCCACTACAGGGCTACAAAACTCTGATGTGATCAAAAGACATTTTTTGCTACCTTCAGGTGAAATATTTTCTCTTCAGAATTAGAAGGACCCCTCACTCAATGTTATATGGGGTTTTTCTTTTTGCAGGCGTCTCGACGATGTCTCTTAGACTGAATCAATCATGTTCATGAATTAGTGCCTGACTACTCGTGCAACCTAAGGCGCTTGCTTGGATCAACAATCTTACGACTGCTACATACAAACCGATGTTTTGGTGGGATGAGAAAGGTTACGACATGATCAGGTGATATTTGTAAACCCAAATTTCACAATTTTTGTCTCTATAGTTACACTTGGGGTTCACAAGATTTCTTTCCCAATAAAATCCTTTTTTTGGATTTTCTTCGCCAACTTTTGCAATGGCCCCCCTTAAGTTTGGGTTCCAATCTCCGCCATTACCATATTCCGTTATTTTTTTTTGTGAAACACCATATTCCCGTTACTGTGTTCCTTTTAATACACACACAAAAACGAAAAGCTCCTCATCCATGCATTTTAACTTTTATTAGTGGTTTTAATCTGGAGTACTTTATTTTCAACCTAAACGCTTACTGCTACCTACATGCAGACGGTTTTTGATCAAAATGAAAGTTCGTTTCAGCAATTACGTGACCATTAACAAATTCTTTGTTGGCAAATGGCATCCATACGAGTGCACTTTACTAAAATCTCTTAGTTTCAGTTCAATTACAAGGGCAAGTAGCCGAACAAAAGTTTTTGCCTGATGCACGTTCATCCATTGTTGTGGCATAAGCCATAGCAAATGCTGGATACAGATGCATGTCACTGCTGCCCTGTATTTTTGGCAGTGAGCCCAACCGAATTTAGAACTTTGACATTTGTACAGGAATGAGGGAAGCTTTCCCAACCACATTAGAAAAGATTTTAATTTTCATGTATCCATCCCTGTGATGTAGCCCATAGCAAATGCTCAAGCTTGATGGGTGTCAGCATGCATGCTTGAATTTTTAGGAAGCCCAACTGAACCAGCGAATTTAGACTTCAAATCATTTAATTGCACACGAACAAGGGAGGCCTTCCCAACCACATTAGAACGGTTTGATGTAATGCATCGGTTCTTTCCTATGCTGATGCGGTCCGTTGCGAACGTTGGACTGTTGGAGATAGATGTATGCTTGGCAGCACGTAGGAAATCAATTTTGGCAGGGATACACGGTGCATGGATGAGCCTGTGTCTTGCTACGTATGCAAGTGAACTAACCATGTCTAGGACTCTTCCAGACCTGGATTTAATTGCACTAAAATAAGACAAGCCTCCACAACCACCATAGAACAGTTTTGGCTTCTACTCCACATGTGCATCCAAACTTGTGACACAGCCTCAACAAATAAATGTTGGAGATGCAGTGAACCGGTGATAGCTGTAGAAAAGATATTTGCAGGAGTTCAATCCTTCTTCATATGCAACGAACATGCTTCTAATTACTTGTGACCAAACGACGGACTTGACAGCCACAACTACCACCTAGAAACAGTTCGGTTTGAACACATATACCTCCATCTTGTGACTCACTCCTCAGGCCCTCACCGAACGTTGGAGAGACCAGCACATAGGCAAGCAGTTTTAGGCCGTTTCATTTATGAAACTTTTTATGTAAGCATGTCCACAAGCTAGCAATTGAAACAAACGTAAGACTCTTTTTTTCACTTGTAGTTAATTGCGATGGAAAACTGAAATCCTCACAACCACTTCTCAACATATTTGGCACTTGCACAAGCAAATCCATGGTCGCGACGCAGCCCCTGGCAGACGCTGGAGATAGACGCTTGTCATGGTGCAAGTAAGCATTTCTTGGGTCTTGGCAATGAGCCAGGGTAGGAAGACAGCTGTGGTGCACTCCGTGCATGCATGCCAAATCGCCAATGCGTGACGCACTGACACTACTACACACGCTCGCTACCAACTTTCTTGTTGGCCGTCTTAAGCCAAATAGTAATAAAAAATTAGAGATTAGGGACAAAATAAAAAGAAATGAAACATGGTAAGGACTTGCCTAATTATCGGGAATTCGGAAGGGATGAAACCGTGAAATTGAAGCCGGCGAAAGGGAAGATGAGATGTGGAAGCATGACAGGGGGGCATCAATGGTAGTGGCAGACCATGGCACACCAATTAGAGTGGCCTGACGATGGTGTTTGCGAAAGGAGGGGCCCAGCGTCCTCAATTCCCAAAGCTGTCCAGCATCTGATGACCGTTTTGCCCCTACGTGTTGGTGCAGGTTCAATTTTACTGGGCAGCAGGCCCCTAGCTACCGGCTTCGTGCTATGGAATGGAAGAACGCTGAACTGGCCGCTAGGCTGCTAGCTTGGATTTTTGGTGCCCCGGCCGGCACGTACGTCTCGTCTCAAAAGGACGCACTCATGCAGTTAACGAGCAAAAAAGAAGAGACTTGCAGTCAAAATATGTTCAAAGGAATTTTTAGTTTCACGCACCCTTTTCGGCTATGTGCAAATACGAGCCGATGCAAGTATCTGTCTGGAACCATTTTCGGTTCAACAGAACCTCGACTATAAGAAAATACAATGTTCTTTATTACATGTTTTCTTCAGCTAGCAAATTTGCTAAATTTTAGCTGTGAAGTGTCACTTTCCAAAATACCTGATCAGACACCAAGTAAGCATACTTTTAGTTCTAGTTACAGGGTGATATTTTACCGCACCTTCGTAGTACAACCACCAGCCAAGTTCAGATGGTGTAAATGCAGCAGACGGGCGGAAGCCAGTAGGCGACATGCATGGATGTACTTGGAGTCAATGGTGATACTGGTAGGAGTAACACACTGGGGCAATTACTACTGCAGTGTGTTTGGCCACTGGACAACTGAACTGTAAGGTAAACAGGTCCTATGGTGCAATTAACAAAAAAAAACAAATTAACTTAGCTGGCCTGTTCGTTTTCTTTTACTAAAATTTTAGCCATATCATATCAAAGAGAATTTTATCATTTAGAAGTATTAAATAAACTTAATTACAAAATCTTTTTACGGATGGAGGCTAAATTACGAGACGAATCTAACGAGCCTAATTAATTTATGTTTTGCTACAGTAATACTACAGTAACCATCTTCTAATTACGGCTTAATTACTCTTATTAGATTCGTCTCTCGAAATAGTACAAAATTTTACAATTAATTTTGTAATTAGACTTTATTTAGTACTTTTAAATAACAAGATTCAACTAAAATTTTAGCCAAAGAACGAACACCCCCGATTGGAGGTGCACGGTGGTGGAGGAGATGGTGGCAGTAGGCCATAGTGCAGGTGTGTGAGGGGGTGAAACATGGCCCTGTCGGTGGGCATGGGCTTCTTCTCCCATCTCTCTCTCTCTATCCCCACCACCCCCAAGTCACACTCACCATTGTGAAGTGGTAGACTCCTTCAAACACACCCTAGCAGCTAGCAAGCCACTTTCTCTCTCCTGTCACCTCCTCCTCCCCCATTCCCCCTTCTTGCTTAGCTCTTGTTCTCTTCCCCCTTGTTCCTCTTCTTCCTTGGCCTTGTTCTTTTAGGGTGCATGCATAGGTGGATGATGGATAGATTAGATGGCTGTGTTTTGTTCTCCTAGCTAGCTCTCTCCCAAGGAAACATTCCCCACTTTGTGCCAGCCAAATTCTTATTGATATTGCTAGTATTTGGTATTTTTACCCCTCCTTTGTAATCTAGCTTAGATTAACCAAGCAATATAATCCATCCCCATCTTCCTTCCTCCCACCTTGACGCCAGCATCATCCCCCAAAACCTACAAGTAGAGCTCACCGCCACCAACTCAGCCTAAACTCCTCCTCAAGGAAAAGGGGAGAAAGAATCATTATCCTAATAAGAGCACCAAACCCTCGGAGCTCTAGCTCAACCCCAGCCTAGCTAGCTAGGTAGCCAGCCAGCCGAAGCCATGGAGTACAAGAGATCATCGCATGTGGAGGAAGAGGAGGCGGAGGAGGAGGAGGAAGAAGACGACTACGACGACGAGGAAGATGAAGACGAGGAGGAGGAGAACAGAGGGCACCAGTACACCACCGCGCCTGCTGCACCCGTAGGCGCTCCACAGCAGCAGCAGCAGCAGGTGCACAGCCAAGCTATTGCTCCGGGCTCGCACGCCGCCATGCTGGAGTCTGCCGCCTTCTCGAGGCCCCTCCTGCCTCCCAACTCCTCCCTTGTCTCGCCGCCGCCGCTGCCTCCCGGCTTCCTGGCGCCTCACCGGCAGCCGCAGCAGGCTCACCCGAGGAGGGCGGAGAGAGCTGGGGGCTCCCACCACCAGCACCGGCGCCACCAAGAACCGGCGAGGAATGGCGTTCTTGCCGGTGGCGGTGGCGGTAACACCGCGCCGCCGCCGCAGGCCTCTACGCTTGCTCTCGCCGCCGTGGGGCGGAGCAGCCGGCGCAGTGGAGGTACCGGGAGTGCCTGCGCAACCACGCGGCGCGGCTGGGCGCGCACGTGCTCGACGGCTGCTGCGAGTTCATGCCGTCCGCCAGCGAGGGCGCCGGCGCGCTGGCCTGCGCCGCCTGCGGCTGCCACCGCAGCTTCCACCGCCGCGAGGCCGTCCCCGGCTTTGCTGCCGGCGGCGGCGGCCCCGACGACCCCAACCGGCGCCGCCAACGCCCGGGTCATGCCGCTCCTCCTGGCGCCGCCGCACATGCACACGCGCCCGTCGCCGCACGTCCCGGCGTCGCCGTCCTCCGCGCCCGCCGCGCTGACCGAGTCCTCCAGCGAGGAGCTCCGCGGGGCCGCGCCGGCCCACCCACACCACCCTCCGGCGGCGGCGGCGCACGCGCAGCTGGCCGTCGGGTCGGCCTCCGCCCCGCCGGCGCCGAGCAAGAAGCGGTTCCGGACCAAGTTCACGGCGGAGCAGAAGGAGCGGATGCGCGAGTTCGCGCACCGCGTGGGGTGGCGCATCCACAAGCCCGACTCCGACGCCGTCGACGCCTTCTGCGCCCAGGTCGGCGTCCCCCGCCGCGTCCTCAAGGTGTGGATGCACAACAACAAGCACCACGCCAAGATGCCGCCCCAGTCGCCGTCCTCGCAGCAGCCGCCGGCTCCTCCTCCGCCGCCGCCGCCGCCTCACCACAACCACCACCATGACCACCACTACCCGCCGCCGCCGCAGCACCATCAGCAGCAGCAGCAGCAGCAGCACAATGCATGAGTGAGTAGCCGCAGTGCAATGCGGGAGACCGATGCATTAGCTTATTAGCTTCTTTCTTTATCCTTCTTCTTCCCTTGTAATTTCGGTGACATCGATCCTGGTTCTTAAGAAGTTGACTCATGCAGCGGTTAATTAGGAGGCAGTAATGCGACTATGTGAACTAATCATCTCATCTCAGATTCTCAGGCATACTTAGCACTATGTTCTTGGCCGATAACCTCCATTAAGTTGGCACCTGCATTGATCTTTCATATTATGCTACTAATGTCAACTGTGTTAGGGCTTCTCTCTCCAAACACAGCTCTTTCTCTCTCTCTCTGCGGTAGTGCATGCGCACCTGTGTTTGTATGTGCACAGTGAGTGCTGTCGTACCAGTGAGTGCTGCATTGCATTTGCATTTGATTTGCTCGACACAAGGCTCTCTCTCGGGCGCCCCTTCCTTTTGACTTTGCCTTTTGGGCGTGTTGGATTCCTTTTGGCAGGGCAGGGCAGGGCAGCGGCATTGTGCCGTGCTGTGTGCATTGCTGCATGCCTTGGGGTTTGGTGTTTTTGGTTGGTTGCTGCTGATCGAGGGGGCCCTTCGCATGTACTTAGGCACGGGGCTTTGTCATTTGGTGTGCAAAGTACCATTAGAGGGGTCATTAAAGCAGGGCTTCCGGCTTCTAATCTTCTCTCCTGCTGCTAGTAGCTTTCTGTCCTTTCCTAAGTGTGTCCTCTTCTGCTTGCAGCTAAACCCTTTCTTAAGGAGGCTTTTGCAGCCTTTTTTGGGGGGCAATTTTGGTTGAGCTTCTTCTAGTCTTCTTCTGCCAAAGCTGCAATGCAGCTGGTAGATAGTGTTTTTTTCCCGTCACTCTCTTTGGCCACAAGTGCTGGTACTCTCTGAAGTGTTGGACTTTGGGCGCTTTGGCCAGAAGGCAAGGGCATGCCGTTGCCATGTGAGCGTGACCTGTTGTTGTGTCAGGCGCTCAAAGGGAGAAGCCGTGTTCGATAAGTGTGGATGTGGCATCATGGATGGCAATGCGAGAGGTGAATGATGATATGGATCTGTCGGCAACTCATATAAATAAGCTTCGGGTTGGAGCTCGCGTTTTGATGTGGTGAGGAGAAAGGTGTGTGGTTGCCATGTTGGTAATGACATTTCATCTCATTATTCGTTTTATGTCACCAGCACAAGTACAACAACAGCAAAATGATGTGTCTGTATCAATGGTTCTTATTCCTGAAACTGATGTTGCTGCATCCATAGTTCCTACTTCGGTTTGGGGAGTATCTCCAACCTACATTAGTTTCAAATGACTTCAGGTGATAACCAAGAATATTAGTGATACGTCTCCCTTGTTAGCTGATGCGTTCAGATAACACAACGTGAACTATAACTTTCAAACATTCTGCAGTAACATCTACGACAGAAACAGGACGCACAAGCATAACCAATAAATAAGGACCCTAAAATCTGCAGGCATAGCGTGTACTTTGCTATACTGTAGCTCAGCTTTGTGGTTCCAAAGGCGAGAGGTTTCAGGACCAAGTTGTTCCTAAAGGTCTGTATGCGAGTGAAGCTTATTTATATGAAGAACCATCATTGATACAGTAGGGGACCATACCTGTTGTCTTCAGTCACTCGCTTCGTAGTTTGGGAGACCCTTTTCAGTTAAATTGACCCGCGCGGCACATCAGTTCTTTCCACAATGTCAGGAGCATAAACAAGCAAGTCTGAATTCTTCACACACCGCATTTTCAAAATTTTCAACAGCCGCTGCTGATCCATGCACCAAAAACCTGCAAAAAGTTTAAGGCAATTAAGTAGGTGATGACAATTTTCTACGTATAGATGAAAGCCAATGCCCACATGCATAACAATTAAAATTTAAAAGTCACTTGAATCTCATTCTAAACAACAAGCAATTGATAGTTGAAATCTATATTGGCTTGGGGAATGATACAAGAGATAACAATACGCTTGTAATCTATATGGGCTTGGGGATAGAAATGCATTACCTTGGTGCCAGTACATGGGCTTGGCAAGAATTCCAAAGCATATTTAACACGGAAAAGGAATAAACAGGGTGTATGCAAAAAGAATTGCTCCAGATAATATAATTATCACAAATTGTAAGGCCACCTGATTGATAACGGATGTACGAGCGATAACTGATTTCACGAAACACCCATCAGAGCAATCAAAATCCATATATGCCAAAAAGCATCTTACTTGGACCTGAAAACATGTCAAATTTTAATTTGGAAATAAAAATACAACTAGCTGACCAGTCAAAAAAAAAAAAAACAGCTAGCTCTGAAACTGACGCAGAGATTATCAAAACCAAAAAGGAAAGAAAACTTACAGTCATCTCATTAGGAATAACATTTTTTAGTGTTGAATCAAGCAGCAGAGGCGTTCTGACTACTGGGCCCTCATCAGTATCACTTGATCAATCCATCTCCAGGACCTGGAAAAGAAAGACATGCACTTACAACCCTATATTGAATTAAAGATGGCAATTCATGCATTTCTAGTTATCATGAAGGAAAATAGAGTTGGATAATAGGTGCCAAAGAAACGACAGGGGAATATTTAAACAGAGCAATTCAAGTAACAATGGAATGGAATTAGTATGTGATGGCCATTGGCAAGGACGTTTACAAACCCTCAGCAATCAGAGCTCCTGATGAAAAGTGGGCACAAGCAAACTCACAAGCAGAGTATTATCCATTTATTTGCTTCATCATAATCATCAGGCAAGATGGCCTCACCTAAGTCGTCTCATTCAACATACTTATAAAGAAGGGAAACACAGGAGCAACAGGGGTTCATGAAGGGACACATCCATCAATGAGAATATCAGGGTTTACGAGATGAGCTTCCATCAATGACCACTGAATCTGAAGCACTTGCATTCAGCCCATCAGAGAGCGTTCATTTCCTCTTCTTTGATGTGGCTAGCATTTAACGCTTCTTCCATCTTTATCCGTTCCTGTTCCAATAAGATCAATCAGATACGTATACACCACGAGTACCAGACTCTGAACCTCATGTACAAAAGATCAACATAAACTACATGCTGTTCAGCAATACCCGGTACGCGCGAGGGGTTTGCACAGCGGCCGCTCCCCATAGCCGTACGCCCCGCTCAGCGGCGTCACCAGCACCGAAGTCTTCATCTGACCTCCGCCTCCGCCGGTGGCTTGCTGCGGTGCGGCGACGGCGACGGCGACGGCGACGGCGAGAGCGGTGTGTGTAATCGGAACGGAACAGAGCGAACTGCGAAAAATAAGACCTATTGGGCCTTGTTGGGCCGACCCAGTTGGGCCCTTACGGCGAATGGTATTTTCCCGCGATTTGTTCTGTCGGAATCAGAATCGGTAATGATGATGACCTCCGAACGTAAAACCTCATAGGTTTCGGCTTCCCCGCCCGGCGCCCACTACTTATATCGGAGATGATTGTTTGATGAGTTCTCTTGTTTGATTAGATCAATCGAAACGGAACAAAAATTCCACTTTCGGTGACCGGCCGGGAGAAGTCAAGTCCACCAAAACATCACTTTGGGTCGATCCATGGAGTTCAACAGTGCCCTTGTTGGTTTGCGAGAAGCCAGCTTCCATCCGCCTGCACTGCCCATCGACTCCGACGATGCAGCCACGGAGGTTCCTTGGGTGCTCCTTGAGAAAAGGGCCTACGTCGCCGACCGCAGCAACGCCACCACAGGCCTGCTCGGTTTCCTGGTGCGGCAAGCAGATCCAGGTCACTTGCTGCGTCACCAGCCCGCCGCGCGTCTCCTACCTCTGCGTCTTCTGCCGCGACAGCGCCGGGAGGGACGTCGACGACCACACCGACGCGATGCTTGGTGAGGAGCCCGAGGTCATCGCCACCGAAGGCAACCTCGTCCTCCTACGCATCGTCGTCGGCACAAAAAAGAGCATGCGCTACGAGCACGACTTCTACATCTACCGGCCTGCGGCCACGAAGGGCCGTCGCTCACGCGGCTCAAGCGGCCGCCGCGAGACCACATCTTCATGTCCAATGAGGTTGGCCTCCTGATGAGCAGCTGCGACGACGGCCGCGACGGGAGCAGCTCAGATAAATTCTACATGGTAGCTGCCCTCTGTGAGTACCAGTACAATCCTGAACGCGGTCAGTTCGTCATCTATCTCTACAACTCGAAGGAACAAACTTGGACCACAACCATGGTCTCAGTGGATGAACACCAGCTGCAACAATACCAAGAAGAAGGCTTCTTTACGCATATCAACGCCAAGGTTATCGCGATCGGAGGAGAAGATGACACCATAGGCTTTGTCGACCTCTGGCGGGGCATCCTCCTCTGTGATCTGCGTCAGGTCCAAGACAAGAAAACTCTTCACTATATCCCTCTTCCAGATGAGATCCGGTCAGATGAGCATGTCAATGATGATGCACGCCTTTCACGGGACATTGCTGTCGTGGAAGGTCGCATCAGGTGCGTCCGGCGGTTGTTTGACTGGGTTAACGATGCTTGGATGGTTACCTCATGGAGCCGGACTACTTCCTTGGAGGGTAATTGGGAAATGAACTATAAGATTGAGTTATCCAACATGAATAATGTTGACAACCTGCAGTCTGATCAGCTGCTACCCCAGCCTGAGGGTGATGTTGAAGGTGGGGCTGTGCCATCCTTTGTGGATCTCTACATAAGTCAACCAACACTCAGCTTGCAAAATGGTGATGCCTCTGTTTGCTTCATGGTCAAGAACGACTCCGATGATGAGCGAGCTTGGGTGATTGATGTAGACATGATGCAGAACAAACTACAAGGGGTGATTGAGTTTGACGCAAAGAGATATGTTGCCGTGGGTTTCGCTTATCTGCACAGTAGGATATGTAAATATCTGAAGACATCTTAGAGGAACAGATTGCAGATTGTTCACGTGTGAACTTAATCGTGGACTCAAATGCAACCGTTAGATTAACAGGCGCAGCAGTTATTTTTCAGGATGCCTATTGAAAAGGGGCAAATCTTACAGCTGGCAGTGGTGGCACTCCTTGTACCATGGAAATCAAGTTACAGTTCAAAATACAAAATTACCAGCCCACGGAAACCTTTGATGCTAAGTTTGTGCGCCTTTGTCCATTCGTGGCCTTGGTGCAGGAGTTATCGACAAGGCTTACGGCTTACCTATGGACATCTTCACGGTTAAACCAGATCTTGCGGGTCCTGTTTTTCTTTGTTTTTCGAGAAGTCATGGGCCTTTTTTCTTTTCTTTTCTTTTTCTTTTTTTGCTTTCCTTGCTCGATGTTGTACTGGACCTAGATGCAGTTCTGTTGTAAGATCCAATTAGCAAATGCAACCGAGGCAACCAGAAATAAGACCCTGTCTGCGAAGGACTCGTATCCTCTGCCGTTCCCTGGTTATGGCAAACTTTGCCATTAGCAACTGCTGCCGTTTATCTAGAAAAGGACGGTAGATCCGTGAAGCCGCCAATCTCTCCGCTAACCACAGGTGCATGCACGCCAGTTTCGGGAATTAGGAGCCTAATCCCTGTTTGGACAGAGACTAAGGGCCTGTTCGTTTCTTTAGGACTAAATTTAGGCCTGTAAAATCTTATCATTTAAAGGTATTAAATAAAGTATAATTACAAATTTTTTTTAAGAAACTTGGGTTACTTTGCGAGACGAATCTAATGAGGGTAATTAAGCTGTGATTAGAGAATGGTTACTGTAGCATTACTGTAGCAAAACATAGCTTAATTAGGCTCGTTAGATTCGTCTCGTAAATTAGCACATATCTGTAAAAAGGTTTTGTAATTAAACTTTATTTAATATCCTTAAATAGCAAGATTCTCTGGACTAAACTTTAGTACTAAAGGAAACGAACAGGCCCTAACTAATTGCTGCCGGATAAAAAAATGTTTGCCTGCACTATTAGACAAACAGCATGGCGTCATTTTTATTGTCAGACTGCTTGCATTGTTGCATGCGTGATCAGGAAATAACAAACTATAAGAGATCACCTATAACCAGATGAATAAAAAAGTATGAATCAAGTTATGACAATACTTATTATTTGATAGTGTTTAATGGCCGAATAAACAAAAATTGCAGAAGAATATTTTCAACTAGTCTACTGGCCACAGTACGTACTAGTTGCTTCATAGCTGCATATATTTTCAACCAGTCTACTATTGCCGGCCACAGTACTAGTTACTTCCTAGCCTGCAGCTACAGCTAACAGGGATCAGGTTCCTAATCCACGAAACCGGCGCACACACCTGTGGTTAGAGCGCACCCACCTGTGGTTAGCGGGGGGATTTGCGGGCCCTCACGATCTACCGTCCTTTCCTAAATGAACGGCAGCAGTTGTTAATGGCAAAGTTTGACATAACCAGGGAACGGTAGGCTTGAGCCATTTCAAATGAGTTTATTCTACAGCAGATAATTAATGAATTCATATATTTTGCATAAACAAGAGTACAGAAGTTACCAAGAATGAATAAATCAACAGGCACAGGGGGCAATAAAATGCAGAGCTAAGATAGGTAGACATGATTTCAGTCTCAGTTGTTCAGCCAACTAGCCAAGCACACCTGCATATCTGGATGCTCTCGTGCAACAACAAGGGTTAAATTTGCTGCGAGCAAGCCACTACGATCAGTAACTGCCGCTCCTTCCCATACTATAGTCCAGGCATAACTCGAGTGCTCGCCAGCCCTGATGATCGAGTATGAATCGCAGCCGCCGGCGCCGCTCCCTTCACGTACGTCTTCACCTAGTCGGTTTCGGCTTCCTCGCGTCGCCTCCATTACTTGTACTGGATCGTGTCCATCGAAACAGAAACAAAAACTCACTCGATCGATTCAAGTCCGGCGGAAGATCGATTTGAGTGGATCCATGGCGGCCTTCACAAACCGATTATGGATTGGTTTGCAAGATGCGACCTTGCATCCGCCTGCCCTGTCCAGCGACGTCGCAGCCGACGGTGCAACTGCGCTCCCTTGGGTGCTCCTCGAAAAACAAGCATACGTCTCCGACCGCAGGAACGCCACCACGGCCCGCTCTGTTTCCAGGTGCGGCAAGGAACTCCAGGTCACCCTGTGCGTCGACACGCCCCCGCGCGTCTCCTACCTCTGCGTCTTCTGCCGCGCCGCCATGAGGGGCCAGGAGGAACGTCCCGATGGGCCGATGGGTGGCGTTCACGAGGCAGCCTCATAAACCCAAGAACTTTCGATCCGTTGATGCCCCATACGGACGCACTTGATGCGGCCATCGACGACGGCAATGTCCCGAGAAAGGCGTGCGTCGTTCACGTCGAACCGATCTATCCGGAGCTCCTCTGGAAGCCGGATGTAGCGAAGCCTTGGATTTTGTCGGACATGGCGCAGGTCTCAGAGGAGGATGCCCCGCCAGAGGTCGACGAAGGCTATGGTGTCGTCGTCGCCTCCAATCGCGATAACCTTGGTGTTTAAATGGAAAAAGTAGCCGCCTTCTTGTTGATGCTGTTGCAGCTGGTGTTCGTGCACTGACGCGGTGGTTATGGTCCAGGTTTCGTGCTTGGAGTTGTAGAGGTAGAGGTCGAACAAATCGCGTTCTAGACGGAACTTGGGTTGACACAGAGCAGCCACCATGTAGGAGGAGGCGGAGACGCTGCTGAATGCCTCTGACGAGAACCATTGATGCTCAAGTTTCTGTTTGCTTAGTGTTTATCCTGAATAACTTCAATTTATAAACATACTCTTAATTCGACATCCAATTTTGCTCTGAGTTGTAACAGTGAAAGCAAATGCAAAGGAGGCGACTAAAAATAAAATTATTTCAGTGAAGGGACCGCGAACTATGTGCTGAGGCATGCACTCAACAGCACCTAAATTATTGAAAGAAAAAATAAGGCAAAATGTGATGTGTCAATGAAATAGCACTCCATCCCTGTAAATTCTAGGTGCTGCCAACGTGGGTTACAAGAATGGATAAATCGACAGGCACATGAGACCAACAAAATACAGGGCGAAATTAGACTGACATGATTTCAGTCTCAAAAACTCTTCAGCAACTAGCCACACGCGCACCTGCCTGTTTGGATGCTCTCGTGTCATCGTGTACCGATGCTAAATTTGCTGCAAGCAAGCCACTGCTAGTAGCCAGCGTGAGGTAATCGTCGTTCACTTCCATACTGCTAGTTGAAGGCTTGAAGCACAACTCGAGTTCGCCAGTCGGCCAGTGTCCCTGATCCGAGTATGAATCGCAGCCGCCGTTCACTTCCCTTCACCTAGTCGGTTTCGACTTCCTCACTTCGCCTCCACTACATGTATTGGATCGAGTCCATCCAAACAGAAACAAGCTAGCATCCACTCCAGTGATTCGACGAGGTCGATCGATAGATCCAAGTCCGGAGAAAGGTCGATTTCGGTGGATCCATGGCGGTCGTCAACCGGTTATGGATAACCGATTTGCCAAAGGCGACCTTTCATCCGCCCGCCCTTTCCACCGACGTCGAAGCCGACGGCGCAACTGCGCTCCCCTGGGTGCTCCTCGAAACACAAGCATACGTCGCCGACCGCCGCAACGCCACCACCGCCTGCACGGTCTCCAGGTGCGGCAAAACGGAGGTCCAGGTCACCTTATGCGTCGACGCGCCCCCGCGCGTCTCCTACATCTGCGTCTTCTGCCGCGCCACCAGCGCCGGGAGGAGGGGCCAGGAGGAGGAACGCGCCGAGGACATGATCTGCACTGAGCCCGAGATCATGGACACGGAAGGCGATCTCGTCCTCCTGCGCGTAGCCCTCGGCAGTAGAGAGGCCATGCGCTACGAGACTTACGAGCACGACCTCTTCGTCTACCGGCCCGGCGGCCGGGAGGGCCCGTCGCTCACGCTGCTCGAGCGGCCGCCCGACGGCCACGCGTTCCGTTCCGATGAGGTTGGCCTCCTCAGCTGTCCCTCCTCCGCCAACCACGGCGAAGTCGGCGGCCACGATGGGAGCAGCTTCTCCTCCTCCTCCTACATGGTGGCTGCTCTGTGTCAACCCAAGTTCCGTCTAGAACGCGATTTGTTCGACCTCTACCTCTACAACTCCAAGCACGAAACCTGGACCATGACCACCGCGTCAGTGCACGAACACCAGCTGCAACATCATCAACAAGAAGGCGGATACCTTTTCCATTTAAACACCAAGGTTATCGCGCTCGGAGGCGAAGACGACACCATAGCCTTCGTCGACCTCTGGCGGGGCATCCTCCTCTGTGACCTGCGCCATGTCCAACAAAATCCAAGGCTTCGCTACATCCAGCTTCCAGAGGAGCCCCGGATAGAAGAGGATCGGTTCGACGTGAACGACGCACGCCTTTCTCGGGACATTGCCGTCGTCGATGGTCGCATCAAGTGCGTCCGTATGGGGCATCAGCGGATCGAAAATTCTTGGGTTTATGTGGCTGCCTCGTGGAGCCGGACTGCTGCTACTTCCTTGGAGGAGGATGCTTGGCAAATGGACTACGACATCGAGTTCGCCAACATGGATGTCAGCTACACGACGCAGTTCGAGCTCCTGCCCAAGCCTCGGGGTTACAGACGGATGCGCGGGCCTGTGCCACCGTTCAAGGGGCTCAGCTTAATGCAACCCACGCTCGGCTTGCAGGACGGTGATGCTACGGTTTGCTTCATGGTCAACGTCAACTATGATCATGGCAAAGCCTTAATGGTCATATCTGTAGACATGGTGAAGAACAAACTGCAAAGAGTGGTTCAGTTTCACGCGAAAAGATACATCCCCGTGGGTGTCGCGTATATGCAAAGTACGATATCGAAATACCTGAAGATATGTTAGATGAACAAGTTGTGTATTGTTCGTGTAAACTCATACTGTGGACTGAAATGCATGTGTTAGATTATCAGGAACAGCTGTTGATTTCATTTCAGGATGCCTTACGTGTCGCAGTGGTGGCACTCTTGCTACGATGCAAATGAAGTTAAATTTCAAAATGTAAAATTAACAGCCCACGAGAACTGTTAGATGCTCAAGTTTCTGTCTGCCTATTGCTTACCATGATTAAGCGCAATTTATATACATATGCTCATGATTTGAGATGAAATTTTGTCCTAAGACCACATGATGGAAGCAAATGCAACTAGGGGTGAAAGTGGTGTGGATAATTATCCGATCCGATCCGGTCCGAATCCGATTTTTGAGGATTTGGAGAAGAGTTTTAGGTATCCTAAAGGATCCGATCCAATCCGCATCCGATTGGTGCGGATGCGGATTAGGATATGGGATTAGCAAAATCCGACGGATACGGATTATCCGAGACATTCAAGCGGATTATCCGAAGCTCAAAATAGGATTATCCGACAATACTTGTTTGGCCCAACAAACCACAGTCCACATCAATCTATAATCCTGCCAATCCGTGTTAATTCTCTACCCACAACGCTTCCTATATACTAATGAATTGTATTTTTCACGTTATTCTCACACTGGAGTTTGCTTCGGAACATTTTTTACGTGCTTCCTTAATATTTTAAACTGAGAACTTGTAGTTTAGATAGTGTGATTTATTTGGATATTGTATGGTTGCTGCTAGCTATTCTACATGCTTGGATGAATAATTGTTCAACATATAATTCTCTATTGATAGACATATTATATCCGACAATTGAAGTTCCGCTTCCGATCCGCTTCCGGCCCGCATCCGTCCCATTTCCAACATTCGAAAATATCCGTATCCATAACCGCATCCGCAATTTATCCGCTTCGCTCCAAAATCCGATGAAAAAAATGGATTAGGATATGGAGAAGGTACTATCCGCTCCGCTCCGATCCACTTTCACCCCTAAATGCAACAGAGCAACCAGATACAAAGACTATTTCTGTGACGGGGCTCGTGCCATTGCAAACGAGTTTAATCATTAGCAGATAATTATTGTATTTTCCATTAGCAAGAGTACAGAAGTTGCCAAGAATGGTTAAATCATTAGGCACAGGAGACTAATAAAATACACTGCAAAATTTCTACGATGATCGACTGACATCATTTCAGCCTCAAAAGCTCTTCACGGCCAAGCACATCTGCCTATTTGGATGCTCTGGTGCAACGTGGGTCAAATTTGCTGCAAGCAACCCACCACTATTAACCAGTGGGAGGTAATTGTCCTTCACTCCCACATATCCCATCTCTCGAAATTCAAGATACACAGAAAAAATGTGGCTTCCGGATCCTTCTTTGTTATCGATCAAGTCAATGAAGCTGGTGAAGTCGATTTACCCTCAGATGCAAGCTTGATGCGCTGGTGATGCTCGGCCACTTTATAGTCAACTATTTCCAAAAACAACTGGGGATCCAAAACACAGTCAGGACGGCCATAAACAGCAGCTTGAACACTAGCCACCAGCTTGGCAATCTCTCTGCCAGAGAAGCCATCTGTCTTCCGTGCAGCTTCCAAGAGCAAATCGTCAGTTACTCCCTTTACATCTATCTTCCTTGGCTGCTTTTTGAGCAATGAGCCCCAAGAAGAACCTTTGCCCTCTTCCTTAAGAATATATTGGTTCAAGTATAACTTGAGCAGTTCAAATCTTTCCTTCTCCCCGGGTAAGGGAAACTCTATAACTTCATCAATACGATCAGTAATAGCAGCATCAAGGTCACCAGGTCGGTTTGTTGCAAGAACAAGGACTATATCCCTTGACTGGTCACCAGTTCGAAACAATAGTGCATTCAGAGCACTCCGCTGAGCTTCGCTCATATGGACACTGTTGCGCCTGGTACATGAGAAGGTAACAAGAGATTAGAGATACATGGAACTAAGTGGAAATCGTTGCACTGATAAGATAAAGCTACTGCGTACTGCACACCTACAGATTTACCATCCAATAAAACAATTTACGGTTCTGTTACAATTCTTGCATTGCAAAGAACAAGGAGCGCGCTGAGGACTGCAAGGCACTGGTTGAAGGGCGAAGGGATTTCATGAGAAAAATGACAATAGACGGATGATTACAAAATTTGGGAGGGAAAAGACTAGCTCCATAGTTTATTAACAATAAAATGCCACAACGGTACAGGGATGAGGCCATAGACAGGCATAATCAGAAGATATCAGTCAGGACTCAGACACCAACTTTGCACCGCTGCTACATACTGCATGGCACTGCCATTGCACATAACAAGTTTCAATAATGCTGCTTTGTTCTTTTTGTGCTGATTAAAGTGGGCTCAAATTAAGCTTTATTTCACCTCAGCAATGGAAGGAAGGTTGAATTTACTTGACGTTCAAAATTAGTCCAATTCAAGTATGGAAACCACGGGAAAGTGCGTTAGCACGAGTTCGGCTCGTCATTCATATTTACCAGAATATTACAAGAAGCGATATAAATAGATGCCAAATCGCAAACTTACTCGCACAAGAACGCATCTGCTTCATCAATGAAAAGCAGCATGCCTCTCTTGGATTTCTTAGCCCAGTCAAATATTTCATGGATCTTCGTAACAGCATCTGATCCTAGGGGTGCAACATCTCCTCCTGTCATCATGGCATAATCTAAGCCCTGTCACAAATAAGGGTTTGAGTATTTATGGATACTGGATACCTCATCAAGGATATACTGACTGTCTTCATTACCAAACTTGTGTCCCCTCTAGTCCCCTCAAAAAAGATAACCACCCCACTAGTTGAAATTCAACAACACAACAGCGTTTATATATCCAGGTAACTTCCACAAACCACTTTTCAACCTCAAAGGGCCAGCAGGAAAACTAAAAAGATTAATGACAATCCCACCAAAAACAAAGTTATTTTCAGAAGACAAGCAAGCCTGCTATTCCCTGCGGGTGGATCAAGAAATATATCTACTAACACAACAGTATTTGATTTACTTACAGATTTGCGAGCCATCTCCCTGGCTACTAAAGTTTTGCCAGTTCCAGGAGGTCCATAGAACATCATGTTGCGGAACGGTGCATCGTGAGACTTTGTATTCGCAGTTGCTCGTGCAAGATGTTCAATCCTCCGCTTGAGTGAAGGGTGAAGAATAACATTATCGAACCCTGCACCTCCTGAGAAAGGTGCCGAGCTAGATTTGAGTAACCTAGATGCTGGCAGTGGGAACTTTGGCATTGATGATTCACGGATCAGTGAAGGCTGACCCAAGATTCTATTGATGTAACCCCACGTAACTCTGGCTCCTTCCCTGAATATAAAAGAAAAAAAATCAGGAAAACATAAGTCTCTATCTTTTTTGAAATGGAAAAGGGAAATTAAAGGCTTTCTTTTTGTTTTGTTTTGCACGTATGCCAACTTAAAGGAAAATCACAAAGGTATATGGTTGAGACAAACCTAGTGGTATAGACTCCAGCAGCCAGTGCAGTAACTCCTCCAATGCCCATCATTAGTTTTCTCCTATCAGAAAACAGCTCTCTGAACCCACCTACATGTCCAAACCAGAAAGTAAGATCATAACCAGTCAGAAAATGGCACTTACGTCAACATTCTGTTAATCGGATTTCAATGACTAAAAACTTCACCAGTATGAAACATCGAGCACTTGAGAGTAATTATGATTTGCAGGACGAAGTTTCATAAAATATGATGATGAATTGGTTCTGACATGAGACCATAGTGCTTCTTACAAAATAAACACAGTTTATGCTCCTTACAAATAATGCGACTTAAAGTGATGAAATTTTCGCATGATGTCATAGGAAAGTAAAGGGGACAGGAACATCAGCTAAAATACACTGATAATATTGTAAATCTAAGAAGGAAAACGCCTAATAGTAAAACAGAAATTAAGTTAGCTAGAACTCTTTTCGAAATCAGTGTGAAGAAACATTAAATCGAATTTGTTCTCAAGTAATAAAAATTACATGACCAATAAAAGCAGATATGTATCTTTTACGATTGACAAAAGAGGTTTAACATTTTTAAGCGTTGCCTAAGAATGTTTAAAGGAACAAATGGGTCCGGCAGACTAATAACTTGATAAAAATCAATAAGGGCTAGAGCGTTGAAACCTTCAATGTGTAAAAAGGTTGTATTTACTGCAGCAAGCCACTTTTCTTTTTCACCATTCAGGGTTTCCACTAAGAGTTGTCGGTCAATGTCTTCTGATAGTATTTTTTCAAGAGCACGAGCTTCGCCTTCTGCAATTGCTTTAGCTTCGTTTGTTTTACGATCTCTTTCAGCCTTTTCTCTCTGAGCCTGCATCATTTGTTCAAAAATCTTCTGTTCTGTGGCCCGCCTAGCTTCTTCTTTCTTAAGAGCTGAAGCCTCTTGCATCTTCACAAGTTCTGCATCATGTCGCCTTTGTGCTTCATGCTCTGTCTGCCATTAATTAAATCATGTTTCACTCTCACATAAGCACCAATAATTAGTGGTAGATAGATAAGGGAGAGGTGCTCTTTAGTACCTGCATTCTTTTTCTAGTTAATTCATCCTCGTACCGTAATGCTTGTGCCTTAGCTTGTAATTGCTGTTCTACATTCTTCCTGTTCTCTTCAGCTTCTTTCTTCTTCCTCTCCTGTAAATCAGACAAGGAGAACAAACAGAGAAACATGAGTAAGTTGTCATCAGTATCATGAGATGAATGCAGAAATGAAAACATCCTTCACAGAATACAATTGAAAAGAGATCCTTCAGAGAAGACAGAAGTTTCAGTTATTAATATGTACACATTTCCAATTTATACTTGGTGAAGTTCCAAATGTGTAGGTCCTTGCTATTCAGAAAAGGCCGAGCAGGGCTCTGCTTGGACTTCAAGCCCAAGATATTGAAGTTTGTGACCTCAGTGGTAAAGAGTATACATTACTAAGACAATTAATGGTAACAAAGGTCCGATGGTCATGAACTCATGATTCGTGGGGGATAAATGTCATGTCATGAATTGATCTACTACAACTCAGGCAACAAAAGGCCAACTAAACTTGGCAGTCGGGTAACTTCAAATCCAGTATTAGAGCTTTTTGAGTCATGTGAGAACCCTATCTACCAATTCAGGTCACGTCTCCAACATACATTATTCGCATCAAATAAGGGGAACAAGGAATCAGGAACTCACGATGTCCCTGAGGCCCTGGTTGATGGCCATATGGACCTGCTCTGCCTCCAGAGCTTCAAGGCGCGTCGCCTCCTGCTTCTTCATCAGCTGATTCAGCTGCACTCGACCAACAAACATCAATGGCGTCAGTACTCAGTAAGGCTAGTCTTCCGGCTAGGTGAGGCAAAAGCGCGAGCAGCTTGCCTGCTTGTAGAGCGGCGAATTCTTCATCTCCCGTAGCACGCGGGCCATGCGCTCCAGGGTATCGGGGTCGGAGTCGAACGCTGTGGCGTCCCCCATGGCGTCGGGCGGCGGCGGCGTCGGACGGCGGAAGGTGCCGTCCGCGTAGGCGACGTCGGCGAGCGACGCCACCGTCACGGCCGCGGCGGCGACGGCGGACGCCGCCCTCCCCGGCAAGCGCAGGGAGAGGCGGCGCATGGCGAGGGACGCGTAGGGCCCCAGGGTTTTCGGTGGGTTTTGGCTGAGCGGCGACTGCGGAGAGACCCGGCGAGAGGAGAGGCAGGAGCTTCTGTTCTGCGTCGCGCCGTGGCCGTGCAAGGGGTTTCTGGTAATTTCTTGGTAAACCCTCTCTCCGACTTCTTTCTTTCTTCTTTTCCAAGGGACGCTCTTCTTGGCCCAACCGACTTTCATCTGAGCCTACAATTCGGTTCGGGCCCGTTGAGGCCCACTCTAAGACTGTCTCCAACGGGAGACTCATCTACCACATAACACTCAAAATAGGATACAAAACTGCAAAAACACATCTCCAACGGATGTCCCAAAGCAGCTATCCATTCTTCGGCTCGTCCCGTCGGCGACGTAGAAATCCATCACCGCGCGCCGCGACGCACTCGTCCGCAGCCACATCTGTCGTCGTCCACCTCGCACGGCTCGCGCCATCCTCCGACGCGTCGCGAGCTCCCCTCCTCCCCCACGACATCCAGGCACGGAGCAGGTGCTCGCGCCGAGCTTGAGGACGGCTTGGAGGCACTCGAGCTCTGCGCGGAGGGAGACGGCCTCCTTCTCGGACGGGAGCACCATCATCCACTTCCTCTCGCCAACCACCACCATCACGACGGCGCCGATAGAGCTCCTCTCGCCATGGGCCACATCACCTCTGCCGCGTCCTGCCATTGACGAGTCGCGTCGTCCGCCTGCTCGGGCCGAGGCGCGTCGTGCTGGCCGGTGGCAAGCGCTGCCAGCAGCAGCGTGCAGGGCCTCCGCGAGGACCATCGCCGTTGGAGACCAACTGATCCATGAGCGGAACAAGAGCAGGCAGCACATCTTGTGCCATAATGCATCTCATCCTCCCCGCCACACAAAGCTATTTGTTCAATCGGGTAATTTCCACCGGATTCGTGAGGCACAAGCTATTTGTATTCAAGATTTGGTAGATACGACCTCAATTATTGGGGCTTGAGAGATCAATTTTTGAGAAATTTTTCTGGGGTACGCGTTGCGAGAGTGAGAATGGGGAATTTTGTTCTCTCGCTCGAAGGAAGAAACAGAGAAGGACGATGTGCTCTGACGAAGCGGGTGCGGGAGAGCCGCGTCGTCCTGCCATTGACGAGGCGCGTCCTGCTGCTCCGCGCCGCCCTGCCCCCGACGACGGCTCCCGGATGATGTGTAGCGCGGGGCCGAGGGGTGCTTGGCGAGGATGGAGGGCACGAGCTCCGCGAGCTTGCGGCGGCGGAGGAGCGGGCCGAGGACGGCGTTGAGGTGCGGCAGCGGCCGGCAGAGGCGGCGGCCGTGGAGAGGAGGCGGTGGCCGTCCGAGGATCCGATTTTTGGTCTCCTGTTGGAGATGGGCAAGTTTGGCAGGCGCCTTTTCGGCCGCACGGACATCCATTTAGTTGTTTTGGCCTCCAATTTTGGGCTTCCTCGTTGGAGATAATCTAATGGTGCGCGTATTGGGTTTTCAGCTCGCGCACTGCTTTTTGCTCAAAAAAAAAAGAAAAAAAAAGAAAAGAAAAAGAAGCTCGCGCACTGCTTTCCCTTTCCTCCTGAATTTTGAGCTCGGAATGAAGATCAAAGTTAAAATAAATACATAACAAATACTGGCTCGTATTGTACACTTGGATTAACATGATAGATGAATAAATTTGGAACTGCTGTTGCGTTGCACCAGCCATTGAAATGATTAGGCATTTAGCATCAACAGTCCAAGTTGTTCTAAAGACCATATATACTCCTCGTTTGTACTCCCTCCATTCTTTTTTTGTTGTCGTTTCAGACATTCAAAATGAACTAGCAATGAACTACTAATTCTTGTCTGAACGACAACAAAAAGAAAATGGAGGGAGTAAAGTTCAATTTCCAGACCGGACCGTTCATGCTAATTGGTCAGTAAATTCGCAACAAGCTCAATTTGTCTGGTCGACCTGGCATACGACGCAGGTGGCAGGCGACCAAACCGGCACGTGCAGAGCAGTATACTCTGGTTCACCGTCGCCATCGTGGATTATGCAGAAAAAATTCATGTCCGAGAGCAAAGTTTGCAGAATTTTCATAATATGTTACCGTCGCCATCGTGGTTAACTTGCTAAATATGTTACCAAACGGGGGCGGGGAAGGAGGCAATGACGCAACAAGCAAGCAAGCAAAAGGCTTCAAGAGAAGGGAGGCAATACAGAAAACAAAGAATCATGTGCGGCTAGACACTAAAATGAAGTTAACCCACTACAGTGTGCCTACAACATGTGGATATTATGGAATTAGTAGTCATCTTCGTCATCCAGGTCTGGATCATTGGACGGCCGTAGTCTCTTGCCGTCTCTCCCTCCGGGGCGCCCTCCTCCCTTCTTTGGTTTTCCTCTGTTGAAATACACAACTGACTCAGAACCATACAATTCTGAAAATAAAGTCCAACCATGACAAACTGTTTACTTTGAAGACTGAAGAGTTTAGTGGACTTCATAAAGTTGTTTTCAAATTGCTCAAAGATTGTATCTCAACACTTACTGTCCATTTGCAGGAGTGTTTCCGCCCTTCGGACGACCTGATCCATACTCTCTTCCATCTGCCACCATACAAGTGTGGAAATGTATTCTTAGCCACTGTGAATTCAACATTCAGCTCAAAAGGGAAACAAAGAAAGCCTACCATCTCGTCCAGTCAGATGTTCGTCAACCTGTATATGCAAAGGGGGAAATTAGTCAAATTTACAAAACTCTAAAATTTTGGATAACAGAAAAAAATGGAGCCATGTGTTCTTCAGAATCATAGAGCACTACGATTCGTACCGCTGGAGATGTAACTGATGACAGAGAGAATAGCCTTTCATCAGCCTGAAATTTCCGGGAGCGCTTGAGACTGAAATAAGGCAGACACAGTCATGAATAAAAATTGCCTCCACAACGCAAAACTGGAAAACAAAATTGCTTGTGCAGAATAATGACATCAGATACGTAATATCAAATAACCATGGCCTCACATGCCAAGTTGCTGATACGTCAAACCAGTGGGGAGAAAAATGACACTAGTGCAAAAAACAATTCTTTTAATAGACTATAAATCATCGAATGTACATTTGGCACCCGGTTTTCCACTCACTAGTTAGATTATACAGTTTGGAGTCAAGTCTTGGTTATATGGTAATGCAATCGAAGAGCTAAGACACTGAAACATATTATGCTGTTTATTTCAGAAAAAATAGAAAAAATGAGCACAAAGGGCCTTGGGTCTTACTTAGAAGTGTTTTTCGATGATGATAAAAATGATTCAAAACCTTTTAGCACGCTTCCGAATTGATTAGACTCTTGTAGGTATGTCGTCTCCATATCATAAACCTGGAAGTGTATGTGGATTAACATTAGTTGGGGAAAAAGAAATACCAAAAAAATATTAAAGAGTTTTAAGTTGTCTGCTTGCTTGTATATCTGTTCATGTCCAAGGAACAAACGATTTTTTTCAGTGTTTGCTAAAGATGACTGCCCATCTAGCTTTTGCTGATTACAGGTATGGGCATACTTTAACAAGAGTTTTAACAGTTCAGCGACGAGAGCCCCGCAAAGACAGAGAAATGCCTTGGTACAAACATTTAGACATGGTTTTGATGCTCCTCGGTTATAGAGGTTTACCTTAAAGCCTATACAAGTGACACTAAAGATCTTGGGCTTCCCCTAGCACATAGGAGTACAAATGACTTATTTGGTGAAATATAGATGTCACTAGTGCCACTAAGAAAAGTGCTTAGTCAGCTGGATTGTGAGGCTTCAAATATGATCCATATGCTTCCCTTCATTTTATAAAAAAGAAACATTTCCCATTTTACATCAGATCAACTCCTCAACTGATTTCATCATTTTGGAAAAAAAAGAAATGCATAAGGTTCACTGCTAAACAAGGATTAATTTATATAATTTTGGAACGCTTAATCATCCCCTGTGAGAGAATATTCTATAATACATCTTAAAAAATTCTTACGAAGTGGAAGTAACTCATTTAGTATGGCTGAATTTTGAGAACACAGAATTAACTGCGACATTGTAGTTCAATGGTCAATAGAATAATTACTAGCGCCAGTCTTTCAAATTACTTTGAACCAAACAATTAGCATAGCGCACATCAAGCATAGCACCTCTGCCGTAACTGAAGTATATATTGAACAAAAGGGAACACAATCGAACTAACAAAATTCAGTTTGGCTCTCTACGTCTCCAATTTATTCAAATCATGAATATCACTGAACACACTGCGACAGTTCTGCTCCTAGTTTGGCATCACAACTCACTCCACTCTAATGAGAAACCTGTTTTAAAGGCTCACTCCACTCTAGCTACAGCGGCCCTGTATAAACAGAAACCCGGTACAACAATACAGGGGTTTACCGCACTCGTTATGAACATTGTTGTTATGATTTGTCTTGTTATTGAGGCAATAGGCAAAACATTTACGACAAATTCAGGACATCACCGATATCCGCAACTCAAATTTTACAATCCCTCAAGCATCTCTAATCAAAATGTCAACCATCAGCTTCCAAGGAGAGCGGTTTCACATCTTGTGCAACGCTAAGCCCCCGATTCCCTAGAGATCGCAATTTGGAGCAGAAACCACACCGGCCGACACAAACCCTAACGGATAAGGAGGCCCGAGAGAGGCAGGGGACGGAGAAGCCCTAACCTGGCGCTCGATGGAGCGGAGCTCCTCCTGGAGCTTGGCGCGCTTGCTCATGAGCGCCGAGAGCATGGCCGTGGGGTTCGGCGCCGGTGGCGCCGGCGAGGGCGCTGAGCCCGACGCGGCCTTGAGCGCGCCGCTCCCTCCTCCGCCTCCCGAGTCCATGGCCGCCGTCCTAGGGTTACAGAGCTCGTGCCTCGGACTCGAAGTCTTCGGTTCCGGCTCAGCAGCTGTACAGTTGCCGATCCCCCACGTCGCCCGCGAATCCGCAAACGAGCCCCGTCTTTTTTTCAAAAGAAAGAAAAATAAAAAAAATGTGGAATCTACAATTCTTTCTTAGTTAGACCTCGATTTACGGAAACCAGCTCCACGCTACCGGAAGGTGTTAACTTTAACTTGAGTATACACTACAAATCCACCACTTAACAAAGTCAATTAAACCGAAACAAATGAGGGCAGTTTCGTAAATTTATCGATTAGTTCTTTCGATGTATCTGAACCAAGTTGGCACGATGCAACCAACATGTCCCCAAGTGGAAAAATCGCAAGTTGAGCCTATAAGATCCAGCACACACTGATATTATTGCACAGAAACGCTGCCTAACTCAAATTCCCAACAAATTCATGTGCAAGATAGTAATGGACTTCTATTCATCAATCATGATTCTGAACCCAATGAATGTTCCCTGAACACTCCAACATACTCCCTGTTAATGTTTCGCAGAGACTGTACCGGTGGATATGATCAATTGAATCATCATCACACACATAGATTGGCTTTGCGATCTTTCAGCGCAGTAGGCCACTCACCAATGATCTCAATCTGAGCAACACTAACGTGCCAACTGTTATGGAGAGAGGTCAAACCCAAGCTTTTTACAAGATCTCAAACCCAATCCGCTGCATGCCTGTTACTGTGACCGGTGAGAACGAACCTATACTGATAGAAGGAGGCTTTGTTTCAGAAATGATCAGACGAATGAATTGGATTCCACGCCCCCGACCCCCCTCCTTTTCAAACAGTAATAATTACTTTCACGAAAAAGGTCATGTATTAGGTTGATCCTGTTTGACACATCTTCAGTGGTTCATAGCTACTGAAGAACATTGTGGATCTTTGGAACTGCTGCTAAGGGCCACCCTGCTAAGAACATTGTGGTTCACGGCCGGGTCAATCATACTCTGGAGAACAGCCAATAATCGTGAAAATTGGAATGCAAAATGTTAAATGCTTCAGTAATTAACACATAAGCATAACCTATTTTTTTTACAGTACGGGTAACCTTTCATTAAAAAATACTGGCACGGCCCAATTGAGAACTAGAGTGACTACACACAAGAAACCTAAGATTTATTTTCATCATCACATAATATGCCCATTATCAGAGAGCAGAATACACCAAACCAGCCATAACTCTAATACTTCAGATCTATACACTGATTCCTACTCACTGTCATACACCAAATCCCAAAGGTAAGATGTGCACATTAAGATCTGAAGAAATGGCTCATACGACATCTTTCAGAGAGCACCAATCATGTTCAGTACTCTACAGATATGCTCTTCCGAGATCACATTTACTGCAGGTTGAGGTACCTCCTCCTGTAACAAGCCAATTGACACCGTTATTGTTTGCCAAGTATGGGAAAGACGGGGAAGCTAAAACTGGTATGCAGTTTCATGCTACAAAACAGAAACCACACAACCACAATCAAAATGGACAGGTGGTGCTGACATTGATGTACCGATCATTTTGTGCTACTAAAACAAGTGGATCCCCTGCTCCATTTGCATTACCAGAACTACTAACAAACACTGCTGAGGTGAAACATGTCAGATGTTGTACTGATCATCAAATTTACATGTTGGCAAGCAAATGAACTATTACGAATTTCAATCAGAATGAACTCCACCCCCCCCCCCCCCCCCCCCCCCCCTTCCTCTTTCTCTCTCTCTATAATAACAAATGAAGTCACAATTAACGGAGTACCCAAAAATAGAAACAAAGGGCACAAACATGTATCACTTTTCCATGATTTTTTAATTAGCAAACTAGCCACGTAGGTAAATTTAATAAACAAGTTGAACATCAGCAATATCTTAAGATGATGGTTTCGCCTTACTCGTCCAATTTTTAATTGACGACATCAGGAAAACATTCTTAGTTCATTTTTTACCTAAGAAAGTTGTTTTAACATTATTTATCAAAATCCGGAGGAAGTACCTTCCAGAAACCATATGATGGTCAGATTGGGCATACAAATGCACAAACTAAAAAATAAATGAGAAAGGAGGAAAACAGAAGGAACAAGCTATAAAAGGCATGTCGCAGAATAGAGGGGAAAAGATAAGCGGTGGACAATGGAATATCTAAGGTTAAGAACCATTAAGAAACAAAAGCTTCAAAATCAAGTACTACATCCAGAAAAAAGCAGCACTATTCTTGATATGCACAAGACTACTGTGCTAACGCCATAAAAAGAGGATTTACATCATGACATTGCATAGACAGCTGTGATGGAGAAAGTAATGAGTACTAAACTACCTCTTTTCATCACTTGAATTGCCGCAAGTATTGCCATTGCTGCTGCTACCGCCAGAGCCACTGTAGTGGGAACCTTGACGCCCCCCTGTAGATTCAATGTCCTGCACGTCCTTCACGAGCTCTTCGTAGTGCCTCTTCATCTCCTCAGCTGACTTCCCACCACCAACGGCTCGTGCAACATTCTGCCAACGTTCTGGGGTGTCCCTGTCATATGTCGCTAGTGCCCTCTCGAACAGCTTGTTTTGATTGTTTGTCCAGGATGAACTCATTCTTTTTCTTTTTCTGTCAAGGAAAAAAACTCTTCAAAAAAGGCCAACTGGCTAGCAGTACTACCACTTGTTGCAGCTTGTGTTGTATGGAACAAGCAACGGTGCTATTTATATAGAGGGGGCACCGGATAATATCCAGTGAAGGCGGACTTGTATTGCGTTAGCAGTAGGCAACAAGTTGACAAGCTATAAGAGGAAGCCAAAAGGGAAAGAGCAAGAGACTTCATTGTTTCATTATATTGGCACACAATAAAAGTTGTAGGGGGAACCACCAGCACCCCGGTTTAGCGGGGGAGATGAAGACCTTTTCATCTTTTGGTTTTGGGACCCAATGTTCATACAGATTCTCTTGTACAATCCCTAAAAGGTGAATCAGGCTTTGCCATTACCTTCACTTCCCATCCTTGCATCTTGATCAAAACTCTTTTAACTGCAACACTTCAAATTTAGCACGAACAATTGGCGTGTAATATATTCCTATTTGGCCTTTTCCTTAATCCAGAAAAAAAGAGCTTTTATTGGTCAGAAAGCCTAGGGTTACTTACTTACTTATCTCTTCCCAGTCCATATTATTATTCAATAGATCCAGTGGATGAAAAATAGAAATATAAAAAATTGGATGGAGCATCCTGTAGTCGAAGAATAATTTGGACACATAAATAAATCCATATCCACCTCCATGATCTGGCCTCTCTGAGTGTAGTGAAGACAAATTGGATACATTATTAAGGCATGTCTCCATAGACAGAACAGTATTGAGAAATAGGACCTGAGCGAGTAAAAATTACAAAACCTGTAAACCGGTACTTGCTCAATCACCTCAAGTGCTAAAGAGTACTCCTTCCGTTTCAAATATACGTGCTATGTTTCTTGGTGTCCAGATTCATAGCATCTTCTATGAATTTGAACATATGCTTGTCCACGTTCAGAGAATGTTCAATAAACCCGGCACCAGAATTGCATATATTTTGAAACGGAAGGAGTAAATGGTTTGAGCCTTATACTTGGCTTGGTAATAATTTTGTATTCAAAAATTATATTTATACAAATAAATTCATACAGCATTAAAACAAACATGTAACACCTCTCTTGTGATGTTTATACAGTATTGGATAGCTGATTGACTGCATAAGTGCATAATACTATGGGTGTTCATCCACGGGTTTCTCAAACCGGCAGGGAAACCGGTGGGTGGGAAATGAACTACCGTTACTGTTCATCAAGAACAATTACTGTTCATCCGCGAATCTCCAGCGGGCAGTTTCACTGCCAGGTAACCGGCGATGAACAGCCCTACACAATACCATATTTTCCTATACAGGTTGGAGTATCCCTTCTGTTTCCAGATCTTTAAACATATAGGTCCGAAACTCTGAATACAATTTAATCATCAACTCTTAGACCCTTCTACTGTGCCATCCCCTTTGCGCGCTGCCATGGCCAAGCATGGCTATAATAGTGTAATAATCATTTTGTACACAGCCTTTAGAGAGTGTAATAATCATCTCAGCATATCTGTTACATACTCATTTTAGTGTACTCGTATGCAATTGAGTGTCCTGATATGAATATTTAGGCTTTTACACAGATGATTGGTTTGATAAATTTTAGCTCTATATCCTTCTAAGAGAATAGATAGCACTATCTTTATGAAAATTGTATCATAATTTCTTAATATAGCACATATCATGGTCTAAGAAGGTTTATGTGCTAAAGGTCTGTGGAGCTGAGCACTAATATTTGGTTGAACTTTATATAGAGAGTGAAAGGAAGAGAGAGACCCACAATGAAGTTACCTTGTCGACTGATTTTCATTATATTAAATACCATCACCATCCCAGAATTCTTATCTGGACAAATGATCATACTGTTTTTTGGCTTAATCCTTGCTGCAACAAACTGTGACTTCCGCCTTGTACAAAGAGCTGCATGGCGTAGTTCCTGCAGCGTTAGCAGTACAAGATCAAATGTAGCCAAATATTACTAAGCTTCAAATAGAATAAAGGACAGAGAAGCTAACAATGAAGCAATTGAATGAAGCCATGACGGGGCTATTTAAATACCTTGATAATTACTGAATGCATTTTCATTGATACCACTAGAAACATTGATATCCTCTAGAATTTAAGTATTCCGAATATACTCAAGCATAAAGAAAAAGCTGCGTCAACAAGGTAATTAGCATTTGGAAAGTTACTGTAGGAATAATTCTAAGCATGTCTGTCATATCCCCACTCCACTTTTAATGGGAATCTTGCATATTGCTCCATACTGGTCCTTGTGATGTAGGACTAGTCAATTACAATGCATGCCTCTTGGCCAGCATCCACACAACAGACTGGGAACACATCGGTAGGCTTTAATAAGAGATTCACGAGGAATGAAAAGGTCATGTAGTTGTCATGATGTAACTGAGTGCATACATAGTTTGTTCCCTGAAGGTACGGAATACAGGCTGCTTTACATCAGTCGCATCAGAAAAAAACTGAAGGCGCTTGCATATTTGCGGATCTTCATCATTTTAAGGTGTAGACTACAAGACTGTAGACACACTTGTTTGAAGCACCGCGGAGAGAACTCATCCATGCAAACTGCAGGATTTTCATACAACTTGGAATACAAATTATACATGAAGCATGTCGTTTTGTGATAGTGACGTCATTAGAACAGAATAATCAGATATTGTGTCAGAAGATTGGATTCACAACACAGCTGTGCACTTTCTAAGAGGCAGGGAATCTACTTGGAAAAGCAGCTGATAATAGATCTGTGGTCTAGGATCTAAAGAATGATGCCTAGATAAGATACGATAGAGCCACTGTGAGAGGAGGAGGCGATGAAATAATAGATAGAAATAGAATAAAATCAAAATGATCTTTGTAGCTCTAACGAACCTCCGCTAACAGAATATTGGCCCAACTTTTTGAGGCAGCAAATTGGCACATGAGGTTGATACCTGATGATAACAGCAGAATCCAGCAGTCAAAAAAGATAAGTCTAGCCTTTGAGGAAATTGATGTAGAATATAATATAACTGTCCAATTTACTTGTGTCTTAAATTATAAGGTTTTGTTCACAGATTGAACTCAAAACTAATGTTCTTACACTGCCATAGTTATACAGAAAAAATGTTGCCAAACCATCGAGAAACCTAATGTATGTCATTACTATGATCGCGAGAATGCTCCCTGGTCAGTAAAGAACTGTAGGCAGCTGGATGTTCAGAACTTAGTTTGTAGAAATCCATGACTAGGCTCAGGAAATCGCGCTAGTACCTAATACCATTATGAACTCTTCCTGTTATGTGTCGAATCGTGATTTCGGAGAGATCAGTGGCCACAGCTCGGGAAACCGAATCAATCGCAACATTTAACTAGGATCAGTCACCACATTGTAAGTTAGCTAGGCTCGTAGCACGTGACGAAATTTCAGGTTAACTAGGCTCATAGCACAAATGCAGCAAGCAGTACCGGCATATCAACTTAACTATGCCGGGATCGGCAGCTTTCCCTCGCAAGCGGTGTGCACGTGATGTAATGCAACCTCGCAATAAAAGGGATTTCTGCAGAACACGGTCAGGTTGGGTTACTCACATGGGTCGCACACCTAGGTCCTAGGTTGGCATTGTCACAGAAGTTTACCTTAGCAGCCGAGTGAAACCCATGGTGGCGGCCCGCCTGGTGCCGCTCCCGCGCTCTGCATCGTGGGGAAGGCGGCGCTCAGTCTCCGGTAGACGGAAGGCGAAGGAAGGGTGTCCGGCCGTGGCTGGGGAGCGCCGCAGGCCGGAGATGCGGAGGCGAGGCGGAGAGCCGGCGGGGATTGTGTGGGTTTCGGTGGGAGTGAGAGGGAAATGGGCCGATATGTGCTTTTCCGACTGTAGTACTTTTCGGACTGCTAGGCCCCAGAAGGTGTGAGACGCGATGAGCCCAAACGCGGGAGCTGCCGGCCGTGGTTCGGTGGTGGCACTGCGGCCCAAAGGCAAGAGAGCTGGGCTACCTATCTTTGCTCTATATCTCAAAAAAAAAAAAAAAAAAACCTATCTTTGCTCTAGCTTTCAGGATTTCTCTCCCTTACTCGCACAATCCGGCCGGACGGATAACCTTCGATGGATTATCGACTCGATTAGCGAGCGGAGTGGTGATTCGGAGAACCGATCAATCCAATGGGTGAATGAAAAAAAAAAAGGTTAAAGCGTCGGTGCACCGCGACGACGCATGCCGGCTGCCGGCGCATACAGCTACCACAACGTTCACATCCTACAACAGTGCCGTAAAACGTCACACACGCGTTGTCGTCAGATTCCGCTCGGCTCACGGCTCTGATCGAGTCAGGTTCGTCGCTCGCTCCTCCAGTCCTTGCCTAGTTTTCCTTGTTCTGCACTGATAAAATGTTCAGAGACTTTGACGTGGTTGCAGGGAATCGTTTTGCCGTAGTAGCGCATGGTGATGTTTGCTCGATCCCTCTCCGTTGGTTGGGGATTTGCTGACCCGCGGTTTGCGACCTTAATCCTAGCAGGTACACGCTGATGCACGGTCGAGAGACTAGAAAGGAGTCCAACGACGTCTCTGATCATCGTTCTGTTCTGTTGAGCCTTTGACACTGAGAAACACGTACGTCTTTGACGATTCTGATTCGTGGTCAAATATGTTGGCATGTACTAGTAGACAGAATATCTATCTAGGGGACATGTTCGCCTGTTGGACCAGTAGCAAGCACCTGACCAAGATACGGCTGTCCTAAGATTATTATCTTCCACCGGGGACCTCATCACCGCTCGTTGCATGCGCGCGCCGCACGCACCGCGCGCGCGACGACCGCCCCCGCCTATCGAACGGAGTCGTCGTCGTCGCGCGCGCGCTTTGTCGTTGCGTGTCTCAACTCTTGGTAACCGTCGTCGTATAGCTTCGTTTGCGTGTTCTCGCGTAGTTGTTGTTGGAATATAATTCCGAGCGATAACAAAGACCGTTCCATCTTGAGCCAACTCCGTGTCTTGATCACCGAGACCAGAGCACAAGTGCACAACTACTAGTAGCAGTAGTACCTTTCTTAACCGATTGACCTAGCTCTAGATCGATTAGCTCGAGTGACCAATCCAATACATATGTTCACTTTCTCCACTGAATTTATTAGCTATAAGGACCTTTTATTTAATTTCCTGGTCAATAAAGGTCGCGCTTTACGTTGCTGCAAATTCAGACGCAACCGCTGCAGATCAACTCACGCCAATGAAACGAATCGGTGCTGGTTTCCTTTCCTCTTCCTGATCTAAGATATATGAACTTTGTGGCAGCTTCAACGACACACTTCCTGACGCCAGTATTAAAATGCCATATTTATATTTTTTTAGAGGGAAAAAATGCCATCTTTCTGACTCCGGCGATATCTGTGACCTAGCTAGCGAGACTTGTACATGTACAGAGGTCAATGGCCGAGTTTGCCCGCGGCAACGACGACGCCGCCCTGCGCCCGCCCGGTCGCCGGTCGCGATGAGGTCACAAGGTTTGAAAGTTTGAACGCAGCCATGTCCGCTTGCGCTAGTCGAGATCCCCCTCCTCGCTACGCGCCAAGTGCGCACGCACAGGCTAGCAACGGGATCGCGCCAGCAACGGGAAACAGCAGCACCGCCGTGATGACAGAAAGAAAACTGCGGGGGCAGCCGAGTAGTACTCGGCACCGGCGACTCGCTGACGCTTCCGTGCTTGCAGTCGCGCGCGCGCGAACGGGCACGGTACGTGTGGCTGCCGGATGGTACGAGGCCGCGTTCACGTGCGTTGCAGTGGGCGGCGACGGCGCGCGGCATGGCACTCGGCTGCTTCGCCCCTCGCGCCTCATCAGAGGTGGAACCTGCACTTCGCACACCATACCGAATCGTGGCACATGCTCGCCGCACATAGGGCGCGTTCGTTGTACCCCTCTAAACTTTAGCTCTAAAGAGAATCTTATTATTTAATAGTATTAAATAAAGTTTAATGACAAAACCTTTTACAGATGGGTACATCTTTACGAGACGAATCTAATGAACCTAATTAATCTATGTTTTGCTACAGTGATGCTACAGTAAATATCGTCTAATCATGCCTTAACTACCCTCATTAAATTCGTCTCGCGATTTAGAGGGGGGTTCTGCAGTTAGTTTTATAATTAAACTTTATTTAAGACAAGATTCTTTTTGTTTAGACCCTTCTAAATTTTAGACTCTAAAACGCCGAACACCCCCATACGCGCACGCAGAAAACAAAAAGACCTTCCACGATCTATACATCCATCGAACACTCGAGGTTGCTCGATCAGCTAGCGAGGCAGATGACAGAATAATCAAATCGATCGATCACCCTTTGTCACCTGCCACTAACCGCGTCCGACATTCCACCACGTCGAAACAAACGTCTCGGACCGAACGTGTCGGCTCCGCGCGGACTGCACTGGTCATTGTTAAACCTCATCAGCGTGTCGGAGATAATCAGTGGCCACTTTTGCCAAAAAGGCCGGTTACGCGGAGTCATCTAGCTAGGGCCCGGCCACGCACAAAATGCCAGTGCGCATCGCTAAAGCACAACCTTTTCTTTCTTCCTTTCATGAAACTAACTGGAGCAGCTGAGTTGACCTACCACCGGCCGGCTACCCTCGTCTCTGTTTCGGCACTCCCTTGAGCGAAGCAGGGGCGACGTGGTGGTTGCGGACGGGCACGGCGGACGTGGCGGTGATGGGAACAGGGGCCGAGAGATTCGAAGGAACCCACCGGCCGGCAATGCTTGCGCGCGCGGGACCCGCCCCTGTCGGCCAACGGCCAAAGCGGAGAGAGACGGCAGCCGTAAGCCGTTGCCTGGCCGGTCGATCGGGTGGTGACTTGTGGGATCGAGAAGACGTTCGCAGCCGGCCTCGTGTCGCCCCGCCACGGCGGCGGCGCTCGCCGCCGGCCGCGCCTTTGCGCAAAAGCAAGCAGATTGCTTTTCCACGCGCACTGGCAGTTGCCGGCTCTGTCTGTCACGGTGTCACCATACGCAGTAGTAGCTGCATGTGTCAGATCGGATGGTCACTCACGGGCCGTGCCATTCTCCACCAATCACCGTTGCGCGTGCCATTCACTCCACTCGTCCCTTCACATCGAATCGCGAGGCGCGAACGATGGTGGTTGAGCCTGGACGCGGAGGGCTCACCTCGGTAGGTTCTTCGATGTGCCATCTGCATCGAGTTCGCTACTACTAGAGCTCGCTCGCTCCCGACATCGCGTAACGTCTGCGCTTGCGCCACAAGATTCTCGGCCCTGGCGGCCGACCGACCTGCTTCACGCTACGTGTGCACAGTCTCATCGACTCATCTGAAGCTCGAATGTCCCTTTCGTGTGACGTGACTCTCTGATGAGGCGCTGAAGAAAAAAAAAAGTTTCCAAGCTCGGAGCCACACTCGAACAAGTTAGCTTATAATGCAAGCCGCTAAGCTGTCCAAGGATAGCAACCAGCGCGCGCGGCTGTGCCCGGCCCGCACATTAGTTGCATAAACAAGGCGATCGATTGTCCGGCCGTGTCGGGGTGACCTCAGTAGCCGTTCCTTCGGTAGCTTGCAGCCGGAACAGAATCTTCTCCGAACGACATGGTCTTCTCAACCTAATGCTAATAATCCGTTAATCTTTTTAATAGTGCCACGGTGCCCTGGGATCAGGTGGCTGGCCGCGATGCGTGCGACGCATGCGCGGCGAGGGAACGGGGTGGGTGGCCAACCGCCGGCGGAGCCGCGTCGCGGTCACCGCGCCCGCGCGCGCGCACATCATCGCGGAAGGTGTCGCGCGCGCGTTCGGGGCGGGGGCCGCCACAGAAATCTTCGCGAGTCGCCGCGCGGGCCCCGCCACCAAAACGATCTCTATCCCTTTCTCTCTACCGAGAACGGCGAGAAGAGAGGTGGCGCCATCGGAGGGTGGGCCCCGCAAACCGCTGAGGCGACGACCGGGAGGGAAAGGGTGGTGGTGGTGGTGGGGTGGGCAGTCTGGTCACGCACGGTGGGAGAAGAATTCGACACGAGCCCGAAAAGAATAAAACACCGGCGTGCGGCGTGCGGGTGCTGTGTGCCCCCGTCGCTCATCATCATTATTTCTTCTTCCACGATCCCGCCCTCTCTCCCCGCTCGCCATCTTTATCCGTCCGTCTCCTCCTCCTCCTCCACTCTTCTCCCTCCAGTCCAGGCGGAGCCAGGTGCCGGCCGCGAAAGAAGAGAGGACCCTGCTGCTCGCGCGATTGCTCCTCGTGAACTGCCACGCATGACGCGGGGGCCGGCGGCCGCGGCGCAGTGAGCGAGGAGGGGGAGTCTTGCGCTGCTGGGAAAGGAAAGGAGCCTGTTTTCCGCGGTTCGTGCCATCTGTTCTTCTTCCGCTATTCCCCTGGTTTTCTTTCTCCCGTCGCCGTCCTTATCCATCTCGTTTGGCTGATTGAATGAGCGTTTTCTTATTCCTGTTCCAGGCACAAGGAAGGAAGCTGTTCATCCGTTTCTTGCGCGCATCAGTTACGGTTGCAGAATAGAGAACCTCGCTGCCTCTGCCTCTGGACTGCTTGGGTCCGATTCATTTGTCCAACGAGCGCAGGGACATCGTCACGCAAGGTAGTTCCTCATGAGCATGTTGGATGCTTTCCTCTCAAGTTTGTTCTTGTTAATTGTCCTACCACCTTTCATGTCTGATGCTCTGCTGTTCGATCGTTTCCTCTGCTGCGTTTTCCCCCGTTAGTAATTTCAGAGGATTGTTCTGTTTCTAGAAAAAAATAATGATCATTTTTCCATTTCCGTGAAAATGACTTGTCCTTTGTCTGCGTTTGTACCTCAGCGAGTATGTTATTGATCGCCTACTTACTCCTGTCCTAGTATTTCCTTGGACAAAAACCCTTACCTTTGTTTCGTTTAGGTCCACATCTGATTACAAACAAAGGGCGTATTGCATTTATATTCTCGCCTGCACGAGTAGCCGGCCAGGTTGCGATATTTAGCTGATACTGTGGTATCATGTCATCTGATTCTGTAGTTTTTCTTGCTGCTGGCATAAACCTTGCAAGATCAGGTATGCTTGGTTCATAGGACTGCAAGTTTGTGAGGAATGCCGGTATTGAGGCATGGATTTGTATTACGTGTGAAAGTCAAAATGTTTGGTTGTACCATCATGGAGAAAGAAAGGATGAAGATTGAATTTACATATTTTAGAAGTTCTTTGGTTTCTCTTTCAGTTCATCCAGTGGTAGGTTTCTGCATACAATAGAATAGGGGGAGGTGAAATATTCCAATAGGGTTTAGAGCATTGACAAAAAATCGTCCCACAGTTATTGATATTCTATGGACAGTACAGTAGTATAAATAGTGCAAATTGACACCTACGTGTTGCCACTGGAGGGGAATTGCTGCGGCGAATACACAATCATCAACTGAAAATAAATGAATTCTAAATTATTGAATGTCAGGGAGAATGAAAAATACATCTGGTTATCAATCATATGCCCTTTGTCTATAGTGGGAGTTCCACTGAAAAGAACCACTCGGTTCATTTTAAATGCCTCAACGTTACGAAGAACGAAAGGCAGAATTTGGCCAGTTAATTGACTTTCTTCTATGGTGGGATACTGGGGGTTGGCGTGGGACTAGGACTCCTTCATTTAGCCAATGATCACAGGATGTCAAGGTATTGACTATTGGGTACGCACCTGCTAATGTTGGCCATCGTTCAAACTTCAAAGTGTTGTTTAGGTAGACAGTTGACCTTGTAAGCTGTGTTTAGTTCAATACTTGAGTAATTATTACTCAACTGTAGTTCATTTACCCAAATTGATGTGAACATATACGTAGTTGATAGAAAGATAGTTGGAATTAATCCTTCCCAAATATCAAGAAGTGACTTCCTCTTTAGTTTAGCTCAGGTTAAATGTAATAAATTGACCTAACTTTCACAGTTAAAGGTAAAAAATTGATCTAGCTTTTACAGCGCCAATGATGAATAACACATGTTGAATAAAAACAGAGTTGACTTACCCTTGACTGAGCCACCATATCATTTGAGATTCCAATTTTTGTTTGACTGAACTGTTTTAATTGGTAAGCAGTTAGCCATGCATTTATCAAACAGTTTAAGTCTTCTGTTTTTTTCTTTGGCGGTGATCTTAGCAACATTATTCAGCGCCATGATAATATTGGATGCATTTTATTTCCCTGATTCTTCTTGACATTATGATCTTGTCACAAACAGTTCAAGGCTCCCGAGATCAAGATTGGCAAGTCTCGTCGGGTATGGATAACAGAAATAACGGGGGGATGGGTTTATCTGAGCGCAAATCTTGCCCAAAGGTGAACTGTAGTACTAATACCTCCCACATTTACTGACTACTTGATTTTACTCATGCATGAACTATATCAGCTTTGTGCATTCTTGGTTGATGCAGGCTGGAATGATTTTATTCAATATTCTGAAAACACATTAGCGTTTTCCTTTCCATTTCATCGTATTGTACCTACTGTTGATGTGAATGTTGGTTAATGTTTTTAACTTGTAGGTTCACCACTCAATGTGTGCTGAGCTGACAATGATGTTGGATAAAGTCTCCTCTATTCTTCCATCTATTGAGGCTGCTCGACCAGGATGTAAAGCGGGTATACAGGAATTATGCAGCCTATACAATATAGTTGAGAAAGGGAAACTCATTATTCTGCACTGCAGCGAATGTAGTAAACTCTACTTGGTATGTTGTGTTGATGGGAAACTGAAGATTCTATTATCTTGTATCCATTGTTGATTTTCCGCCTTTGTTTTAATTTGGATATTTTGTTCAGGCTATTACTGGAGAGGCAATTGTAGCTAGGTGTGAAAGGATCAGGGACTCACTTAGGCGGAGTTTGTTCCTTATTCAAAATATGGTTCCACCAGCACTGGCTAATCAGGTTAGCTAAATTGGTTTGATGGTTTACAATGCTTTGTTTGGTACTGGTCAATTCAACTTTGTTCTACTATAGGTTTGGGAAGAAAAGGATTGACTTCCTTCATGTGCGCAAGTTGCTACATAATTTATATATAATAGTATAATACCTCAAGTCTTCTTGTACTTAGTGCAACGAAGGGTCGGAGCTCTGTTATTCATTAAAGTAGAAGAGATTTGTCCGTAGATGTCAATTTCACCTTCGAAAGATCACTGGATAGCCTGTTCCTTTCTATGTCCACCACAACCACTTCTGTATAATCGTGCACTTTAACTTGAGTAATAGAAGAACCTACAGTAGAGAACAACCCAACAAGAATATGTGGTCTTTTCATTTGCAGGTAATCCTAGAGGGCTAAACATAAGAATATACTGCTTTATAGTGTTATTTTGTGTATTATACTATTATCCTTTGTTTGATTTTCGCTACATTTCTACTTGATACAGATTGCTGAAGTTCATAACGAGCTTCGGGATGTTAAATTTGTTCTTGATCCAAAGGAAGAAGAGGCTGGCAAAGCGATCTTACAGATGCTTCGACAGTCGGATGCGACTGAAGAACTAGAACTTGGGACGTACCTGCAGGCTGCTTCAAAGTTGAATATGACGTCTCCGAAAGCTATCTTAATTGAAAGACGAGCGATCAAAAAACTTCTTGACAAGATTAGTGGTACTGATCCCAAAAAGGAGGGGGTCCTTAAGTTTTTTCTATACCTCATCAAGAAGTATGGAAAGAGCACCAGACAAGACTCTGGTGAACAGAATGAAAATATGCAAGCTGAGAGCCAGTCTTTGACTTCAAGCACAACTTCTGGCGATGCTATTACTCCTGTAAAATGCCACAAACCTACAGGATTCCAGAGATATGAGGATCACAATAGTGTGTCTGGAGAAGCTACACCTCCGGCAGAGTTCTGTTGCCCGTTATCAACCAAGCTAATGCATGATCCTGTGATAATAGCATCCGGACAGACTTATGAAAGAGAATGCATTGAGAGATGGTTTAATGAGGGATACGATACTTGTCCTAGGACACAGGTGAAGCTAGATAACTTCTCGATGATCCCAAATACCTGCATGAGAGATCTCATTTGGAGTTGGTGCAAAGACCATGGTTTTACAGTTTCAGATGTTATTGCTCCAGGCAAATGTGCTTACAGTTACTTCCCTGAGCAACATGGTTACTCTATGTCCAGCTTGCATGATGTTTCGGTACCTCTCATTGCTGGAAAGGCACGTGATTTTGTTATTGATCACAGCGATTCATCTGTTACATTATCTGATGCCAGTTATATCTCAGACGCACCCCACTCAAGGGACATGGACGAAACAAAATGTACTATTTCCGTGTTCTCTTGGAGCACAGACTATCAAAAGTGTATGTCCTTCCACAATTTCAGCCAGGAAATGTTTGTGAAGTTCTTTCATGAGCTGTCCATGCTCTCATTGGAACTCCAAGTCAAGTCAATCAAAGATTTGAAGAAGATTCTTGATGATGACAATGAGGTTTCATGGGCTATGGTATCAAATGGATTTGTAGAAGCATTTCTTGAATTCTTGGGAGATGATAGTGGAATCTATAGTGTTGAAGCTCAGAAAGCTGGATTTCAGTTTTTTCTTGCTTTTCTGTCCAATAGCAGGTAAGAGCATATGTGATAAATCTGCATCACTGCTTTATTAATCTTAAATCGGAGTTCATTATATATGTATTTCCAGCTTTTTTATGATAAAAGGCAAAGTATACCCAGACTATAGATCCCTCGTCTCTCTACTAGGCAGTTACTATTAATACATTATGTTTGATGGGTTTATTTTAAACTTCTATCTCTCTTTTTACATGTAGGACTAAGGTTCCATCTGTGAACGAAGAAGCATTTCGTCTGTTCACAACCTTTCTTGATTCGGAGTTGAAAAATGAAGCTTTGTTGATACTGCATGAGTTTGTTCAACACTCAAGCCATCCGAAATCTCATTCAATTGCCTCCGTTGTTACTCCGCCATTGTTCAAAATACTGGCATCTGAAGACACCGAGGGCCTTGAACTCTCCTTGAAGATTATCTGCGAGCTTTCATCTGATACTTATATGAAATCTCACTTGATTTCAATGGGAATAATCTCAAAGCTTGTTCCCATTTTTAGCGAAGGAAGCTTCGTTGAGTGTTGCCTGAAGATTTTACGGAACTTATGTGACATGGAAGAAGCTGCAGTGCTTATTACTAGAACTGATCGGTGTCTTGGGTCCATTGCAGAGTATTTGGACACAGGAAGCCCTACGGAACGTGAGCATGCAGTGGTCATCCTATTAGCAATATGTTCCTGTAATGTTGAGGATTGTTTACTTGTAATGAAGGAAGGCGTGATCCCTGCCCTTGTGGACCTGTCGGTGAACGGAACTGATGAAGCGAAGAATTGTTCGATCAAGCTGCTTCATCTTCTCAGGGATATGAGGCGTAGTGATCAATTCAGCAACTCATGCTCACAAGAAGTTGGTGGCCCTGATGTTGTAGAGAATGCCCCTGACACCTCAATCCGCAAGCAGCCTATATCAAAGTCATCTCGGTTTTTCCAGAGGAAGTTGAATATTTTCTCAAAACCTCGGTCACTTGCACTAACTTGAAACTAGCAAAGTTTGTAGTCCTTAGGTAGTCCTTGACTTCTTGTACATGCTACAAAACTGACCACCTTTGTATAGTTGGTAGCAGTTGTATTGTCCAAATGAAATGCTTGATGAGATGATATTTTTTTCATCCTCGTGTATTTCAGTAGAGTTTTCTTAGTTGTTGCTATGGCATCTTGCTATTTGTAAATTCAGTAGGTGTGCTTCATATTTTTTGGGCCGAAAGTATGCAATTTATACTCAGCTGTTTCAAGCTATCTTCTGAAAAGTTAGTGTTTTTTTTTTTCTGGCTGAACAAAGCAGAACCATTACTTCATAATACACACAGGTTGCCTCTGTCAGCAGCAGCGCCATACAAGGTAATGGTCTCCTTGTGCGGCACCTGTTTGTACTATGAAAAACACTGGTAATTACATGCATCCATGCCCGATTCATAACCATTTTTGGTCCCCTTTTCCAGCTGGACTGTATTCATCTATCTACGTATGAATGATGTGTGTGTTCTTTCTGAATTTTGTTTCACCTATCTCCATGCCTATCCTGAAACTACAGACCCTTTCCAGGCAAGGGGAACAGATCTCCCATTGAAGCCCCCTCCTATTACGCTCACATGGGGGCTACATCTTCGTCCAAATCTGCAACTTTCAGTCGGGTCATCCGTTGCTCCACAAGCTGATGATGCCTCCTCCCTTCGCCCAGGTTCAGCGTACGGAGCATCGCCACTCCGTTTCTTCAGTGCCAAGGCACCATCATGAGCTCTTGATCACCTCAATCGCCTTCAGTTTTTGCACCAGGGGAAAGAAGCCTCGAGCAGTAGGTCTTCATGCGCCATACGTGTTCTGAAACACTACGCCGCTTCGTCGTTTGTCCATCTCGCGGCGTCGGTCACCTCTGCTGACCGACTGCTCCTGGTCTCGTTTCAGCTTCAGTTTCAGGTGGACACGTTCTTCCTTGGAAAAGCTTCTGCAGTAGAAACAATCTAACATCTGGTACTGGTAGCAACTAACCAGCGTTATCTGTGCCAGCAACTGCCCTGACTACCCAGCGTTCCGAATAAGCTGAAGCTTTTCAGCCTGGAGAGCGAGCTCAACGCAAAGCTTTCCGGATTCGCCTTTCCTCCTGACACGCCTGCCTGCCTACCGGTCGACGCGTCAAGATTCTGCAATGATTCCTGCTCATCATCCGGTTGCTTGCTTTGCTCCCGTGGCAGCTGGAGCGCACCGCCGGTCTCTCATCTCTCCATCAGCGACGACGGCCATTGCAGCCTAGGCTAGTGAGTGGCCCAGCAGATCGGGGCCTCGCTTTCTCCCTGGTGTCTCTGCCCAGGTTCGGTGCACGGAGCGCGAAGCGTCCCTTTCCCTGCTGAGTGCGCCGCGACCACGCCTGCCTGCTTCCGTGTCTGCGATTGGTGGCGCGCGCCAAGGAGAGGCAGGGCGACGCTGCTGATCAGGTTGTGCTTATTAGCTTTTGCTGCAATCTGAGTGAGAGTGCTTAATAATCGGGATGTGAGTGGCGACATGTACCGTCTTCACGACTGTGACTTTGGTTAAGCAGGTTCAGGTACCGGATTGCATGGTGTTGTGCGCAGTTCTTCTGCAGCAGGATAAGATTTTTAGTGGCCGTATGAGGTTGATGTGCGTGCAGCAAATAGTTTTGCCGACACCCTCCCGAGTGGTTGGCCAGAAGTGTTAGATGGGAATTGGATCAATAGAAGAGTATGCCCCATTGGAAACGACTAGTAGTGATCTAGTGATGGCATTGATTAATGGTATTGTTCAGTTCACTTGAATGAACACACACTTAGATTTCCCTTTCAGATGGCTATGAGAAGAGCCCCTGTTGACTCTGTCGCAACTGGGCGGACCCGCACGAACTATTTGAACTGAAATGCTAATTTAGATAGCTGCAAATTGTTTATTTCTTTCGGAACGAAATAGTGGAACTGGTATGTTTTCCAATTCAGCAGTTGGAATTCCTGTTTCCCGAGTTGTGACATTGTACCTTGACCTTATCTAGACAGCTGTGGAGCGTGGAGAGGGCAAAAGGATGCGCCAGACAGAAGGGAACCACCGGAAAAGATGCCCTTCTCAGGGGCCAAGGGCCCTAATCTGGAGGCCAACAAACCTGATGAAGACCCCAGGTGCTGCTGCACTGCACCCTTATCATTGCCCCGTGTAGGTTTTCTCGTGCTTCTCAGTTTAGCACTCCAGGAGCAAATTCATGCTAGGATCACTAAGCAGGCAGATAACTGAGTGGCTATCAAACGTAATGCTGATTACTTGTAGTAGATAGTTGTAGGCTGAATACAAACCATCAGCAGCTTTTTGCCCCTTTCTGGATCATTCACTGAATCTACTGCATAATAAGACGCCCTGAATTTTAGTGGAAGCTCCCGCAATTAGCACAACGCTGGTCCTCAAATCGTGGCCACTCAGAGATGGAAAAGAAAACCTGAACATGAGGTCGATTTGCTACCAAGCTGACACTGCTTTGAAACAAAAGTTCGAGTGCCCATGATAATGGAGCAAGGTGAGGTGCACCGTTGAACAGTGGGTGGCGAGGGTTTGAGAAGTACTGTCAACCTGTGTAGTGACACGGTCCATTTCAATCGAAGTCTGGGGAAAAGATAGGGGTCTGGCAATCTGTGATGGGAATTCCACATCTTCGGTCGCCTTTGAGCGGTACACTAAAACAAGAGTTGGTGACAGAGATGCATGCAACAAGCAGAGGGCGATGGCGCTATCTGAAATACTCAGATTGTTCTGTCATACGTGCCTCGCATGTAGCAGTGCAAAACAAACTCATATTTAGGCTCCTGCAGTCATATAAACGTTCCATTCAGGCACATAGAGTTCCAGTTTATATAATAAAAGAAGTCTGTAATATTCGCCACCAGTCACAACCTTGTAATTGTTCTGCCAAGTTGGGAACGATGTAATTTTGGTTTCTCCAGAAGAAATGTAATTTTCTCCGCAACAAACAATCGAACTTTTTACGCTTCTAAACATGTACTAGGCTAATTAACATCTCTGCAGACTGAGCCCTAAAAAAACATCTCTGCGGATTGTGCAGTCTGCTGACGCGGCACCCCTACCATCTGTCCAAGGGGAGAGGACGCCACATGGCCGCCTGGACCAGCCAGGCCAGCCATACCATGGCTGTTGGTCATCTAGCTGGCCGGCCGACGGGTCGCTGGATCAAGGCGCGCCGGCATCGGCATGCCCGTCGCATGTGGGGTGTCCGGTCCGGGGGGTGGTTTTCAGGGGCCCTGTTTGGCTGCACCGGCAGAGATCCCCTCTGCCCCGCCTCCCGCCGGCAGCGACAAATAGAAGACAACCCACACCGCCCCCACACACCGCGTGCACCGGCTCGCTCTCATGCCTATCTCCTGATGCCTTCCATCGTCGATCTATTTTACAGTACTTCCAAGATTTGCATTTTGTGGGGCTTTGGTGCCAGTGACATGCATGGCGCTGAATCCCGTTTTCGTTAAAATAGCAGAGATTGCTTAAAGGACTTGTATACAAAAAAAATGAGAGAGGAAATAAACAATCTCAGGTAGAATTTTCTTACCTTGGTAATCGTTGTCAAATAGCGTTCGTAGCGGTCGCAAGAGCGGTAGCGATGTCTAGACCGCTATAGCAGCCACTAGATAGGGTAGCGGCTTATTGTTCATTAACTGTTTTCAAGATCATATTGTACAAGTCGTGCTCCTAATTTTTAATCAACAATTGACTAGCCTAGTTTATATAAGTTTTATATTGAGAAAAAGTTATCGCTATTAGAATTTACTTTTGGTGTTTTTTAGTTATCGTTATTGGAATTTACTGTCCGCTATAGCACCCGCTATCTACTATCCGCTACAAACTCACTATCCGCTATTTGTTACTTTGCTTGGGATACATCATGCATATGGAAACATACCAACACATGTTCATGCTAGTGTACCCTAAAGCCGATGCAATGCACGACGGCACATACACGTATAAGGTTGACATGAACACTATTAAACCGAACCAGGTGGTCTCGTGGTCCTAAAGCCTCACCAGTCGCCACCAAGCAGGAGATATGCTTCTCTCACCCTTTTCTTTTGTGTATGTACAAGACTTGAGCGCATCCAACAAGAACACAAGGCTAGCTCATTCTGGAACGCTGCCGATCCATGCACGTATGATGACTCAGAAAATGAGAAAGATGCCGGGATCGCTACATGCATGGGCGCCAAGAAAGCTTGCACAGCTCGGTGATGGCCACGGGTATGGGAGCCTTTCCGCTGAGCAGTCATGGTTACTGCATGGCCGTGCCGCCGTGGTGCGTGCCCTCGAGTTCACGGCGTGCCCTGGCAACGCACATGCTGCTGACACGTCGCCATGGCCGCCGTCTCTTCTCCCCATCCCCATTTTCTTTCTCTCCTCTGCGACCGATCCTTTTGCGATCATTGAGTGCCGGACGAAAGCAACGTCCAAAACTTTCAATGCACGTTCCGTGTTATTTTCTGTGCAGGGCTCCATTTCCCTTAATAGAACACCAGGGTTTTGCCGAAATCGTGTGAAAGCCTGATCGAGCAACGAATGGAACACCAACACGTACCACGATTCAGCTATCACAAGTACTATTGTGAAATGCCACCTAGCAAAGTGATGCGTTCTTGCAAAAGCAACATGTATACGTGCTATAGGCTTCAAGCTTGAACGATTAGCAGAAAGATAAAGTAGTTCATTTAAGTGACTATTTTTGAATCCAGATTGTTCGTTGGATAATTTACGATTCATCCGGAATGAAATCACACAGCCGCAAAAAGAACAGAAGCTGAGACCAAATGCATGCACGTAACGTATGGCTACTGTACTAGAACACAACCACCAAACTGCTGCCGGCACATCGTTAGTTCGAGGCTTCGAGCTGCAGTGTTATGATGGAGCCATGGACGAAGCATGCATGCACGCCAAATAGCCTGACCCTATTCGATTTTCTCTAAAGCTGCTCTCGATTTTTCAGCTTATTTCAAAATGCAAGGCAGCATCATAGGGCTGCAATGCTTCCAGATTTGTGTCAGGACTGATCATTGCAGGACCAAGCCGTTTTGCACGTGTACAGTGCTTGATGTGGTTTGATTGATTGCACTTTCAGGAAATATTCCTTCATTTCATTTCTCAGCATAGAAACTAATTTGTTTTATTTGCTTGATAGTGGGCTACGTCATTGCGATGAGATATATGAGAGCTTAGTGTCACTATCTCATCCTTGATTTCATCAGCTTAAGTTTGCAAGGTGTAGCAGATCAAACCGAAAACTACTAGTAATGTTGTGTGTTCTTAAACCAAAAAAAAAATCATAAATACGGTGGAGTACGATGACATTCAGCGTACATTCAAGTATTCAACAGTGAGTAGTAAATTTCAAAGGGCGTTAATCCGTGCACTTCTTCATGCAGAATCCACGTGGCAGGCATCGTGTAGTGGGGCACCAGACCCTGGCCAGTACAGAGAAGATTGAGCTGTCCGGCCGCGCTGTTATTGGAGCAGCTGTCACCTCCCCAATCGTCCGTTTGCAGCCTCAGGGAAATTTCACAAGGCACATCCCATTTTCAGCAGATGCCCAGCTAGGGCCTTGTTCGGTTAATATGCCTTGGCAAAGTTTAAGGGTTTCCAGCTTGCACCAGTTCACAGGGATATCTGAGAGAAGTATGATCCGATCGCAAAGGATTTGCTCAAAAATCACAAAGCTCACGCATGAAGTGAATACTTGAGTTCCCGAGTTTTGATTGACATCAGTGCTGATACTCCATCTCTTTAAAGAACTAACTATGCAAATTTTGTAGGACGCAACAATTGACATCAAAAAGTGCTGCATAAGAAAAGAAGTGATCCAGAATTTTGTAAATGACTGGAACGGCTAAGGGAGACCTGTGTAACTCACTAAGGTTTAACCAGTGCATATGGCAGCTGAAAACACAATGTCCCACACTTCCTTTATCCAACCCTACCTCACATGATCACGCCTAAAGGGAGGACCAAATCCAATATCATGGCAAAAGTACGATTTCCCAGAGACTCCTCTATCCATCCACCCATTGTTCTCCCTATATATATGGATTAGGAAAATTTTCAGGAGGCACGAGACAGGGACACGCAAAACCTCAGGCTCAAGGACCTACTACGCCACACGCTAGCTACATAATTGCTGCGTTTGCTTCTCCGCAGAGCCTCACGTACCCGCACCACGCAAGAACTTGTCCCAATCCTCATCAGTGTTCGCCCCGTTAGGCCTCAACAGCGTCGACTCCGGAGTGTCAGTGTGATGGCGCAATGCGGCGGAGACTTGTTGGCGCGGAGGCTGCACCAGGATACCGTCGAGGGCCTCTGCCAGGGCCTGCTCGACCTCGACGACGACAAGTTCGGCGCAATGTGCAGCGCGTTTGGGTACCTCCAGGAGTGGCCGGACCTGAGCGCCATGTGCGGCGCGAGTCTCGGCGCGCCGGGTATGGCGGCGCCGGATGCCGGCAACGGCAACGACGACTCCTCTTGCAGCGGCGGCTTTAGGAAGAGGAAACCAGCTGACGCTTGTCTTGATGCCAAGGTGAGAGATTTATGCGCTTAAGGCGTAAGCCTCTTACGCGAGGCTGTGCAATTTCAGGTGTGTTCGACTGACAATTTGTGTATGAACCTTGCTTGGCAGGGTGATCACGGTGACAGCTGCAAAAGACCCAGAGGGAAGCAGCAGCTGAGTGTGAGTGATCACAGTGCGATTGGGGACAAAGGGAAGCAGGAGAAGCCAAAGGCAGGCAGCAAGAAGAAGGCTGCAGAGGTGGCGTCGCCGGCCGACGGCCAGAAGACCGACTACATCCACGTCCGGGCCCGCCGCGGCCAGGCCACGGACAGCCACAGCCTCGCCGAGCGGGTACGGAGATCGCAATTACTGAACACTTCCCTGCTCGATGCTGCACATCAGCATCGATACAGTCTCGTGTTCTTTTTGCTGTCAGAATTCATGGCCAAATGAAATGTGCAGGTGCGGAGGGAGAGGATCAGCGAGCGGATGAGGTACCTGCAGGAGCTGGTGCCCGGGTGCAGCAAGGTCACCGGCAAAGCCGGCATGCTCGACGAGATCATCAACTACGTCCAGTCCCTGCAGAAGCAAGTCGAGGTATAGCTGCTTGCCAGCTTCACCTTGTCTGCAACTTCCACCTCTGCTTCCAGCTAGCGTTCAGTTTTCACTGAAGAATTCTCGCCGCTGCTCTTGCAGTTCCTGTCCATGAAGATCGCCGCTTCCAATCCGGTGGTGAGCTTCGACATCGTCGAGGACCTCTTTGGCAGGCAGCTGAAGCAGGCGTGCAAATCTGCAGCTCCGCCGGCGATGGCTCTGCCGGCCGGGCAACTGGAGCAGTCCTGCCTTCAGATGAGCCCCATGCAGCCGATGCACCTGCCTGCAGGATGTCCTGGCTATGGGCTGGAGATGGTCTTCAACAGCCCGTACCCGACGGCACAAGGCGGCCAGATGCCGCCGGCGTCAGGCGCGCCGAGCGCGTCATGCCTTAGCGTAAGTTGCTGGAGATCAAGCGTCCTTGAGTAGACCTGATGTTCTAGTTCTGAAGTCTGAAGTCCATTGCATTTCGTTGTGTCTTCTGCAGGTGAATGGAGCTGCGGGCGCTGCTGCTGCCTGGGACATTGGCTCCCAGAATTTGTTTAGCGGATTTGATGCACAATTCCAATCAGTAGAAAGTGAGTAACTGCTTCCTGAAAGCCAAGCTTGCAGTTACTTCTGCCTCAAATGAGATGAAGAACACAGATCATATTGTTCAAAAAACGAACACAGATCAGGGTGAATAAATCACTCCCTGAACAAGCTCAGGGTTCAGAATAGGATTCCCTAGGATCACATTTGCCATCATAGAATTGTTAAACTGGCAGCCAATTAAAGAAATCAACCAAAAATGAGCACCTCAAATAGTAATTGCTTGATAGACATTCATTTTTGGGTAAACAAATTCGAGCTTGGATGAACTGTGCCAGTGTTACTGCACTGCATTTAACTTCAGAACAAGTGGCTGAATCCAGCTGTTACTTTCCCTGCAGGTGACTGTTTGCTAGACAACCTCAAGATGGAAATGTAACAAGGATTAATCCTCACTTCTCGAGTTTTAACCCGGGCAAACATTGAGTCTGGAGATTCTTTATTCATAGCAAATGTACTAATGAAGTATTCTGTCAGCAACAGCAATACAAGTACATGTCTTGGTGTTCTATGCTTGTCTGCTACTCTACTGATTTCTGAACATTCCTTCAGAGTCAAGCTATACGAATGGTTCAGAACTTCAGATTACAAACGAAGCACTTAAAAAACAGGTCCCACTACAAACAAACAGCAATATACAACACTCAAGTCACCTAAACTGAACACAGTGCACCACGGTTTCCCACTTATCCTCCTCTAAAGCACAGACTGTTCACCAGCTTCTGCAAAGACATAATACAAACTTGTAATGAAAGTAAAGGATAATCACCTGCACAGAATACAAGGACAGTAAACGCTGTACTAGATTTTCAGTGCACACATTGAGATCCCAACTGAATCTTATTTGAACTCTTTGACAAGTACTGCTAAATTTCACACGATGTGTTTTGTACATGACAAGGCAATAATATAACCTGTTTATTACCCCAAAAAAGATCTCTTCTGACAATATTAGTACCATCCAAAAGACGAAGCCTCGTGAAGTAGACATTTGTTATCAGGAAACATGATATCAGTCTTTTAAGGCTTGTTTGAATGGAAGATTTGGATCCAGATTCTTAATATTGTACTAGACAAAGGAAAATTATTCTCTTATCATTCACATGTTTAGCCGTCAGAAAAATCAGGAATGGCATGCTCTTCTATATGACAGATTCACAGGCATAAAATAAAATTAGTTGTGTGAAACAGAACAGAATCAGACGCTTTGTGCAGTAATTCACAGCCATGCCAGTGCATGTTAACTTGTGCATTCACAAACGCATGCTGCTCAGCATGGAACTAGTGACATGTGTCAAGTACCCAGTCCTTATTTTCAGAAATGCTTCAGCTAAGAGTGAATAACTTGAACTCACCTTTGCCTGGCACAATGATAATTGGTGCTGCTTTACAGTTGTGGAAGCAGTACTCACTGACACTTCCCTGCAGCACACTACAGTACAAAGGCAAAGTTAGAGATATGTTTAGAAATGTCATCTTCAGCTCGTTTAGAACAATAAAATATGAACTAAGCACCTACTGATAGAAATAGCAAACAATAAAGAACATTTAATTGCATTCATTTGCTTTACTGGCAACTGCTGCTTGTAATTTCAGAATAATTCGTAAAATATTATGTAACCATTCTAGACATTAATCTTTTGAGGCATTTGTATAAGTGCCTCACCATAGTTGAGGCAGCATGTCATTGAACTAGAGGATAAGCATTCACTAGCATTTCTCAGCAAATTTGTGAAGTAAGAGATCCAGAAAAAAGAACTATGGGCACTTACAGAGTTCTTTACATCAATAATGAAAAGAGTAGCATATTTCGTAGCAAAGTCTTTTGAGATCTTTTTTCTTCAAATCACGATCTAAGTTGTTTCCAAAGACTACCATATGAGCCCTAATTTAAGCTCCTTGTTACAACTAGTGGTGTTCCAAGAAAGGGCAAAGATGAATATAAAAAGATGTAGATTGAATTAAAATGCCAAAAGACGCCTGCAGGCCCAACTTTTGTGGACGGACTATGGTATACAAAATCTCATTTATGGGATAGCAGAAGAATAATGATCTCAAATGCCCAGATTTGCTACTTGCATAGTTGGCCCAATACCATAAGCTAACATAAAAATCATGGATGTCCAAATGCCCCACACATATTATTGAAACACGGTTTTTAAGAGGTGGATACCTTTGAATAAGGCTTCTACCACGTGTGCCAACAATGACAGCTGCTGGCTTCAGTCGCTCTGCTTCTCGGCAGATAACATTTCCAGCTTCTCCTTCAACAATCCGTGCCTTGGTACGGACCTTTGTAAATTCCAATTAAAGGAAAAAATGTCAGTCCCTTGAGGCAAATGGAGAAAATAAACATGAATATGTAAATCTACAAATTTTGCATCAACTACAAAACGGACATAATTCATCAGAAGGCATTCACCCTTCCACATCTAGCTTCTCTGCATAATTATATAGCATCAAACAGATATGTGAAGGAGGAACAGAGCATACCAGTAAAGTCTTGAATGCCTCAACGGCTAAATCTTCCATTAGTTCCCGACTTTTCTCGTACACGATTTCATTATGCACACCTATACAGATGCAATTGCACATTCAAATACAGATGCATACCAGCTCATTTCTGTATAGTTCAGAATTCAGCTACATAACTGATCTCAGACAATTTTATAATTGAGCAACTGCCCAGTTTTGCAAGGCTTGTAAGCCATACTATCCTTCATTAACACGCATAATATGCCCACACCCTGTTTACATAATTAATTTGCATAAGAGCCGCAATTGTTTGAAGCCAGTACGTTGGGTACAAGAAGAAGACGCCAAATGGGAGCCATATATCTAAATTAATCCACATGTGGCAACCTGTTTGCACTAAACAATTCTGGATTGTTAATCTATACTAGTTAATCCACCAACCTACGGCATAATCAAAAACTTCCACGAAGTTAAGTAGGTTTTTAGAATCCAGATAGCCGTAGCGAGCAGGTAGGTTTTCCGGAGGCGATCAATCGACGAGCGGAGGGAAGCAAGGGGCTCAACTGGAGACGGCGTGGACGAGGTGGACCGTGTCGGCGAGGCGCGCAAAGTGCGCGAGCGCCCAGTCGAAGGCGTGCTTGGAGTTGGGCCCGAAGTCGACGGCGACGAGCAGGTCCCTGCCGCGGCGGCGCTCCCCGGTCTCGCGCTCGAGCTCCGGCGGCGCGTTGGGCACCACGGGGACCAGGTGCGGCAGCACCACCTCCCGCCAGCTGTACTCCTCCACGTCCTCCTCCACCGTCTCCATCATCCGCCAATCAGGCAGTTGCAACAAGTATTCAGCGGCAGGGCGGCTGCGCCGGCAGAGCCCAGGCGAAGACGCTTTTCCGTTCTCGGAAGTGGATGTGGATGGTGGCGTGGCCAAGGGTGGCCGGCGGACGGAGGGGGGCTGCATTAAATTCCCGGCGGGTTCCGCGTGTGTGCGTGACGCGTAGACTAGTCGTCATCGTCCTCGTCTGAAAATTCCCACATTTCTGCGCGAGCTAGTCTAGAAATCAAATGGCAAGTGGAAATTCGTCTGCGCACTAATGATTTCTCTGTGTTTTCTCGACGAGTTTTCCTTGGCACGGTCTGATCGCAGTCGCAGTGGAGCAAAAAGAAGCCATAATCAGAAGATAGTGACGTCTGTGTTGACGTTGCGCGGAAGCCAGGAGCGCCCTGGCGTCAGCGATTGTGTGGCACGCAATCCTTCTAGAAGGCTGCATGACGTCGCCGAATCAGACGAACCATGGACGAAGCGGGCGCCACCGCCGGCGGCAACTTGTGAGGCAGTGGCGCTGCAAGCGTGCTCCGTCCCGGCGGGTGGTGGAACCTGGAACGGAGCAGCACACGTCTCTCGTGACGATGTGCGTTGCGTCAAGCAAGCGGCCACCACTCGGATACGGGAGGTCATGCCAACTGGGATGGACGGATGAGTGAGATCTCCATGATACGGAACACGCAAAAACGTAGAATATCTGGAATCAGCATTTGTTGGAAAAAATACTATCTGGAATGGAATCAGGGGCTGCTGGTACCAGGCAAGATTCTAACCTACCCGTAACGAAATTTGCATGATGGCAGTCTCATGGAACTTCTTCAGCATGTGCAAGGTGCTGGCAAAAGCAAGAGGAAAGTATTCAGCGCAGCATGAAGTTAGCCCCAGTAAAATGATGCTGTTCGACATCAGGATGTGTCACGGGAAACCAGCGTCAGACAATACAAATCTAACACATAATTGCTTTTGTAAGAAAAGGCAAGCAAGGTAAGCAACGCCGATTATCCATATTTCATAAGGCAGCGATACTTCACTGCTAAACATTCCAACGAAAATACATACCAGTTGGTTACAACAGGTTACTCAATCTTTCTACAGTTCACCACAATACAGGACGCTATTGCTCACCTTCATCTGATAAGCTGCGATTTCCCATGGACTAGCAGGACCTTGAATTTACAGCATCAAGGAAGCAGGTACTGCCTGAACAAACATGAACAGAACTCATGCGCAGCTTCAGCCTTCGTTGGCTATTCGCAAGCCGGCTTGGTGTCGAAGCTAGTCAGGCTGATAGCAAAGGCCTGGAATGCAGATAATGGATACCTATAATCCATTGTGAATATATCCTTCCCTATTTTCCCAAACTGGAGGATTACTTTCTCCTGCTCCGCAGCAGGGATGTTAAGGGAAGGATCCACAGAGGCAACAAGCTGGAAGTTCTTGACCGATGCCACTGTGACACGCCCTCGGAAGTTGAGGCACCAGCACTGCAGCTGCTCATGCCAGCGAGGAGCTTTATTCTTCAACACTAAAGGTGACTCATTCGGACAAGCCAGCCCAGACAAATCGGCACTGAGGCTTGTCGATGAAAACTCTATGGCCGGTTCCTTTCCTTTGCTAGTTGGTACACTGGAAGCTTGTTCATCAAGCGACTGGATGGTGCCGGTAGGGGTTGGAGCCTTCCCACCTTCCTGAATGCACTGAGCTGGTATTGAGTGCATTGTGCATTGCATTCTCCTTGGTCCTCGGTTGCGTAGGACAGTAAGCTCATATGTGACAGTAGCAACGTTGTAATTGCCCAGTGGCAGCCTTGGTGATACTTGTTTGGACTGTCTTTTGCTTGGTTTATTGTTTGGCAGCACCACAGCATCAGAAGGAGGCTGGCTATCAAAGATAGTGAACTTTGTGCCAAGGAAGTTTGGTCTGATCAATGAGAAACATTGGTGAGGTTAGAAGGTTACCGAGTTAACTTAAAACAGGCATGCCACTTACGTTGATGTAATAAGAAGCTTACTTCAGTTTGCCGACATAGGTGCTGCTAGAATGAGAGAAATCGTCAGGGACCAGTGAGATCACAAAAGAAGTCCTGGCTGCACGCCTGACCTTGCGAGCTGCAAGCAGAAGCTTGTCATTTTCCCCATGTAGAGCTGCATTATGTACAAAAAGTCACCAGTTAGTAATGTGCCTCAATTACTTGAACACTATCCTACATATTGTAATGCATTAAGTTTAAGCGTTATATCCCAAACAAGAGGTGGATGATTTTTAACCATTCAACACCACACCAGGTTTGCAGTGGGCAGGACCACATCTACAAGAGACAATGGGAGGAGTAGAATGTATATATCTGTGCAGCTATCACAAATAGGAATGTGCAGAAAGGCATTTCTACCATGGGTCGTCACAGTAATGCCTTGTTGCCTATTCTAGTAAAATATAATGCACTGTGCTTCTAACGGCTGGGTTCTCATATTTGGGCCCTGTTATGTTTTCTATGTGTGCGGGGAAAGTTACTTCAATGTGATCAGAAAGGTATGTTGCCAGATTCCACACCCCAAAAAAAATCATATTTAATTAGTTATAATGGACTTCTTTCTCAATCAAAACAAGCAGCCAATTCTGCTCTCATTCGACGTTTTTGTATTACATGCTTCTAAGCCAAAATTTAAAAACATTTTGCTCAAATAGACAGGCAGAGTAAACAAAATGTCCAGGTGTGCTTGAGGCCTCTGATTCAACGCTCTCCCATGAATTCAGGACATTCATGATAATACAAAAGAACAGAACCAAATTGTAGGTCGCCTAACCTAAACCAGGCATCTTCAACAAAATCTTATTAGACACATACTAACTCATCTATGAATTAACCTTACAGCGAACCTATTATGCACACAGAAATGGTTAGATTCGATGTTGCAAGCACATATTATTATGGGATTTTGTTTATGCAATTGGCACTAGAACAAGATACCCACAACTAAAATGTTTCATATTGTTGTAGGTACGAGAACAAGAATGCTAAAACTAAAACATGTCTTTGAGCAGCCGAGTAACTTACATGGGCTGAGCCCTAGGTAGAGGAGATAGGTGGATGTTGCCCTGTCCCTCCTCACAAAGCACTGCACTGGATGCTCCCGAGGCCCCGGCTGCGCCAAAACAGCAAGATAAGCATCCAGACATTCAAATTATTATGTTTTAATTAGCAAATAAGTCATGAACTTTTGATATAAGAAGTCATGGATGTAGGAGTTAGATACCTGCTTGAGGGAGATGGGGAATGTGATCCTTCCGCACTCCTCGAGCGTCTTCACCACTTCTTTGGTGACCTCACGCCAAGAACGGCAGACTGCGGCACAGGCCACTACCTGGCGCCGCGCCGGCCATGTTGCCTCGCTGGCCTCCACCCTTTGAATCACGTCCAGCAGCAGCTCCGGCGGCAGGTTGGCCCACCGCCCCTGCTGCTGCTGCAGCCCCTCCTGGCCCTGCCCCTGCCGCTGTGGCTGCTGCTGTTCCGCCCACAGACCAGGCCAAGAATGCCGCGACCCCGCGCGGCCGTGGCCGCCGCGCCCGTCCGAGCCGCCGGCGGCGCGCCTAGACATGCTCCCGATGCCGTCCCTCATCTCCTTGAGCTCCCGCACAATGCTCTTCAGAGACATTGCAGCCTACGGCAAGTTTCTTTCGCCTTCGCCAAAAGAAACCCCTACTGCTCCATGGCGAGATCCGCCATTACTACAAGAATCTAGCCCCCAAAATGGCAGGACGGCTCATAAAGCAGTCGACATCACTCCCATATCAACCCCAACTGGAGAAAAAACAACTTTTCCAAAAGACTGAAGAACGGAGCTCCCTATAACAGCATGAGAACCCAAATTTTGGGGCGGATTTGTGGAGATGGCAAGCAGAGATCCCACCTTTCTTCTGCAGCAGCTCGGATCTGGAGAGAGGAAGCAATGCAGCTACAGACCACCGGAAAGCTGAGTTTTTCTTCCACTTGGATGGCCCAGGGATCCAAATCTCAGCTCAAAACATCAAATCTTTCCGCTCAAAAACGGATCAAAGAGCCTCTCTTGCGACGTTCTTATCCGTTTCCATGGGATTTATCTGGTTCCTCCCAAGGAGCTCCAGATCGGAGAAATAACCCGCCTCCCTGCCTCCCTCTAAGCTACGGATTTGCTTCCACCTTCGGTGTGTTATCCCTCTCGAGGGCCGCTCTCTCTCACACAGCCTCTCCCCCTCGCTACCACACTGCGGCTCCTGTGAATTCTGTGCGCTTGTGTGTGGGCGTGTGATAAAAAGGATTCGGAAAAAGTGAGGGCGATTTTTTTTTTAAGCACGGTGGGGCTTTGTTTTCTTTCCCTGGGTTTTCACTTTTCAAGGTGTTTATCTTTCCAGTGTGGTAGTACTTGCAATTCATCAAGACATCAACTCCGAAAACTCACAACTGCCCAACAAGAATCCTATGTAGTAATACTGTAAGTCGAGTGGCAGTACACTGTATGCACAACTAACCTCTCAGCAGTTGATGTTCGGTCTTGTGGTTGAACTGCCGAGTTAACTCCATGGGAAAGCTACTTTATGTTTAGAAAGGCTTCTTTGGATGAGAAGGATACCATGGAATTGATGAAACTCCGGTTAAGTAACATCTAGAAAGGCTTCTTTAGACAATGGAAGGCCAGAAATGAAAAGAAACAATTCTTTGCACATAAACCCCGCCATATTGTTAGTTATTGTGGTGTGCTCTATGTGCCATATACACACCAATGGCATATTAGGTATTAGAAGTTTTTCGGTGGCATGAAAGGAAATTTCAGAAGTAAAAAGGATACCATAGAATTGATGAAACTCGAGTTACGTAACGTATAGAAAGGCTTCTTCTAACAATGGAAGGCTAGAAATGAAAAGGATACCATGGCAGTGATGAGACCCCAATTTAGTAGCTTTATGTCATTGAGGAAAAAGGTAACCAAGATTGTAAAAAATGTGTGGTAACTAAGTGTATTTGACATCTCTTTTCTGTCAGAAGTAATGAAGCCGGTTTATGAGAGTAAGTTTGATACGTAAAAGGGAGCATGCAACTTCTGAATAGGAAAAAGGCACGTGGCCCTAAAGTAAATTTCATTCGTGGTGCTCTAGTAAACTACATCCTCATCTTACGGAATATAGCATGAACGACGAAATTCAATGGGAAGTTTCACTCCATGAGCCCATATGCACCGTTGGAGGTTCGCAAAAAGTTTCATGGTTCAGTGAGATTAATCTATCCATATAGTCCCATAAAAATTCATTCGGAATCCTTTCACTTTGGGAACGATCATTTTGAGTGGAATTCTATATTGACTTCGAGTAGGCTTCTAGACCATTTTTTTTTTCAATTGTTCCCATTCCTCTAGTCTATTCTACTAGCACTAGCCATCACATCGTCGATTCTTTTCTTCCTTATTTTGACGAAATCACACCACAGGAGGAGCAAGTGAGCAAGGTGCACCCCCATGTGATCAAACTCCCTCGGATTTATGGCAATTAGAAATGGAAATGGTCAATCAATAATTTAAAAGCACAGAAATGAATTTTCCTCTACACGACAACAAGATCAAGGGGCCAACAACACTGCCGATCCTACACATGATAGCAGATATACTTGCACCCTTTCATGAGGATGACAGCTCGTTTGGTTGCCACTGGCATCATTGCATCGCTTGCTCTGCATTCAAAGCATCAACATGGGTCACAAGGGCGAGGGAACATTCATTTCATTTTCATTCCATTCCGTTCATATGCGTAGGCGTGGTGACCACGCCGAGGCCATCTTCTAGCATGCCACCGGCTGGATGCCGGCGGCCAATGTCTCGCCATGTTCAGGAACCATCTTTAGGAACGTTTCACTAAAACAATGATAAGCACCGGTATATTTGGTGTTGGTGTTAATCATCACCTGGATATAGCTACAACGACATTATGAACAGGAAAGTTTGTCAAAAAGACGCGAGATATGGTCAATTTGTGACAGCAGCACATGATGGTCCAGGATATCAAATATTTCGGAGTTTGCACGTCATGATATGCGGCTCTCAATCATGGCCTGTGCAATTGGATCTTCTCTCATCCTTGCCCTTTTTGACCGAGCAACGTAGAAGACTGTTGGCATTAGCTCGGCGGCACTCCAAACATTTTGATGGAGTTTATGCACATCGATTCTGAAACTAGAAAGCTACCTTCAGTGCACAGTTTTCACAGCAAGTGCCTAAACAAAGCAGGTATTACTGTTAGATTAAGTTTCACATCGCACGCTCTAATCACAGAACCATGCACCTTGATTCTTTCACTCCTTTTAGTTACAAACACCCTTTACGATTTTGCATTAAAAATACAAATCTTTCACGCAGATGTAATCACAGAACCATGCACCCATTGATTTTCCGTCTCTTAACAAACTGAGCCCACATGTCATCTTCATGCCCGCTGTGTCCCTTTTAAGCTCGTGCTGACCTGGCCCGCCACCTGGCTCCTCTACTGGGGTGGTGCGGTGGCCCAATCAGCAGACCGGGTGGTTCATCTAATTAGCAATAATCATCGACCATGAGCTAATCTTGTTTATCAAATGAACCAAACCAAGCGAGGACCGTTGGTCCCCTGGCGTTCCATTTCAGAATTTTGAGCTCTCTCAGAACGATGACCACCGGTCCCTCTTTAGGACGACGCTGACAGCCAAGTAGGCCATACTTTAACCTCACCCCTTTGATCGATGCTTTTCACTTGTTTATTTCTTTGAAATGGGGAGCGGTCGCAAGTGGTCTCCGAGGCTCTGAGGCTTCAAATAAATTATGCTGAGGCCATTTTTTAATTTGTCACTGATATTTCCCTTACTGAGGCTGGTGAGCGGGTCCGGTGCAGTGGGAGCCAAATGTCATTGCCTGCACTGGTTGGATGGCCTCCTCCCTCGCTGCTGCAAAGTTAAGAAAATTTTCCAAGTTGAAGCTCATCGGCGAGCGTACGTGGTCCATGCTGTGCCGACGCATAAACTAATGCTTCGCAGTTCGCGCTCAGTGCCCTCTTTTTCAAGCGAGGCGCTGCTATCATCACGAGCTCGGCGTCTAGAGATTCTGAATTAGCAGGGGGAGATTTCTGCTCTTTCAGAGGCTCAGAGCTGAGCTGAATCAAGTTTGCAGCACGCTCACGTGTGTGCTACCGCATATATACTGCATTCTATACGAAGATTCAGGATTTATTGAAAAGAAAACGCTGTAGTTATCTCAAGACTTTGGAGATCAACAGGTAGTAGGTCAAATGAAGGTGCTGAGAGTTGTTGGCTACTTTTTGTTTTGCATTTTCACACGCCCGACGGAAAAGGATGGGCTATTCACACACTTGTATTTTGTTGACAGAAACTTGCGCGGCCTTCGATACAGGTTGAAGTGTGAACGTGATGCGTGTGCACTGTGCAGTTTCGGTTGCTCGCATCCGGCGGGCTCAAAGCGTCAAACCATACATACATGGCCCAGCTCGTGGCCGGCGAGAGCCCAGGTTCCGTTCCCACACGCCGGCCGGCCACGAGGAGGAGAGAGAGTCTCGCAGATATTTCGCGGCGCGCGTTCGCAGCCCAGGCGAAGCAATCGTTTTGCGCCCGCAAAACTCTTTTTGGCCCGGGCGCGGCCACGGCTACCGTCTCGCGCTGCCGCGCCGCGCCGCGCCACACCACACGATTTCTCCCGGCGCAAACGTACAAAAACCGGCGAGCCTCCCTTCGTCCGAGCTCCAACCGCTCACTCCCTCCCTCTCCAGAATCCTTGACTCTGCTCCGACCTCTGCCGATGTCGGTCGCGTCCGTGGCCGCACTCTGGACCGCCGGCTCCGGGCGACGCTGCGGCGCGGCCTCCCCGCAGATCGGCGGCCTCAACGGTGAGTGTTCTATTCGTCTCTGCCAAGTCCAGCTCCGTTACTCTTCTCTCTTCTTGCGTGGTTGATCCTTGGGCGGCGCCATCGGCATACCGATACAGGGGGCAGGTTCCTGATGATGCAAAGGAGGGAGCTCGTGACCAAGGCCGGGATCGCGCTCTCCGTCTGCTGCTCCATGGCAACCTCCCCTGTCTCTGCCAACGGCTCTGCTCAAGGTATCTTTCTAGCAACGCTCTGAACTCGGACCGCGGCAAAATAATTCTGTTGCCTGGGAGTGCGAGTACATGGTCTTGTTCCGACGCTGATGTAAGTCTCGGTGAACCTTGTGAGAAAACAGGACTTGAGATGTTGCCGTTCAAGGCGGACGGGTACAACTTCTGGAATTGGAAGGGTCGCCGGATACACTACGTCGAGCAAGGCGCCGGGAAGCCCATCGTGCTCATCCACGGCTTCGGCGCGTCCGCCTTCCATTGGAGGTTAGTGTGTGATGACTTTGATTACCATGTGTTCTAGGAGAAAAATGCATTGCTACTGTCTGAAACGAAGAACAGTCTGTAGGACTAACACGCTTTTACAAACCATGCGTGGCCTGACGATTAATTGCAGGTACAATATCCCGGAGCTGGCGAAGAAGTACAAGGTGTACGCCATTGACCTGCTTGGGTTCGGCTGGAGCGAGAAGGCGCTGGTGGATTACGAGGCCACCGTATGGATGGAGCAGGTCTCCGACTTCCTCAGGGAGATCGTCAAGGAGCCAGCCGTCCTTGTGGGCAACAGGTAAGTGATCGATTATCTGATGACAATTCCGTTTCAGACGGTACCGCCCATGTCCGACGGAAACATTCGAGAGAGTTCTGACTGTTCGATCAGTTTGGGAGGCTTCACGACGCTGTTCGCGGCGACCGAGGCGCCGGAGCTGGTGCGCGGCGTGGTGCTGCTCAACTCCGCCGGCCAGTTCTCCGATCCCGACAAGCCGGCCCCGGCCGAGGAGGAGGCGGAGCAGAGCAACCCGCTGGCCAAGTTCATCGTGAAGCCCCTCAAGGAGGCGATCCAGCGTGTGGTGCTGGGCTTCGTCTTCTGGCAGTCCAAGCAGCCGGCCAGGGTCGAGAAAGTCTTGAAAAGCGTAACGTAACTGGAACCTGAATACAGTAACTAGCTAGTCTCGTCGCGGCTGCTACCGTGTGCCTCGATATGTTGTCTGAGACCGTCGTTTCTGGAACCTGCAGGTGTACATAGATCCCCGGAACGTCGACGAGTACCTCGTCGGCTCCATCACGGCGCCGACGGCCGACCCCAACGCCGGCGAGGTCTACTACAGGTAGGTGTGCCAAGTGACCGGCCGACCGATGATTATTGCGACATGATTCTTGAACTGATCGATCGTGTTTGATTCTTTGCTGCTTCTTCAGGTTGATGTCGCGGTTCATGTCGAACCAGAGCCGGTACACGCTGGACCGGCTGCTGGGGAAGCTCCGGTGCCCGCTGCTGCTGCTGTGGGGGGACCTGGACCCGTGGGTGGGCCCGGCCAAGGCCCGGCGGATCCAGGAGTTCTACGCCGACACCGCCGTCGTGCACCTGCAGGCCGGACATTGCCCGCACGACGAGGCGCCGGAGCAGGCCAACGCCGCGCTGCTCGAGTGGCTCGCCTCCATCGACGCCCGCGCCGCGCAGGTCGAGCCCAGCAGCCTACAGGCCGTCTGATCGATCGTATGACAGGATGCAGCGCAGGGGTGTATAAATTTTTGAACCATGGTCTAGTGTAGTTTATTTTATCTGGAAAATGGATGCAACTCGTTTATTTAGTTATAAATACGTAAAAGATGAAGAAAGAAACATGATATATAGCAACAATATTGACTTTTGAGTGTCCCTGGTATCTACCAACGATCTGATTCGGAGCTCATTCTGATAATCTATGGCCTATTTGTCAAGGCTCTAGCTCCTATCAAATTGGCTGAGACTCCGATTCCTCTGGCGGAGTGGCTTCTCTGATCAAGCAGAGCCTTCCTTCGGCCTTGCCAATATTTGGCAAAGCAACCTAAACATTTGGTAAGCAACTTCTCCTTTTTCAACCTGCTTGTAAATAGTATTTCTCTATTTTATTAGCGAACAGAAATTAAAGATGATCCAGTAATCACATCGCTTTAGGTAAAGGACAAAATTCAGAACAACGCCGTGCATAGGAAAATTCAGAACAATGCTATTTACACCAAACGACAAATAGCGATCTGAATTACCATCATTTTTAGGACATCAAAACCTGATGCCCGAGACAAATTTCATCACCAATGAAGGAGCCATTTTGAGCTTCAAAACTCTAAATCCACCTCACTGGAGCACAGTTTCATGCTGAGCTTTATGTTGACGTCCAACTTTGTAACCTTTAATATTGGCTTAATACCATTAGATTCTTCCACTCCAACATGTTTCAAGGACCCAATAATCGTGATGGGTGTTGCATTCGGAGGAGTTCAATAGCAAAGTACACATACGAGTGCCTTAGCAACCAAGTTGGTCCAAGTCCCAACCATTGTAATAATCTGTTCTTCCATAGTAGCTAAACTCAGTTTTGGAAGTAGCTATATGAGATTCATATTCCATCACGAGGAAATAGCTACAAGAAATCTTAGAGAAGGTAAATCAAAAGCTAACACCATGAATTATCTTGATTCTTTTAAGTCACATGAAGGCAATACGAGAAACCCACCTCCGAATCAAAAGTTAGTGACATTGGTACATCTAAAAGAAGCACCCTCAATAAGCAGCAGTACACTCATTGCAACCATATAGTAGTCTGACACAAAACAAGATGTTTTCTAACAGTTCTATGTTTTATCTCCTTTTTTATTATTATCAGTTGTAGCATTCTGGTACATATGCAAGGAACAGTGTATCTCAAAACAAATTGATCTGCCAAAAGGAGCAAAATGTGAGTGATAAATTTGATTTGATGGTGCTCCAACCCCAAGCACATATTTGTTTCACTTTGTCTGATCGCCATTACCTGATCGTGTGAGTGAAGAATTGGCACACAATTGAGATAAAAAGTGTGAATAGTTTAAGAGAACTCGTTACCTTGAAATTTTGGTGGGCCTAGCAAATGTGAAATCAAGTTGACACCTGGACTGAAAGAGAAATGCACATTCATTAATATGGCCTTGTTTGCTAGATTATTAGCAGTCAGCATAGCATCTCTGCACAAGAGAGGTAGGAATGGAGAGTATACCTGATGTACACATGCCAATGCCGATAACATAGCGTACGGCCATTTTTGCTGCCGCTGTGGAATGTGGATTAAGATCATCATAAGATGAGACAAAAGACACATGATAGAGCTATTGTACTAGTATAACATCTTGCTGGGTACTCTTTTTTTTTTCCCTGTACACGCATTATACTAGTATATCCTCCTGTTTTTTTATCACAACACTATATCATCCTGTTAGTGTTAGGTACTGGTAATTCTAAAAATCATTCAGCAGTACATGGCACCAGTGAAATTCTCGTATCTTCTGTAGTCACCAAGGAGGATTCCGTGTTGGTAACAATTTGTTGACCTGCAGTGACCATTATACTAGGTAGCTAAATAGTTGGTGGCTAAAAAACAATTTTCTTGTTGTGTTGGTAAGGAGACTTGCACTGTATACATTATGCCACCCCAAAGGCAAGTTAGTTCATCATTGTCATTAGGTGGTAGCCAATCCAAGCCTTCATTAACCTGATGTTCTGAAAAGCCAATCGAGGAGGCAACGCCAAATGGAGACAATGGAGCTTCAAGTGATGATGATGGTTCTGACAGTTATAATGACCCAGGATGAGGAAAACACTTGAATAGGAAATCAGATTTTGTTTTGAGGGAGATGATGATAATGAGGATTTTTATACTGAAGCCGAAAAGAAGCGAGGAGAAGCTACTGATAAAGCAGATGAATGACATAACAAAAGTAAAGATAAAGCAATAGCTGTTGAAAGTGAGCGGGCCGTAATGAGAGCCAAAAGGGCAGCTAAGAAGACAAAGAAGAAAGAATATGTAATAGTATATTAGACAGATGAACTAGACGATGCCATAGATCACCTGAGTGAGATGAGGAAAACACTCCAATCTTCATTATTAGGTCGAGAGGTGATGACACATACTTTGATGAGAGCACTATGAAACATCTACACATTGAGGTTGGTATGTTGTTATCGAGGGAAATGGTTCAAAAAGGAGTTTGAGAAGGCTGGCTATGCATACAGAGAGCATGATCATCTGATGCCCATGGAGGCTATAAAGGCAAGAAATCTTGAAGCTTGGGAGTACCTAAATAAGAGACCTAGACAACAGTGGCCGGTACACATTCAGTTCTAGTGTTGAGCAAGACAGTTGGCAGATCGCACCAAATTACAAGAAGAGACCTGAGCTAGAGAAAACAGAAGCCAAGTATTGTAGGCCAAATTGTGCCGGACGGGGATATGGCCGTTGCTATGGGAACAAACCAATTTTTGGTGAACTTGAATAAAAGAACATTTTTCTGTAGAAAATGGGATGTGACAGGTATTCCTGCAGACATGTAGTTTCAGCTATTCAAACATTTAAGCACAAACCAAAAGACTATGTTGATGACTTTTTGAAAAGGCATAAGTATATGAACAGATAATCATTTCTATTGCTGACCAAAATCAGTGGGTGAAAACAGCATATCCTCATGTGGATCCTCCATTGTGGATGCCTACACCAGGACGTCCAAAGAAGAGAAGAAAAACTGCCGATGAGCCAACGTTCCTGAAACTGTCTCGAAAAAGAAGACTATCCAGTGTGGATTCTGTGATGACTTGGGCCACAATAGTGCTGGATGTGCCAAGAGAATAAATCTTTACTAAGAGTAAGCTCAATTTGTGTTTGCCTAATTACTTTTCTCGAGGTATAGAGTGAACATAACATAACTTGTTTACCAATGTTGACAGGCAGATGTTGGACCATCAGAACCAGTTGATGTCAACTCACATACCATGCAGAATGAAGCTCACACATTCAAGCCACACCAGCTCATAATTCCGCAACCTATCTTCATGAGCGGAGATATAGGCTTTGGTATGTTCCATGAAGTTAAAGGAGGACCTGCATTTTAGCAGTTCAATAGTTCGACAACAAAGGTGCAAGCAAGAAGATGAAGGAGAACTTAGACAAAATCCATGTCATGTCAATCTTTTATTTGTATTTAAGTTCCTCCGGTATTCTTTATTTGTTTAGTTTGCGCTTAGGTTCTGCACATGCAATCTGAACCTGGCTGAAAAAAATTCAATTATCGTGCAACCATATTTTTATTGTTCTTTCAGTTGGAATTCTGGTTCAAGTTCTACTGAACTTAGAACACAAATACTGACATTTGCTCTGTACTCAGTTAAGCTTGTGGACAGATTTTTGAATTGTATACACAAGTCCAATGTGCCCAGAATTCAGTTAAAGTTTGTGACTTGTTATCTTATTAGCATCCACAACATTGGTTTGAATTCTGAATCAAATAAAATTGCAATGGACTGAAAAGCTAACATGATTTTACAGCATTGGTAAGCTATATTGCTTGTGCTTCAGGAAAGGTACATAACATTACAGTTGTTTGTAACTGAAAAGCTAATAACCAATTTCCATGGCGGACATTACAGACCAAGACTTTGATCCGGTACTCCGTGCTCTTCCATATCACTGCCTAACATATCTTTCTCATACTAGGTAACTGATGTCGAGCAATACAGGGGAGCGCACCTTGCCATCGCCACAATGGCTCATGGCTAGCATCGGCCCCGTTGCTGCGAGGAAGAAGATGCCCGTTGCTGCCGTCCCTTGCCTGAGTAGCCTTGCAATCCATCCTCCGCCGCCGTCGTCCCTCGCCTACGAATCCATCCCCCATCACCGCCGTCCCTCGCCTTCGTCTACATCTCCACAGTCGCTGTTGTTGCTGCCCTTCGCCCTCTTTCGGCCCCATCGCCGCGAGGAAGACGGACCGTCGATTTGTTTTCTCTGAGGCATTGTTCGGCTGCCATGGCAATGGACTAGAAATCTGGGGAATAACTCTTGGTCTACCGCCGTGGCAGTTCCACGCAGCCTACGTGGCGAGTGAACAGAACACCCCCTCGAGAGTCAATCTGATACTTATCGTGAGGCTGCCCGCACTCGGCTCCGCTACCGCTTCCTTCAGGAAGCAGGTAGCGGAAATGGCCCTGCACCGGGCTCCTATATCGCTTCCTCTACGGAAGCGGAAGACGCAGCTTCCGCTATTTGCAGCGCGATGGAGGAATCCCGCTATCGTCGTGTGGGGCCTGCCCAACTCGTCTCCCCTTCGTCTCCCGTCGTCCAGCGCGTCGCAGAGCATGGCGAAGGTGGCGCGGCCCATGCGGAAGGCGGCGCGGAAGTCGGCGGCGCTGCACTGCTCCCACCACGCGCGGAACCGGTCTTTCACCCACAGTCGACGCTGCTGGTGCCCAGCTCCGCCGTCGCTGTCCGCCGCACCAGGCGCCGACGGCGAGCCCCCACCTCCGCCTCCGGTCACCTCCTCCGGGTCGTCTTCCTCTGAGTTGGGGTGGAAGAGGGGGAGCTCCACGCGAGGGAGGCGAGCTCCTCGTCCTCGCGGCTGGACGCGCCGCCGCTGCTGCCGCACCACGGCGGCGCGGGCGGCGCGCACCGCCTGTCGTCGCAGCCCAAGACGTTCGCCAACGTCTTCATCGCCGAATAGGAGCACACCGTGGCGGTACGGTAGGTACGTCCGCCGCCGCATCTCCTCCACCTCCGCGTGCCGCGCCTCGTACAGCCGCTCGTGCGCCGACCGCCGCCTGCTGCGCCCCGTCGCCGCCGCGGCGCCCTCGCCTTGCCCGCCGCCGCGGCCGGAGATGGCGAAGGCGATGGTGATGGTGAAGCGTTCCGCTTTTGCGTCGCCGCCGATGCCGCGGCGGATGGAGACAGGGAAGTGGGTGGGCCTGATGCGGTGAGGATGCGGAGGAGGCGGTGGATGAGGACGACGACGACCGCGACGCGGCGGGTGTCGCCGCCGGGGCGGAGTCGTCAGCGGCGGATTCGGGCTCCTCCGTCGCGACCGCCGGAGAGATATTTTTGTAATTTTTGCAAATTGGCCCTTGTGTTCTTTGTAATTTGTTACGATATTTCTGTGTCTTGGATATTTATAAAAAGACCCCTACAATTTTTTATATTTAGAATAATTATTTTAAATGATTATGTTATGAGAAATATGTTTGTTAAAATGAGATGGTAGTTGGAGATGGTTGAATAAAATATGAGTTAGTTGGGATAGAGGAAGAATATAGAGGAACGATGGGTGCGGGAGAAATGAGTATAGAGGAAAGAATCTCGATGACTAGGACAGAATATTCCTTTTAAAGGAAACAAATAGAGGAACATGAGTGCGGAGAGCCTGGTACAGAACACCCGAAGTACTCCTTTTTATTTATTAAAAAAAAATTAAAAAAAGTACGGATATATACGCCACTAGTACATTACTCTCTCGGTCTCCAATTAAGTCTCAATTTGTCCTAACAATAGGTGTCGTCTGCGGTTGAGGCCTACTTCCCATGTTATCTCTGGCAGCCATAGGTCAGGGACGGATCGGGCTGGATTTGAATCCTCTGAAGGTATAAATTCAGAGGCGCTACAGTCTTTGGATAGGAAACAGACAGACAAGATCGAGTGCTACAGTAAAGTTTGAACAGTACCAAAATTGCTCCACAGCAAAATAAGGAACTGTTTCTACAGTGTTTGCTACAGGATAAATTCAGTACTTCCTCTCACAATTTACTGTTCTACCTGCTACAGTCGTCTGAATTTTGACCTCCACTGTAGAGGATTTGGATCCGGGTTAGCAGTCTAGCAGGCCAGACTGGAGCTGGCCGAGTCGGACCCTAGCAAACCTATAGTCACGGGTGAGGCTGGCCCTGGCGCAGGCAAACACAGCTAAAGAGCTCTCTCTCTCCTTGCGATTCTCCGCATTAGGGCCTACTCGGCGTACTCGCATCCTCGCCCCCGCGCCTGCAAGATCGCACGCCCCACGCCGCTCCAGGAGCGCCGTCGTGCAGCGCTAGTCTCGGCGACGCCGTGAAAGGGTGCGTCGGGTTGCGTCTCACAATGGGCTCTACCGAAGAGACCCTCAACAAGTGCCCAAACCTCTCAGGTAATCGCTATTTTCTATAGGTTCATACTCCTAGATCTGCATCCATTATGTCTTCCGTTCACTATTGCTGTACGCAATCTTTCTGAAAACTTAGGGCGTTCTGTTTCGGTTCATCTATGCTGGATCGGTTTGGATCCGCAGGCAAAGCTTCTTTTTTTTTTCCCTAGCTGAGCAAGAAATTGGAGCTGGCTGAGTGTTTGGATCCTTGCTGCCCTCACTTCCCTCGGAGCCGATGCTGGCAACATTTTTCCTTTGCTACATCAAGCAAGCAAATTGGGATTGGCTCGCTTCTTTGGGCAAGGCAGTGCTTGCTTGGGAACCAAACTGACCCAATATGGTAGATGCACTCTAGGACAAAATTTCGGTTTGGTTTATTTTCTTTTTCCCAAATTGGTTTAGCCAACCAAGGTGCGGTATTCACAAACTCATGATATTATTCATATTGGTGTTCCATCTAAGCTACAAGTCCGTCTTTACTCTTAAAAATCTAGATACAGACTCATGAACTTGCTAGAAAAGGAAAAAGGGGGAAAATAACGTGATTGGTTTATTATTATTGTTTAGCAGCTACAACAGCTGCGCATATCATAGCACTCTGGTTACAAATTTTCCTAAATGGGCTCTCGAGGAATCAGTAAATACAATCGATAGCTAATTACCGGCATTTGTTATTTGGAGTGACCTCTTTTATATTTCCGAAGCAATAGCAGGCTTGGACCAGATAATAAGTCATACTACTTTATCTGATTGCAAATTTAGTTTTTGTAGTGTAAGAAATGTGTCAGTTGAATTAACATTTTTAGTCGGATGAAAAGGTTGAAACATGGGAACAGCAGCACTGTTCTGTACACCGTGTAATATGTCTGGCCTTCTGTATTGAGGTGGCTGGTTTGGTATGTCAGAAGAACAGAGTAGATAAGTGGGCAGAAGAACTCCTTTTACCCTCTTTTGAAAGGCCTAAATTTCCTATATTTCGAAGAAAAAATGTTTGTTTTTGCTATAATATCGTGCTCATGTTTCCTAAGTGCTCGTCTAATTTGCAGGGAGCAAAGCTAAGGAAGCAAGAGCTTCTAGGGGTCCACGGAAAAGTTCAAGCAAGGGAGCTGCTGTTCTCATGGTTTGCAGATCATGTAGAACGAAGAGTGACCACTGGACGTTTAATTGTCCCTACAAGGACTCTGCAACACAGATCGAAGCCATCGTTGATAGGCCTCATCATACTGCCGTTGTTCATGTAGCAATTCAAATCTGTCCAATATGTGGGTGAGATATTTATGAAAGTGGAGATGATGTGATGAGGCAGAGGAGTCGTGAGGCCTCTATACATGTGGCAAATCTTCCAAAGGGCACATGTGAGCGTGACCTCTACAATTTGTTTCGTGATTTTGGCATTATTAACAGTTTTTGCCTTGCCCTGGATGAGAAGAGTGGAACAAGCATGCAGTCTGCAACTGTTGAATTTGATCAGAGAGAGGATGCTGAGATGGCTACCAGTTGGTTCAATGGGTATGTTTATGGCGAGCATACACTCCGAATTGAGCTGGCAACACCATATGTTCTTCCTCCAACCTGTATAAACTGTATACGAGATGCCGAAACCTCTATTCGTGTGAACAATCTCTCAGAGGATACCTGTGAGCCTGACCTCTACAATCTGATCCGCCTTTTTGGAGTTGTCGTTCGCTACTACCTCGCTGTGGATCAGAAGATTACACATAGGAAGGTAGGCATTGTTGAATTTGATCAGAGAGAAGATGCTGAGGAGGCTATCAAATGGCTTGATGGACATGTTTATGATAACATTGCCCTCCAAGTTGAGGGTCCCTTTAGATTGCAGGACTAGCAAAACGGTGTGCCTTTGGTGCTCACTTGGTTGTGGCAACTGTAAGGTTATTGTATAATAACTATAATAAAGCAAACATTTAGTGATGGTTGTTGAGCATTCAGTATTTCCATGTTGTGGTGTAACTTTGCCAACTATTTAGTATTAAGCCCCGTTGGGCCGTTCATTCGGGTTTTACTTCATTAGATCACAAAAGTAATTCAGAACTATTTTGGCATTTATTCAAAAATTTTAGGATATTTCTTCATGTCTTGGTCAATAAAGCCTTTCCAGTTAAACTGAATAAAACTGCTGTAAAGTTTCTCAAATATATTTAGTGATTGTAACCTTTCTTTCATGGGTGAGATTTTTTGTGTTCTATGCGAGACCCATCGATTCAGCTATCTAATCTTGTTATTAACCTCTGCCCAAGATGAGAAAGATTGTTTAATATATTTTAGTAAGAAGGATGACAGATATTGCATTACAGAGCCAGAGAAACAATGTTGATATCTGAATCTAGTTGTCCTCTAGGCTGCAGCTTGATTTAGTATTGGTTCAACGATTTAAGATTTCAGAATTATAATAATCTAAACAACTGCATCGTACTGTAGAACAAGCCAAGCTTTAAGACCTACATGCATGTTATTGACACTGGGAAATAAGTTATTAAGAAGGCATAGCTAGGTTTTCTTTTTTGTTGTTTGGTGTTTAGTAAAATTAAGCTATAACAATCATGTATAGTTTGACATAGGGTTGGGACAAAAAAATATTCCCATTATCTAAAAGACTTAGACGTACAGAGGAGGTTTTCTTAAGATTGTTATAGCCTTGTTTTCTTAAGATCCACTCATGTCTCTTCTTGTGTGGCCACACATCCATCAAAACATATGCATCTTAGGTACACTTAGTTGCTAGATTTCGCCTTTTACACTTAGTTCCATCAAATCTTTTTACTATCCCGACCTAACCCCAAACTACCTAATTCTTCCCAAGCCTTTGAAACCTAAATTTTTCCAATACCTTAGAAATTTCGGGGGAGGTTTCGAAACTTTCAAAATCTGTGTTCCATCCTTAGGGTAGAACCAAGATATTAAAAATTTGTAATTGTTATTTTCTGAATGAGTCTTTCCTTCCACAATATTTCTACTTTTGGAATCAAATTTCCTCAAAAGGCTAACTCCGTTTGAATAATCATGTTCTTTGAAATTACGCAACAAAACAATATCCCGCATGGATATATTTTACCACTTTTTTGAGAGTTCAAAATTTTGATAAGTTTATTTCTACCTCTTTATTGTACCGTTCCAACATTTTATGGAAACGTGGAAACTATATGTTCAAAAATGCTGAACTAGTTATTATCAATGCTGAATCTAACTCTCCATACTGTATGAATGTATTTTGGACTTTTAAATATTTTGTGAATATTGTTTCAACACTTGTCATAATTTTTGAATTAGTGATTCAAAATTGCTGGAAATGTATCTTAATAATATTGAATCTAGTTGTTCAAAAGTGGAGTATGTATAACTGTAATTCCGTTATCAAATCAATTTGAACAATCATATTCTTTAGTATCAGTGCGATGAAACATGATCCCATATGGATGTATTTATTTGAAAACTCAACACTTTAATCACTTCAGAAATTTTTCATCATTTCAACATTTTATGAAAATGATGAATTATTAATACCAATATCGCATCTAGTCGTCCGTAATATTTTTATACAATATTTCAACACTTTTTGCGAAATGAATTGATGTTTCAAATTATTGAAGTTTAGTTAAGAAAATGTTGAATTTAGCTGTCTAAATGTATAGTGTGTGCAAAAAGAAAATATGTCAATAGATTAGTGACTTTGTATTAAAAAAGAAAACAAAAATATTTCAATCAGATGTTAGACCGTAGCCCACATGTATGGGACGCATTAAAACGGATCCCGTGCTCGGGCCGAATGCTTAAGGCGCGTTTGGAAGGCCTTTACCGCCTGGGCTTGCATTGCTAGGACCACTCAGTCTGATTGGGCCAGCAATAGGTCATGCAACTGGTAGTTTGGTAGGCTACTTGTGGTTCTGTAGTTTGGTAATTGGTAGGCTTGCAGAGAGTTTGTTTGTTAACCCGAAAATGAAGTGGACCATTGAAATAGCTAGGCCGAATTGGCTTCGTGGGTGCAGAAAGAAGCACAACCATTTCACGAGGCACACCCAAATTTTCCGTACCACAACTCAAAAAAAAAAAAAAAACCCGTGCCCGTTCGCGCAAGTCATTCATTCTCTCCCACCCGCATCCACCAAATTCGTTGGGCTGCAGTTGCGGGTGCAGGCCCAAGGCTGATGCGGGCTCCAAAAGCGCCTTTAGTGTAGTGGTCCCCAGGCATGAGAAACATACCCGTCACCCGCTTCATCGGGCACCCGAATTAAAAAATATAGCATATATTCTAGTCGTAGTCGTCCATAATAGATTTCACCCTTTCTTTTTCTCGAGAACATGCATTTTTCTCTTGAGGAGAACATGCAGATTTCACCCATTTACAACCGCGCGGGTCTAAAACGGTGGCAATATCCGTTAGGTACTAACGGGTGTCAGGTGGAGTACCCAATAACATCCTGATTTTAGACTATCTTCAACAGAGGAGAAGACCCAAACCAAAACTAGGTGTTAAAAAGAGTAAATTAGAGTCCAAATTACTTGTATGTCCCCCGCGTCGAATTAGGCCACGCGAGGTCGCTGTCGCCCGCGTCGGCCTCCGCTCGCGCCGCCGCATCCCCCGCAGAGCAGCTGGCCGCGGCAGCCCCCGCCTGCGCGCAGCCGCCGCCGTCGGAGGAGGGCGAGTGGCCGGGGGAGAGGAGGAGGGCGACGTAGGAGGATAGGGTCGTCGCGCGAGGCGATGCACTTCTAGGTCTCAGAGGGAGCTGTAGCTAAAATGGATGCAGTGTTTGGGTCCTCTGTTGAAGGGGTGTTTTCAGGGTTTGAGCACCCATTTCGGTAGGAAGTGGAGAATGGGGTATCCGATAGTCTTTGAGCCAAAGAATGGGTGGCGGCCGCGCACAAACCAAACAGGTTAATGGGGGGACCTGCTAGTCGAGCTCGCATTTATCACGGGAGCTTCCCCCCTTCGCTCTTTCTCGCCTGAACCACTGGGTTGTCCAAGCTACTTAGGTTTCGCCTTCCCTCCTTCCCTGCCCTGACGAAGCATTAGCGTCTCCGTGGTGAGCCTATTTCTTGTAGGAGTTGTGGATCCATTCTTCTTTGTTTCGAGCTACTTGTAATCCGTCTCTCGGTTGCCTTGGTAGGCAGCGGAAGGCGGGGAAATCGGAGCCAGAGCACTTGCCGTCGAGCTTTGCCACCGTTCCTGCTAAGCTCTTGTGAGCTTGTCTAGCTCTCTCTGATACGATTATTTCTCGTACCATTGGTGTTCTAACTCCTTTTCTTCTCTGCATTTGGAAAACGGTGTTCTAACTCCTCCGTTCCTTGCATTGGTGAAGATTCTGAAACGCAAGGACGCGCTCGGACGTCTCGACAGTTGACAGACACTCATCTTCGTCGGCTTCGGCAGCGTTACCACCGTCCTACTACTAAGGTTCGGTGAGTGGTCACCGTTTTCTTTCTCGGTCTCCAGATCATTTTTCTGTTTAAGGCTAACTGTTTCCTCAGTAATTCCCTTCCACAAGTTAATTGTCCGCTATGGTCACCGGTTCATTAGCATGCTAGAGTAATAAATGTTTGTTATGAAAAAAAAAACGACAAATAGAGCTACAAGTGTAGGATGCAAGTTTGGAGAACATGGTTCGGAGTGCGCTTAAAGGCTGACAAGAATACAAACAAGTCATTGTTGTGTTAGCTACCAGTTCATTTGGCGGGGTCAAAACTACTAGTTATTATTTGATTTGATGAGATAGGGGAACGAGTCCACACGAGTCCTGGATAAGCACTGCTCAATGACATGTGCGTATGCAGCAAGAGTAGTGAGTAGTACTCCGTAGTAGTACTATGGTCGCACTCCGCTGACCACCCCCTAGCATATGCCATGTGCGCATGCAGTAGGAAGGAGGGCTGACCACACAGACTTGCATTGCTCCATGTCATGTGCGGATGCAGCGAAAGCTGCGTCGGAGCCCATGCCATGTGCGCATGAAAGCAGGAACCGGTGGATTATCCAAAGTTTTGTCCTATTTTAAAAGTGGTAATACTCCTACGTACGTTGCCCCAAACAATGATTAGTATTCTGACCCGTCTCATGGCAAGCAATATGCGTATCGTATAAAGACTCGATCATTCACCATTCTAACGTACATGTGTATCAGAACAGTACCTCTCGACCAAGTCCTAAGTTCCTAGGCTATCTCCAACGGTTCGGAACGCAAAACCGAAGATTGCGTCCTGGTGAGGCGGAAAGGGCGCCCCGTAAAAACACGCGTCTCCAACGGCGTCACGCAAAAACTACGCGTCACCGCCGCCCCTCCGCGTACCCGCATAGCCGCGAAGTCGCCGTCGCAGCCGCCTCAGGACCGCGGCCGCCGCAGCGCCTCATCCTCCGCCACCGCCGCAACGCATTCGTCGGCAGCGCGGCGCCACCACCGGGAAGCAGCCCCCTCGCATCGGCGCCGCAGACCGAGCAGCGACGAGGGGGGCGAGCGATGTCGTGGCTGGAGGCGAGCGGCGGCCCCAGCTCCCTCCTCACCCACACCGTCCGCGAATCTGATCTGCCCCGCGAGAGATTGCGATTGACACAGATTCCACCGTGAATCTTTGGATTAGCTCTCAAATCCCGTTGGAGAATATTTGGATTAGCTCTCAAATTCTTCTCGGAAGCGGAATTGAGCCAAGATTGTTCTCCAGATTGTCTGGAAACGGTGGAAATGCGCTGCCCGTGCGCTCCTGGATGCTTATGAGCTCCGGGATGCTGCAGTCGGAAGCCGCGGCCAAGCTCGGGGAGGAGAGAAGGATGGGGACGGCACGCTCCAAGACGACTTCGGCTGCCTCTAGGCCCGATCCCTGCTTTCTCTTTGTTCCTTCATTTCTTATGTTTCTCTGCTCTTCTTGGATGGGATGGAGGCGAGTTGAAGATTCTAGTGCCAGTGATGGCAATCTGTGTGTGCCTGTGAATTGTTTCTATTATTGGACAATTTCCGAATTGAAAATGCCGAATTGCTTATGAATTTCCGAATTGTTGTTGTATGGTGTCCATGGTGTTTTTGCCTTTTTCGTTCTGTTTTTGTTGCAATCATCGAGAGCAGCGAGCGGTGCTCGAACTATCCAAGCTTTCTTCCATGGCCGTGTTCCTCCAGCCTCAAAGACGCCGCGCGGTGAACGTCCTGCTGCTGCTGCTCCTTCTCCCTTCTCCCTCTTCCTCCTCACCTGCGGCCGGCTCCCAGATTCGCCATGGGAGGCGGGGCAGCTCGCCGATTCGCCATCCGGCGTGCTTGTGAAGGTGGGCTCGATTCGCCATAGGAGGTCGGGCAGCTCGCCGCTTCGCGCCGCCGCTGCACAGCTTGACTCCCGCGCCGCCGCGCCCTCGCCGTCTCTCGCACCGCCGTCCGCCTTCCCGCGACCTCGCGGCGGAGGAAAAACGATTCGATGTTCTGTCCGCGTCAGAAGCGAAGCGTCGCGGGGGTTGCGTGATGTACTTTTGTGGAGCGAGCGCCCTGGCCACAGAAATGCGTCGGTCGAATGGATGCTCCGTTGGAGACAGTTTTCCTTCCTTTCACCCCCCATTTCCTATGTAAAGCCCAAAATGCACTATCCGTTGGAGAGTCTATCAATTGCAGTGCAGATGAGTTCGTCTAGCTCCCAGCCGGCCGGTGAAATCAAGACACTACGAATGAAGCCCTTTACTACTACTTTAGCAGTAGTCCAAAAGGATGTTGGGACTGTGTCGCCGGTACGAAAAGTAGATCTCATTTTGTATATAACATATATATTAGGATGTAAAACATAGAAAATTCTCATTTTGTTGCAGATTACTATTATGAAGGAACTCGTTGATGAAACGGGAGAAAACGTAGCTGATATCCAGTTTGTGTCAAGAGTTGCGGCAGAGTATTGTTTAGATTATTACTGCGACAAGGATCTCTACAAGTTTGACTGGGCACCAAAAAATGTTACTGATTCTAAACCAAGTGAGTATCACGATCTGTTTCAACTACAAGTCGCTAGCCATTTACGAAAAATGTAACATATCATGAAGTAATTTCATTTTTAATCCACCATAATGCAGGTGCTGCAAAGTTAGAATATCGCCTGAGTAAGCGGGATGAGATGATACCCGACAGAAGGGAACGTCGTTAGGTATATTAACTCTAATTGCGACATACCACTTCTTTATGTATGTATGTTTAATCACTAACAACTTTATAATTCTACACTGTCAGTGACCACCTTCGATGCTTGGACTCCACAGAACTTGTGATTGTATGGCACGGAGTTATATGGTTCTTAGGCAAATAACTGCTGGCACTTATGCAATGTGTGAACATTTATTTTGTTTTGAACAACTAGCTTATTGTGACATATTTATGGCTGTCCTATGAACTTTAATTCTGTGTAAGATAGTTGGTGACTTCAGTCCAACTTATTTATGTCATTCTTATAACTCTGATGTCCTAAAGTTTGTGTATTGTCTGTCTTTCATTTTCTTTTGCAAGTCAGTTTGCGTGTGTGAGCATGTAAAATGTTTATTTACCATCTGCTTTCTACCTGAACTAATTGCGATATATATCACTGTTCTATCTGCTTTCTACCTGAACTAATTGCGATAGATATCACTGTTCTGACATTTTTCTTCTAGCTAACTAAGACTTGAACAAAAACGCCTATATAGGTATCATGTAAGAATTCTATTGTCATATATATAGTTACAAAAAATATCTCTTGACAATGGAAATTAGCAGTATTTTGTTTCAATTAAAAATATACATGAAGAAATATATGTTCATGTATCCATTTGTACTTCCACACATACGTGGCTTAGCTTTCATTTGGACATTCACTGTAGCCAATAGCACATATCCCATGATCCTCCTGCATCTTCTCACCACAATCCAGCGAATTCGTCACGGTAGGCATAACACATGTAACCAATCTCAGCAATATGTCCGCGGCAACAACACTGTCAACAAGCTGTGGCATGTCCGCCTTCCGGCTTTCCTGAACGGGGTATTATTCCCTATTTTTTTAAGAAAAAGGATATGAAACTACCGGTGTTATCCCCCTACTTTTTTTAAAAAAAAAGAAAAAGGATATGAAATTTGTGGTGTCTCCAGGTACTTCATGACATTTATTACTTGGTACTAAGCCGGAAATCCTTCTGGATCACATGATAAATCAATTGGGTTGGAACCAGCTGCAAACATGCATGCCAAGCTATACACCGTACGTTGCAAACACGTATGGACTGGCAGTATACCAAGCCCCAACTTTCACATGAAACACCATGGTACTAGCATTGGAGGGAAATTTCATTTCATCCAATAGACAACTAATGAAAAATAGATTTAAGTGCTATGAAAAATGAAACTATACATTAGATGGTTTATTTCATTTGTGGTTTCAAAATGTTTAGATGGCATGTCATTTTTAGAAACACCAAAACGACACTCCCCATGGGACTAACCTTAAAAGCTATCACAGTGGTGGTCATGGTAACGACTAATGAGCTCTTGAAAATATTTTGAAGCAGACAGTGACGTTTCTGAATACCAACGAACAGCTGAAACAATTTATGGATAGCAGTTAGCATAGCAAAATGAAAAACAAGATCCATCGTCTATACACAGAACCCACGCCTCAAAAGGCAGCCATAAAACCAAGATCCAACAATCTATGGTGCAGACAAACATAACACATCACATCTTTTGGGAGAAAGAATAACACATAAATTATTGGTTTTCTTCCCGCTACTAAACAGTGACTTGGATCAAACTTGAACGATTGATAAATGACTAAGTTGCTTCGCAACTTGGCATATTGGTACACACACTGAACTAGGCGATGCCAACAGACTATTAAAAATACTCAACTGCAGCAGTGAGTATACATGAACCTCCAATCACACTTTCATTCGGAATCATACAGGAGCAAAATTTATTTCATTATAGTTTAGGCACCCTCTTACTGATCACTCAGACATCTTTCAATTTTATGTTCATGTATAATGGTCAGCACCGGCCTAGTATTTTGGCCCATCATGCTACCACAAACCGAATGCACAGCCTATATAACAGAGCAGACCTCAGCTATTTTTGCAATGTATATTGATCAACTCACCGATTACAACAGGGTTATGTTCTTACTTTGCACCACAGAAAAAAAAGATATTACTGATACTAACATAGTAGTACTTTGTAAAGAAGGATATACAAAGAAAAAGCAACCAGCAACTCAGATTTAGGCCCTAGTTTTCAAGTATTCTGAAGATAAATGTAAGTGGAGTATCGAAAGCTGGTACAGTAGAGCCACCATTTAAGTAATTCTGGGACAACTCAGATACAAGCCCTTGTTTTCAAGTACATAAATGAAAGTGGAGTAGCAAAAGCTGTTACACTAGAGCCAACAGTTAAGTAATTAAGTGATGATGGCATTTCGACCAACAACTTGCACTAGAGCCAACAGTTAAGTAACATAACCTTAATATCCTGCAGGAATTTCAAATATCAAATGGATCATTCACAGAAAGATTGGACGCTGCTTCCAATGTGCATTTGCGACCTCCAGTACACACGATCAGCAGCGACTTGCGGTGCCTGAAACGTTTTGCGCAGACTTGAGCTTGTAGTTTGCAAACCACCTCCTCCAATGATGGAGCATCATTTCCATCAGCCAAATTGATCATCACCCTTTCAAGAACCTTCGCCCTCTCCCATACAAACTTGAGGAATGCAAACTCTGTGTCTTTACCTTGAAAATTCTTGAGCACCAACTTTCTCAATGTCGATCGCAGGCAGTGGATGGTGCCAGCCTGCTGCCAGAACTTCACATCAAAACTACCAAGCTCACCAACTTTAGACTGAGAGCAGAATTTGAAACAATCATATGATTATCTAAAGAAAATATGATATGAATTAAGAAAAAGGCTATTTCAGACTGAGACAGCAGAATATTACCAAGACATGCAATGTTTCAACATACGGAAAGCATTTCAGGTAGCTTATCACCACATTGGCCTCCTTGGGGACACCAAGTTGCACCTTTAGCGCCAAGACCTTGACGCTGCAAAGTTTGGTAGCTCGGCTTGGATTTGTTTCAGCCTACACAATCAATTATACACCATCCATGACTACATAACCATAAATTTACGAACTCAGTGTATTGCAGAGCCAAACCTTGATGATGGTATCGCCAAGCTCAAGGACATGAATGCTTGGGTCCAAGTAGCCAAGGACTTCGAGCTTTGGGACACGGGCAATGCTGATCTTGGTGCAGAGGCCATTATCAATAAAGCGATCAGTGCACTTCACCATGAATATGAGCCGACAGAGCTTCGGGGCGACCAGCACATGGAGATCATGCATGACAGACTCCGAGAAGATCATGGATATGAGGCTGCGGCTACGGACAAGCACTCTGGGCAGCGGGTTGACGCAAGCGGCGAGAACAAACTTCTCTAGCACTGGGCTGTATTGCAAGAGACGGTCAATGTCGGCAGATTCTATGCTGCTCATCCCGAGCACAAGCTCACGGAGGGACGGTGTAACATCCCACTCAAATTTAGTCCCTGATCAAGTTACTAATCTCAATTAGTGAAAATGATCAAGAGAAATCAAAGTTAAATGAAAAGGAATTCAAAATCACTACAAATTGGATAAATTTCTTTCAAACAAGCATTTGAACTACAACTTTAAAATTTTCTATACAAGTGGACCCAAATGAAAAATTCCTCAGCATCCAGGGGCTAAAAGAGAATTTTGGAGATTTTTGGAGATTTTTCTGCAAAAGTCTAAAGGGTCAATTAAATGCATGAACCTTTTTCAAACTTAAGCTTTGAATGAATTTTAATTTGAAATCCAAGCCGATTTAGCAAAAGTGCCAATTGACAAAGTTGTTCCTCTCACTGAAATATTCCAAACCTGAGTTTTTCGTGATTTTTGGAGCTCGGGAAGATCGAATTTAAATCAAATCAGTTCAAATCGAGGAAAATTCCAGAAATTCGAAAAATGACCAAATGGCACTGTAGCCGCCAAGTGTTGCCGCCGGCGACACCTTCCTCTCTCACTGCCCATTCCGGCCACTGTGCTCGCCGTCCTTCCCGTACGATCGGCCTAACCTCGTCCTCATCTCCTCCTCTCCTTCCCTCGGTCGATCCGTCGACGAATTGCCTTTCGCGTTGCCCAAAAACCGAGCCGCCATTGCCGCCGCTTCGACCTCATCGCCGCGCCGCCGCTCCGCTGCACTTCCCGCCCTGAGCCCAACAGCGAAAAGTTGTGCTAGGAGCCCCTCAACCTCACACGCAACACAAACTCCGGGTTCCCCCACGCTGCAGCGAGAATCGACGCGAAGTCCGCTCATGGCCGCCGGTTGACCGTCGTCGAGCTCCTCGCGAAATTCGGCCATCTCGGTGAGCCTCTTCTTGATTCCATGCTTTGGGTGATGAACCCCTCACCTGCGCACACCCCCGTGCTGACATCGTCGCCTTGCGCGCAGTGGAACCGCCGGAAATCATCTTCTTCCCCGCCGCCGTTCACCGGACCTCCGCCCCCCTCCGACGAAGTCCCATCTCCGGCCTCCCTCCACGTGCATACGTGCTACGGTGAGCACCTCCGTCACTCCGTGAAGCTCGTGCGCGCCCTAACTTTTTACCTCGTTGCCTCCTCTCGCCGGAACGCGTAGCGCCGCCGCTCGCCGCCGCCACTCCTCGTCGCCGATGACCTCCCCGGCCCCGCGCGCATGCCCTCGTTAGCGTCTTAGGGTCGTCTTGGTGCCCTGGTTCGAGACCCGCTTGGTGTGCACCTGGATTCGCCGCCGTTTAGCCGGAACGCTCTCGTTGCCAACGCCGGCGTCGTGCGCGGCGACGGCATGGGCACAGTCCCCCCTTTCCTTTTATTTGAATTATTCCAGATTTTGGCCAAACTTCTAAATTCGATAGAAATTCGTAGAAAAATCGTAAAAATGCAAACTCAATTGTTCTGGAATCCTTGAAATGAGACCTATCCAGTGGTGCAACATGAACATCTGAATTCTTCTCAGTTAATTTTATAAAATTCAAAGAATAGAATCAGGAAATAAATTCTTAAAAAGATCTGTAAGTGCAAAAATTCTAAATTTTGGCATGCACACTCCTAATAGGTTCACTGAACATCCCACCAAGTGGAATCTTGAAATGCACCTTCTTTTGGGAGTAATTGCATTTTGCATTTGCTAGGAAAATCTTTTTATTGATTTTATTCCTGCACCTTTTTGCACCAAATTTTGGGTATGTTACTGTGCCTAGGAGGAAGATGCTAAATAAAATTACCAATGTAATTTTTGATCTTCCAGAACCCTTTTTAACGAATTTTAGAAGAAGATCTCTTTTACGCGTACAGAAATTCTTAAATCCAAGTATTTGTATAAATCACTTTGGACCAAACTGCAAAAACCTGATGAATGGCCCTGCCAGCCTGTTGCTTTTGCATCATAACATCACCATGTTATGTTTGTCAAGGAAGTTCCATGAACTATCTTTGATTTTGTTTTTGTTGTTGCATTCATTTAGGAACCGACGCCGGACTCGAGGACTTGGAGATCGTAGCCGAGGAGACCGGCGCTGACCTGAGCATACTCGAGTGTACTAACCACCAGCCCCAAGGCAAGCCCCGGTGCACTCCCATATTTACAAAGTTTTATACTTTCTCACATGTACTGCGAGTCGTGAAATGTGCATTACGTTTAGGACGTGATTGAAAACCTAGTTGCATGTATCTCTAGATATTCCTATGGGTTTGGTTAGTTTAAGTTCTACCACTCGTTAGTTTGCTATGCTTAATAAAGTAGTGTCGTCGGTAGAATATCGAGTGGTATGGAGACCGCTCGGTAATTGGGGTTGGATTTACTTTATGTTCTCACATGATGATGGTAATGAATTTGAGACCGAACGGGGAAGTTCATGTGTAGGTGGAGGTGACAAGGCTCGCCTTGTTCGCCATAGCCCCGTTTGTGTCGGTTGAGGACCGTTCGTTGTGGTACCGCTGAGCAAGTTTGAACAGTACCGGATGCATGCTAGGAGAATGGGAACTAGTAAACCTAGTAGCTCGATGCTATATTGTTGGACGTGAACCCACCTCTCTTTTGGTGATGAAGATGGTTATGGTGGAATTTGGGACCGTGTTTGAAGGGAGGGTGCCCGGGTGAACCACGGTTAGACCAGGCATGGCTATCGCGTGGGGAGACGTGTACTCGGGAGAGGTGTTAAGCGGCTCGACTTTATGGTATCTTGTAAAAGGTTGCCGTGCGTGACTCTTTCGAGTAGCGTACGTCATGTATCTCGGGTTTCGCCTGCAGGTGTAAATCGATTCGAATCGCCGTCCCTCGCGGTTATTGAGTACCACTTGTTCACTGTGTCACATCGTAGTAAGAAGTGCACATAATGATGTTTATATGATGTTGTATTTCAATTAATTGTATTGCAACCATGTATTGCTTAGTTAGATTGCTAATATTTACATTTATGCAAGAACCCTTTTAATTTTGGCTAAAACATGAAAATAAGGATCAAATATTAGCGCCGTTTTTGCAATTAAATTTCAACCCTTGGTCAACCCCCTGCATGTTAGGAGTCGGTCTTAGATGGCCAATTTGACGGGTAAGACTTGCTGAGTATTAGTTGCTCAGGGTTTCGATGTTTAAAACTTTACTGCAGGTATTCCTGATTGCAACTTCTGCGGTTGCTGTGGAAAATTAGTGTGGGAGGGAGAACCGCCCAAGGATTGGTCCATTGAGTGGGTTCCCTCTTCTCCCCGCCAGGAGCAAGGTGAGTGAGATCATGTCTACGGGTCGGACATGGTTTCATTGTATATATGTACCGTCGTGTGTTTCGCTTCCGCTCGTGTTCGTAATCGAATTTCAAACTCCTTTTATGTAAAATAAATCGAACGTCAAAATGGAAGTCTTATGTTAATTATGGAACTAATGTAATAACTGAGCTTAATGTAAAATTATTTTATTTATGCTTATGTGTGTGGTCTATGCATACTTGCTTCGCCAAGTATTTCTCGATTAAGATACTGGTTAGCTAACCCCTCATTGATTTGAAGCGGTTAAGATTCTGGTTAGCTAACCCCTCGTTGATTTGAGTTGGGATGCTACAGACGGGAAGACATTATCACCGCGGCAGATATCCTCCGTGCTAGGGAAGTCCCAGTAGAAGAGTTTCAGGCATCGGACGGAGGAGATGCGGAGGGCAGAGAGAGAGGACCTGGCTGTGGGGACGTTTTGGAGGGCGTCGGCGGGGAAGTCGGAGGTGGCCGTGGGGAAGTTCAAGCTGTTGACAAGTACGAGAGAGTGGACTCCCTTCTCTGCGAGGATGAGGAGCCAGCGGTGCAGGAGCTTGCTGTCGTGTGCAGCTGCGTGGTAGCAGCTGTAGGAGAGGTGGACGTTGCGGAAGGGGCCCCGATGAGCGGCAAGGATAGAGGTGATTTGGTCGGCGATGGCAGGCCAGTCGGAGTGCAGACGAGTGTCGGTGAGGTCAGGAAAGAGGTCACGGTCGATAAGGTCGACCGGCGTTGAGGCCCAGACCCCGCACCAGCGTGGGGAGAGCGCGGCTGTACGCGCGCCGTCCTTGACGGGAAGGCGCGCTACGATGTTGGAGAGCAGCTCGTCGGTGAGGCGGCTGATGCGGTCCTCGGCAGGGGAGGTGGCGCGCTTGATGCCGTCCTTGCCAGAAGGGGAGGGCGGAGTGAGGTGGCAAGGGACGGGCTGGCCCGCGGTGGCCATTGTCCCGGCGACGAAGGATATGAGGGTCCGGAGGTGTGCGGCGGCCGGGTGTCGGCGGCCGGGTGGATGGGTGCTGTATTAGGGTTTTGCCCTGCGGGGCCCAAACGTAGAGAAACTATCTGTTGTCGGGAGATACTGGCCCAAACTGAAGAAGACCTCTTCGCTGGAGACCATGGGCCGTAACACGATATGTGGCCCAAACTGAAGAAGACCTCTTCGCTGGAGACCATGGGCCGGAACACGATATGTGCCACTGGAAATCCATTTGAGGTTTTAGGGCCTGTTTGGATGGCGTCCACCACTCGCCACGCAAAACATTCGGCGTGCCACACCATCTTAGGCCACCGTTTGTTTCAACGCCAGAGGTTTGGCTCGCCAAAGAATGTTCGGCAGCTGCTATGCACTTCGCCAAAGATTTTTCGCCGAAGTGGTGGCGAGCAAATCGTCCGCCACACATTTGGCGAGACGCCGCGCTCGCAGCATCACCGGTTGCCGTCACCGCCCCAGGAAAAGAAATGGCGCAAAATGGTGAACGAACTGCAAACAGGTGCCTCAACCCGTCGGAATCAACACTGACCTCGTCGTGCGAGACGCCACCTTATTGCACCCCGACTTTGGGCTCGCGGCTCGCCAGCTCCGACGAGCGCTGGTAGCAGACCCATGGCCACGCTGGGAGTTTATGAGCTGCAGATTGGAGATGAGTTTATGAGCTGCAGATTGAAGATGAGTTTATGAGCTGCAGATTGGAGAAGTGAGAAGAGGAGGCAACGAATCCACACAATGGAGATTCCGGGGACCATGGAGAACGAGATCAGGAGCAGTGATTTGCTTCGGTGGCAGATGGACTCGGGGAGTCGGAGGTTGGTTCGATGGATTGGGGAGAGAGAGAGAGAACCGAACGGATAAAGACGGCAGTGAAATTTGGAGCTCATTTGTTGGGCTGTTGGCTGGGCCGGATGGGATAATGATGCGATCGTCTAAGGCTAAAAAAAATCATAGTTACTAGAACAATTAGACGTGCATGAGTTTGTCTTTTTGTAAAGGTATATGTATGTATGCCTGTAGTGAACATGTATAACGCAAAGTTAGCACTTAATTATTGTAATTATAAGGTGTCATATAATTATGCCAGTGATTTGAAAAGATAATTATGCCAATTTCAACTACTCTTTTTTCCCCATGTTGTGATGTTATATATTTACAGTGGTAAGGTTACCTTTTTCAATAGAATGAGGTGAATATAATCAAGTTTGGCTATGAACCAAATATTTGTCAAACATATTTGCCGAACTTGTGGCAGATTTTGTGGTCACCATCCAAACGGTCGCCACATCCAATTTGCCATAACTTAACTAACTTTTGGCAAGCAATCAAACAACTTCATCTTACCATAAACTTGGTCATGCCACAACTTCGGCTCGCGTCTAACCTTAGTTACGGCAATCTTTGGTCACCATCCAAACAGGCCCTTACATTCATTGGCCAAAAATCCAGAAGACGCTCCGGGCCCTCTCCGTCACAAGCCCACCGAACGAACGTCGCGGTAGCACTAGCAGAACGGCGTGGGCTCGAGGACAGACGACGGCGACCTTCTCTTCGATTCTTGGAGCTTGTCGTCATCGTTTCCGACGGCCACGGGAAGGCGACCGAGTAGCGCTTCGACAAGGGGTCAAGATCACTTCAGCAACCTCGCGCGCGCGCCCTCTCCAGGAGCGCCGCTCGCGGTCCAAGTTCGGCGGCGCCGTAAAGTAGGAAGCCGGCTAGCTGCTCTCCATGGTCTCCAGCGAAGAGTCTCTCGAGCGCCCACGCACCTCAGGTAGTCTTGTTTGTAAATATGTTAGATCTGTATTGATCGATCTTTTTCCGTAGACCTGACGCAATCTATGTCAAAGGTCGGTCTGTTTCGATTCATACCTTGTGTTCCTAGATGCAGCCCAGTCCAAAATTTTGGGTGGTTTGATCCAGGTCTCTGTGTGTGTTATTGATAAACGCGTGATGATTGAGATTGGTGTTCCGACATGCTTGCAAATCTAGTTGTATCATATGTGGTGTAATAATGATGTTTTTACTGGGCTATGTGGGAGCAATAAATAGCTAGACATTGCAAAATGTAGATGGGTGACTAGGGGATTGAGTTGGCAGGTTATAAAATTTTGAAGCAACAACAGGGTTGAGTCTGAGAGAGAATTCATACTAGCTTGAAGGATATTGCTGTTAATTCACATTGTTAATCGATGCAACAGGTTATCCCTAGACTGACAAAATGATTAACTGACCTGTTTACTTGGCTGGTATATTAATACTGATCGCACCGAGTTAAACATGTAGTGTTTAACTGAAAGTTGATGTCTTGCAATGGAGAAACGTTTGAGTTGCAATAATTGTGATTGCAAGAGGCTGGACCTCTTTTCAGCTTAGTTTAATTAACATTCATATCATTGGAAGTTGCCACGTTGGGGTCAGGAAGTAATTTTGCCTCAACTTTGTTGGGGAGCTTGACTTCATTAAGATTATTGAAATGTAGCCGACCAGCATGTTTTCTCTAAATAAAATCCAGGGTTTAGTGAAGTTAATATACGGTGTGGTACTGATGCTGCAGGTTTTTGGTTGAATAAAATCTGTTGTTTCAGTTTAATTTTCGTTCTGCCTGCAACTTGTGTTCTTATTATCTAACTGCTTGCCAACTGCAGGGAGCAAACCTGGGCACCTTGCACCAGAGACCGAAACTTTCGTGGAGAGGTCTCTTAGTGCAGATGGCCCTGCAGCAGCTCCCTTTTGTGTAATCTGTATGCAACCAGTTGATACAAGTGAAGCTGATATGATGAGGTGTTCAGATGATGAGACATCAATCCGTGTGACCAACCTCTCAAAGAACACCTGTGAGAATGACCTTTACGATCTGGTCTGCCAGTTTGGAGTTCTGACACATATCTCGCTTGCATTGGATGATAAGGCCGGATCACATACGCAGATTGGCATTGTCGAATTTGATCAGAGGGAGGATGCTGAGGAGGCTATCAAGTGGCTTACTGGACATTCTTATGATAACCTTCTCCTCAAGGTTGAGTGGGAAACACGAGAGCAGGAGGAAGCATCAGTACCAGTGATTAAGGAAGCATATGATCCTACTCCAATGTGTGAAACCTGTATGCAAGTTGTTGAGCTTTCTGTCCATGTGACCAATCTTCCAGAGAACACTTGTGAGCGTGACCTCTACAATCTATTTTTCCATTTTGGCGTTATTAACAATTTCTACCTTATACTGGATGAGAAGACTGGCAGCCTGTGCGGCATTGTTGAATTTGATCAGAGAGAGGATGCTGAGATGGCTATCAGTTGGATCAATGGGCATGTTTATGGTGAGCACACCCTTCAAGTTAAGTGGGCTACTGCGGCTGACCTAAGTGCACAGCGGAGGCTGAACTAGTGTTTGCCACTAGGCACTACTTATTAGTATTTTATATTTTCTAGTGTTATGTCGGTATTGTCATCTTAACAATACTTCTGCTATGCGCATAATTTGTGTGTTTCAGTATTATACCTTCATCATGAATTATTATACTCGCTGTTGTCTTTGCGGTATGGGGTGTTAGAATCCCAATTTATGTCACTTTCTGTGGAAATGTTTCCTTAATTTGGTTGTCATCTTGTTTTTTGTGCGTTCTGCATGCCATCTAGCTGCCACATGCTTGATCTAAGCCCCTCGATTAGTGCTATGGATCAGCAGGAATGCTTGAAACAGCGTGGAGCAAAGACAATGTTCAAACCTAATACCTTCACGGTAAAGCTGGTAGCAATCTTTTGTGTTGCGGGGCTTTCCCGTCTTTCAGCATCAGTATTGGAGTTGATTCCACCCTATAAAAATGAGTATGTTGCTTATTGCCCTTTAGGAAAAAAATGCGCATCATTTTCATATCGACAATGATTCTTAAGCAGGACATTGGTTAGTCTCGTACGACATATATACATAATTGATAATAAAGTACATCTCAGATTATTACGAATAGTATTTTAAAGTCTCTCTGCGCGTACTTCAGTTCCTTGTCTCCTCCAAAATTCAAAGACAGGTCGTGGTTGGCGTGTCAACAATGAATTGTTGTCTCCACTGTCAACAATGAATGGTTGTCTCCACATGAGCCCCGTGTAACAAAAATAAAATCTGATTTCAGGCATGCCACTACTACAGGGATGGAGATAGGGTTTCCGCTATAGAACTTTTTAGGTATAGTCGTCTGATAATCAAAATGACTGTTGAAACATGTCTACAATTCAAACAAAAAGCAGTCGACTTGACAACCGGCAGAAGTAAATTCAAAATGGTATCGGATCATAATAATCAGCATGTTCGGCAGGTTGCTGCAGCCGCTACAGTGTTTGCAGTTATTTCTTTAGCATCCGCTACAGACAGTAAACAGCCGCAGCGCAGCTTGCCAAACAAGCTTAATAACTGATAGTAGTTATTATGTTGCAGGTGCGGATTTGCAATAACATCCGATATCATGGTAAGCAAATTCGTTATCCGTTCATAAAGAAGTCGGATTGCATTCTTTTAGAGAAAGTTGTAGGCCATTACCCCGTTTGCCAGTTTTTTTTCTCATAAGTGCAGGTTAACAACAAAATCAGTTTGAAACGGAATGGTTCAAATTGTAGGAAATGTCGTTCTGGACTGAAAGCTGATGAAAATAGTTTTTTTTTAGAAGTATGAAAATAGGTTGTGGCCTATGTAAACCGATGAGAAATCGAAGGGAGGTTGCAAACTTGCAATCTTGGCCCGTTTATTAGATCGCTTCGGCCATTCGATCTTGGGCCCATCGACGTTTTGCCTGCTCCGGCTTCGCCTCCCTGCGGCGCCTGCCTCCGCTGCCTACGATCCGTGCGCACCGCGCCTCCAAGCTTCCTCTTCCTACCCCGCGCGCCGCCGACCGCAGCCTGCCAAGTGCCATCGCACTCGCCGGTCCTCCGCCTCAACCTCGATGGCTCGAGGTAAGCCCTAACACTCCACGAGCACCCTCTCTATGCATCGTTGTGGGTTTTGGCAGGGGCTTTCCTTGCGTTCTGTATCGCGCCTATCTTATTTTCTACCGAGCGTTGATAGCATTTGGGGTTCGGGCTCCTTCCTCTAATCCCTGGCCGTAGAATGATGGTCGGGCGAGGCTGGTCTGGTGGTGAGGGCGGTACCATGAGGTGACGGGGTTCCGCCGATTGGAGTTTCGTAGGATGACAGGTGAGCAGGTCGGGATTGGGTTAGCGTGGGGCAGGGCCTTGGAGTAGCTGACCCGGCAGCGGGAACCGCCGTGGTGGGAGGAGGGCGGGGCGAGGGCAGGGTGGAAGAAACGTTTGGCTGTGGGTCAAAAGCTTGAATTGCTCAATAATCGGGTGATGTCTCTTTCAGAGGGAGGAAAGGGACACAGATGGGAGTTGTAGTTGGATTATTTTCAATTTAAAACCCAATATAAGGTCTATAATAGGTAACGGCCGGTAGGTTTAGTGCTGAAAGTTGCTTATTTGCATAGGTATTGTCCATAGTTTGCAGCACAACCTTATTAATGCAGTGCCTGTTAGTTTTCCGTATTCTGAAGGCTCATTTTAGGTTTGCACTTCCCATGGAATTTAACTTCGAATTTGGTATAGCACCTGATCCATTTGTTTCATAAAAAGGGCTAAAAAGCGCTTCCATCTGTGTTTCCTGATTTACACAAGTTTACCCCATTTGATTGAAGTAGTAAAATTGTTAGTTATGTTCCTGCTTTAATTTTGTTTTTGCTTTTTTATTCTCTGGAGCATAACAAACGCGTAGAAACATGCCATTTTGGCTTGTCCATGTGTTATAGATCCATTTGGTCACCTAAGTCAGTCCCTTCTTTAATTTTCTGTCAACCCTAATATTGGTTTATTCTGAAATTTCTGCGGATCCTGAGGTTTCAGTTGTCCCCACTAACTGTACCCAATATTGGTTTATTTTGAAATTTCTGCAGACCCTGATGGTTTTCAGCTGCCCTCACTAACTGTACCACCAGCTATGTTTGAATATGAAGAAGGCTCTGTAACTCCTGATCACATTGTACCAGACTGCGAAAGGCATCAGATGGTGGTAAGTTCAAACTAATTTGGTCTTCCTTACAGGTTTCTATTTCATAACATAATGATAGTGTAGCCTGAAATGTAATATTTGATTGTCACTGCAATGCTATATTGAACCATCTTCTGTTGACTTTCAGTGTTCCCCAACCATGCCACTTCGTTCCAAATGGGTATATAAAGAAAGAGAAGAAGATTTGGCAGATTACTTTGAAGATGAAGATGCGACAAGTGACTACATAGACTCAGACGATGAAAAGGTGAAGCGAATATCCTTTTTGTCTTTCTTAAAGGTGTTTATTAAAATTCTGATAAAAAATATTTTTCTATCGCTCTGTTAAGATGGAATTTTGGGATGGAGAGGCGCGGTCACCCAGTGTTGAATTGATGACTCAAAATCTCCAACCTGATGCTGGCAAGCCCCCGAGTCTTCTAGCCAAACCTTGGTGCTGTCCTAAATGCAAGGAAGTCTATCCTGGAATAAGGAACTTCATATGTGATACGCAACAGTACGCGTGCTATAAATGCAAAATAAAGGTTGTCTGCTTGTGAAAGTTTTTGTTTTCAAATACACAGCTATGTAAATGTTCTGTTTGGCTTTTAGAATAACATTCTTTTTCGTTTTTAGAATCCAACATGCCAAAGCTGGAGTCTTACGCGAGTTACACTGAATGGAGTATTGTTGGATTTCTTCAAGGTATTCCAGCAGGGGAAAACAGGTAAGAAGCAGTGCATTAAAATGTGTCTTGTAGAGTTTGGTTTTTGTATGCCTAATTATTCTTATTTTCTGCCTTTTAGATCAGTGCATTCTTTATTCCTTCCTGGCTCTTTGTGATATGATGAGGAGAATTCGAGGCGCAAAACTTGGTGGTGATGAAGCTATGCCATTTGAGCCTGCAGTGTTGCGCGATCTATATGAAACACATGCTGGCTTTAAGATGGGCAACCCACCATCTACACTAGTTCGCAGCCCCACAAGACCAGGGCAGCATGTCACTGTTCAGCTTATTTTGGAGGTGGCTGTTCTTTATGGTGTTCCCTACAGTGCAATTACTCGTTTTGACAATGAGCACAGTATTCCCCACAAGCCATTGCAAGGCGTACGGATTCCATTGCGAACTCTTAAAGTAAAAAGCTGGTCAGTGTTCAGATTATAATTGTTGTTTTCCACTGAATTGGATCTAAATGGTGGTACTCAAATTTCTGAACCGTGCAATAAATCTTTATGTATTTTGTTTATTTCTAACGTTGCATCTTTATATGGTGTTTAACCCTGGCTCTGCTGTAATGATAGAATTATTTTCCTAATTAGCACAAAAGGCAGGCAATTTGTAGCTGATACTGAGTTATCTGTCACACATTTTTAGAGTATTTTTTGTATGGGTAAGAATTGTCATCCACTGCTTTTTTTTGTAGGTTCAGAATCAGCATGGAGGATGTTTGCTATATCATCAGGGTACTTGGCCATGGAATACCTCTGATGGCAGTTGTTCCTATTGGCAAATGCTTCGATTTTATGCCAAATGGGCAGATATACCATGCTCCGCTGCCTAAGGTTGTGCTAGTCATTCGGTAGTCATACATGGTTGGGCAAATGAGGTACCTGAATGTGAACTAAGGGATCTTTCTATGATAAACCCTTTGGAGTCGATGCCATGTGAAATATATTATAAGTGTAGGAATTCTCATGGAGGTAAAGTACATAAAGATTATGAGAAGAAAGGTGAAGGTGCAGACTTCAACGTTTGGGACACAGATGTTGTTGGCGAACTCTATGGCATTAATATCTTTGATTCTGACTAGTGAGCTGTACTGTCTATTACTCTTCTCTTCTCTTATGTCCGTCTGAATCTCAATCGAGTGCTGATGTAACAATTGTTGGTGTAACCATTGAGTTCTGGTTTAACAATTGCTGGTGTGACAATTGAGTGGTGGTGTAACCGGGTGAAATCCTACTTTGCCATGACCGCTAGTGTAAGAATTATTTTTTCTTCTCTATGCATTTGCCTTGTGCCTGTTGCTACTGTCATCGAAAGCTATCTGTATTCTTTTTGTTGCAATGAGAATGGTGATACTGTCGTATCTGAAAAATAAGTTCTCAGTTCAAAAAAATAACCTTGTAGCAAGGAAAACACTGTATCTTTCTTACCTCTGTTGGTTTCTTTTTGAAGGCTAGATGTCTTATTTTCCTCTGTGGATTTTATGGTACTGTTTTACACCAGATCATAAACAACCTTGTACGATAGTAAGCTGCTTGTATAAAAATATCTTACGCTTAAATGATTTTGTTTTTGCGGTATACGCTTAAATGATTTTATAAGGTTATTAGAGCATGCTTAAGCATCACGAGCGCCCCATGAAAAACCTCCTCTAAGCGCCCTGTCACGTGAGTATTAGAAGTTGGCCCTAATAATGCGTGCCTTCAACAGTTCGTAGCACAGTTCATTTTGAACGAATGAGACTGTTCGTTCTTGAACTTTGATGAAGCAATCGATTGGTCAAACATCCGTAGCATAGTCCACGTGACCTAGACGAGCGGGCGAGCGGCGGCGAGCTGGCCATGTCTGAGGAGGCGGCAAGGAGCAGGGTCCTAGTGGTCGGCGCCACGGGTCGCCTCGGCGGCTGCCTCGCGCGCGCCAGCCTCGCCGCCGGCCACCCAACCTTCGCCCTCGTCCGCCCGCACCACCTCGCCCGCCCTGACTCCCCCGTCCGCGAGGCTCTCATCGCCGCCGGCGCCACGCTCCTCCAGGTGAATGCGCGATGCCCTTATCACTTTCGGTGCGCGTGGATGTGTTCGACCGGTTCACCGTGTTAAGGGATTAAGACTTCGCTGTGGTTCAGGGGTCGCTGGAAGATTACCCGAGCTTGCTCGAGGCGGTGCAGCAGGTGGATGTCGTTGTATGCGCGGTGCCCACGAAGCAGGGGCTCGAGCAGAAGACTCTAATTCGAGCTATAAAAGAAGCTGGATGCGTGAAGGTGAGTGGTGAGCTCACGCGCCCGTAGGGCACAATACATTTCTGCTTAATTGGGTCAGTTTGCAAAATTTTCTCTACGATGCCATATCTAAAGGCTTGACATCGACCAGTTGTTTCAGGCTGGGGACGTAGTGAAATAAATGTCGGAAGTGTTAACTGAAGGGAAGAAATTCACTGTCATTGTTTAGGTCCGATTAATCATATGAGTAGAGTAAATGGAAAGGGCTCCGTTGTGGCACTACAGTGATAGTGAAAATAGGGCTCTCGTTTGATGCCTGTATGAGTTCTGGCTTAGTTTTGAATGGATCTATAAAGGATGGTTATTCTGGATTTTATTACCTTTTCTGACTTAAATGAGACATTTATGGCGACCATTGTTTGCATTAGGAAAAATGAAGCACTGCTTCTGACTTTGCAGTGGTTGTTGCAGAAATTTATCCCAGCAGAGTTTGGACTTGATCCGACAAAAGTTCAAATTGGCAACATGGATTATGGCTTCTATGAGAAGAAAATTGAAATCCGCCGACTAATTGAGAGTGAAGGCATTCCTCACACATATATCTGCTGCAACTTCTTCATGCGCTATTTGCTTCCTTCACTGGTGCAGCCAGGCTTGAATGCTCCTCCTAGGGATGAAATTAGGATATTTGGTGAAGGAAACACTAAAGGTCTGATAATGTTACTTAGCTATTGTTCTCTCCAGCCTCTCGTCTTAATTGATGAAAAGTGAAATTTATCTTTCACATTTGTATTTGGTCACCTCAATGACATTCTTTTCTTTGCAGGCGTGTTTGTTGAAGAGGATGATGTAGCTAAATTTGCAATATGTACCATTGACGACCCCAGGACATTAAACAAGACATTGCATCTTAGACCTCCGGGAAATGTTTGCTCAATGAATGAATTGGTTGACCTGTGGGAGACAAAAATAAAAAAACATCTGAAGAGGATATATATAACAGAAGAGCAACTCCTTAAAGAAATCCATGGTAAGTAGACGTTTGCTGGTATTGCTGTCTCTACAAGTCCAACCAAAGAAGAATTGGGTTGATGGAATAGAAATAAACTGTGAAGTTTTTCTATTTAAGATTGCATATCATATCCTGAAACGTTGAAACACGTCTATTTCGCTTTATTTGAAATGCAATCTTATTACCTTTTTCTCAATTGCAGACGCACCATTTCCCTTGAAGATGGATTTAATTTTTATATATTCAGCGTTCGTTAAGGGAGACCACACTTATTTTGAAATCGACTCATCGACTGAAGGAACTCAACTGTATCCCCATGTAAATTATACCACAGTTGCTGAGTACTTAGAGACATTAGTTTAGAATATTTGGTTGGTTTTGTATCTTGCTGTACAGACTACAGAGCACCCTTTTGGTTCAAATGGAATATTGTTAGAAGTAGAGAGATGATTTTGTGTCCAGTTTTGTATGCTTTGGTAACTGAATAAAATATTCTTGTTTTCTTTTTTTTGGGGTAAAATAATTCTTGTTTTCAGTCATCACTGAAAATAAATAAAGGGGTCGATGTCATTAATATACATTTCAAAAGAAGTTGGTGCTACCAGATACCTCAAATTTGTCTTATTGAAGTCTGTTAGGCTCATATATTGAGAAAATGTTGAGAAGTCCTAACACAAATTCTACAGCTGCCTGCTGCCTGGGTCCTACTATGCTGGTTCCTTAATAATGATACGCTTTTTCTTCCTAGGGATTGATGATAATGTTTGAAATAAACAGCCTAGGTAATGGAGAAAAGTGGCTTCTTCCTCTCTTCTGCTTTGGTTTCTTCCACCCTTGTTGGATTGGAAGAAGGGGACAAGAATGCCAGCACAGCATATAAGAAAAATGATATCTGTGTTTCTTGTCTTTGTCCTCTTATTTGTCACCTTATAACTCTTGCTTTGGTCCTTCGTCTGGCCCTCCAACTGTGGATGGTTGGAAAATGCCATACTGCTCTTGAGGTAACAATTTCCTGGTTCATCCTTTGATCCATTTACTCATTTTTTGTATGTTTCTAGATCCTTTATGTTCTATACAGTTTGCCTCGATTACGAAGATATGTGCTCATCTATTATCCATCAATAAGCCTATCCTATGCTTGCGCTGTGGGTGGATGATAAAGTTGAATCCAAACTTTAAAAGTTAATAGGATGTTTTCTTCAAATCCAGAGAGAAACAATACATATCATTGCTTTCAGCCTTATCAACCTTTTGTAGTCCACTATTCCAGTTAACAAGACACTCACCTGGTGAATACCACAGTTTAGATCCCATCATCTGCCTTTCGTGAATTGGTTGTTTGTGCATGAGCCTTCTGAACACTATTTTGCAAATTTGTGAGCCAGATTTTTGTTCCAAACCAAACAGGTTTCAATAATTCACCCAGCTCGCATAAAAACCATGATTGTTTGTTTGATTATTTTTTTCTTTTCTTCTTTTCATCCAGACTTCTTTAGAACATGTGAATATTTTTATTGGTCATACAAACGAAAAGTGGCATGAAAGCGTTATTTGCGATCCGTGTAGTATTCAATAAAGAAAGAGGGAAAGTTATAACCTGTGCAAGCCTGCTATTTGCTATAGTCTGTGCAATCTGATAAAATGATCTGGTTTCAGATTAACTAGCTTAAATTATGAGTCTTGTTTTATGTAGAAATATAGTTTTTCCTATTTGTTTATTATATGAGCTATCAAGTTATATTAGGTTGCACTAGTAATCATTGCATTAAGAAGAAAGATGGGGGAATACAACACTCACCAGACACTCACCCACTACCAGGTTGACTTGAACCATTGTTGCAGGAAATTTGTGAAAATTATCATAGATCTGAATAACAAAAAGAAAACAATTGCTTAAATGTTTAGCACATTATCTTGAATATCTTGCTTTGATAAGTTTAGTAAATTGCTATTTTCAATTTGAAGTTTTGATCATGTAGTTTTGTTTTATTCTGGTGAAATTATAAGACTCCAAAATTTCTGAACCACAGAAGCTTCGAAGCTTAATCAAGTATGCTATCAGCAGCGAGCAACTCTGCACACAGCAGGCATCCTCGCAATGACTCTGCCATAAGACATAAAAGTGGCTACGAACCTTCAGACACAGAAACTGAGTGGCATGAAAGCCCTTGGAATGATCCAGTATTGACATCAGAAAGGACTCGTTTGCCTAAAGATCCTGGTAGGAATACTCAAGTTGGTGTTAGAAGGCAAAATACATCTCCTGACCACATAACAGAGTATCATGAGGAGAAAACTTCAATCTTGAGAAATAACCGGACGCCCCCCAGGGTCACAGAACAAAGGCGCCAACCTTCTCCATATTCTGGTGGAAAGCATGAATCACGCAAGAAGAGCAGTCGAACACCTCCCAGGTTTCGTTCTTCCATGGAAAGTTTTAGTAAATCATCAATCAAGGACAGGTTTACCCGCAACAGGTCAACTTCTACACCTAAACTGCGGTCACACGAGAAGGAACACCCTGCTAGAGCTCCTGCATTTCTTGGCACTAACCATGGCTCGGCACAGACTGGGAGAGCAGTTGCTGCTAATGTAGAAGAAGATTCACTTGCAGAAAATTGTTCCCAGGAGATTAATGAATTGATTGCAAATGGCAAGGGTACTAATTCCAGATATAATGAGTATGCGTTTACAAGCACAGAGTCCATACCTGCAGGTGATATCTTCTTCTCCCGTGATTGCAGGGCTCCACTTGAGAAAATATCAACAAAGAATAGCAATAATAACAAACGATTTACCTCAAATTCAAATGCCCATGCTGAGAATGATGGTGCTTTTACCCATGAAAGTACCAGTAATTTGGGACAGACACCACAGTTTGTTTCAGCCCAGGCAGGTCTTTCACGTACAACTACAAAATCCAGTTATGCTACTGGTCGCCACACCCAAATAAGTACCACGACCACTTTGAGTAGCCCTTTTAACAATGGCAGATTCAGTGGTGAAAGTGGAAAATTCAGTGATTTCACTGGGAAATTAGTTGGAGGCGTCATGAAATTCACATCCAACATGAATAAGACTCAAAATGATACTTGGCTTCCATGTGTGTCAGGCAAGTCATGCCGGAAATCACAACCACCGTCCTACAAAACGAATGAAGAATCTGAATCAAGTTTCATTCAGAAGGCACTTGTCATTGAGAAGATTAGACTTTTGTGGGCTGATAAATATCGTCCACGAACTTTAAGTGGATTTACTTGCCACAGGGAGCAAGTTCAGCAGCTTAAACAAGTGGTAACCTCTTAGAGCTCTTTCCTACCTGTTATATCTTCACGTGTTATTAGTTTTCTTATTCTTGCTTGAACCGATGTGTTTATGGTTTGTGAAATTTTCAGGACTGAAAAATTTTAGTTATTTACATCTGTCCTACCTACCTTTTTAAACTTGTATAGAAATTGCTGATGACTGTTGGGCTACTTGTCAATTAAATGGCCATATTATTTTGTAAGATGTGGCCTTTGTTCCTCAAAGTTGGCATTCTTATCTAAATGCCAGTATCCTATTATGTCAGGTATCCTCAGAATATTGCCCACATATCATTTTCAAAGGACCTCCAGGATCAGGGAAAAGATCTTTATGTAGAGCTGCCCTCAAGGAGATCTTTGGTGATTCCTCTTTGAATGTACAAACTTAAACACTGTAATAAGTTCTGTTGTTAATACATGCGTGTTACTGATTTTCATTGTTTAATGTGCCTTTTCTAGGTATCTCATTCTTTGAAGAGCTGCAATGGTCAGGTTAGTTCTCATTGCTGCTTATCAGCCGACATCTATAGATTCTATACCATGCGGCACCACCTTCTACTTATTTCACAACACTGTACACCTAGTTGACATTAAAAGATGTATTGTTATACATGTTTAAAAGAAGACACAATTTGAACTGCGGAGTATATTTATTTTATATGTGGGTTTAATTGTGAAAATGTGTCCTTATTTTGGCAGGGATCTTCATCTGTTCCTATTCTTTTCCCATTGTCATCAAGTGATCACCATGTTGAACTCAACATGAAATCTCAATCCAAGAATGCTAGATATGCGTTGATGACTTTAGCGAATGAAATGACGAGCAAGCGCAAAATCACTGAGTCAGCTGTGAGGAAAAACTTCAAAGGTTACATTCGTACTCAAATCTTCTGCAAGTGCTATTCAAAAGGCCATCTCGTATAGAAATATTCCTAATCCTGATATGTTTACCTGTTGTCTCCAGTGTTGGTTCTCTATGACATTGACAAAGTCAGTGAGAATAATCAACGCTTGATAAAATGGATAATCGATTCCTCTTCTGATGCTTGCAAGATAATAATGACTTGCCAGGATGAATCTAATCTTCTTGATTCTATAAAGAGTCGTTGCAAGCTTATTACCATTAGTGCGCCCGATACACGTGAGGTAAACTCTCAGAAATTACATTTTAGCTTTTTCATCAATTACCTAAGTCCCAAATTCAAGAGGCACTTCACATGAGTGTTCAACACGCACTGCTACTCTGACTTGGCATATGATGTCAATATGCCATTTATAGATGACTACTCATAGTTTGAGGCATGGGAAAGCTTTCGCCCTTTGTAAAGCAGTCCTTACAAGCAGCACATGCACTTTATTTTTAACAGTTTAATACCACTGATTGATCTGTCATTTTTTTTTTCAGATTGTAGACATTCTTACATACATATCAGAAAAGGAGAGTTTTGATCTTCCTGCAAATTTTGCTGCTACTATTGCAAATCAGTCCAGGCATAATTTGAGGGAGGCGGTGTTGGCTTTGGAGGCATGCAAAGCCAACAAGTACTATCGTATTATTCTTCTAATGTGGCTTGATTTATATCATACTTCACTATTATTTACATTTCTCCTTATACTTACCAGTTACCCCTTCGTCGACGGACAAGCTATACCACTTGGATGGGAGAATGTTCTGCTGGAACTTGCAGAAGAAATTTTAGAAGATCCCTCTCCTAAAAGGTTTGATGCAAGGTTCAGAAGATTTTAACTGTTGAATGTCCATAATCCTTTGCTGGTTGGGAAGGTGCCATTCCCACCACCAACTTTCGCTCTGTAGCTTTGTGCTGCATTGATCGCTCGCTAATAGGTTGTTTGATTTGAGGAATGAGGTGATCCGATGCCATCTCATTCCTAGCCAACTTGTTCGGTTTGAGGAATGGAATGGTGAAAACCTCATTCTTTGCAACCCTCTCGTCTAGGATTGGTTCATCCCTCAAACCAAACACCATATATGTACTTGAGTTCTTGTTGCTAATTAGACAGATGACACTGAACTATGCAATTATAACTTATAGCTTTATTTGCTTAACAAAGGAAATAATATCATGTAGATTATTTTTGGTACGAAGCAAGCTTCAAAAACTCTTGGTGGAATTTGTCCCTCCTAAACTAATACTCCAGGTAACTTTATGCAAAGCAGAGGGCAAATGTTTCTTTTTATGATAAATGGATGCTACTAGCCTACTATCCAACATGTGTAACCATGCATATGCCCTTTATTCTTGAACCTCTTGCAGAAGCTTGTAGAGCTTTTTTTGAAGGGAGTCCAGACAAGTATAAAGAGGGAAATTTATTATTGGCACGCCTACTATGTGAGCTTGCTCTTTCATATTTCCCCATTACATGTTGGTCCCTGTGAAATATGTTAACGGTCGTGGGAACAACGAAATTTCAGGACAAGAGGCTGCCTGGTGGTGCAAGTGCACTGCTCAAACTGGAAGGTAAAATGCCATTTTCCCCTGTATTTCGAAAACCACTGCCTTGTTCTGTATTCAAACGCATAGCTAATCTGTTCGACAGATATTTCAAAATTTCGGGCATATGTGGCCGAATATAGACCTTCAAGACTTGCTTCTGGAACTATCTAGCTTTTGAACTGTTCTCGGAAAATATTAGATTACCTCTGACCATTGGCATTATACATTACAACTTTAACATCTATCAACTTTCCCTTTTTTTTTTTGGCAGAATTTGTTGCCAAGTTCATGAGCATTCACCGCAAGAGCTTGTCAGTTAGCTCATGACCGTGAGCCTTAGATTCTTGATCAGATATGGTGCCGCAAAAATTGATAGAAGTAGAACAACGGGAGCGTGAATCGCTGCAGGTGGTCCACCTGTGACAGAATTTCTGTTTGTGGCAATGGCTTCGCTGTGGGATACATCCGTTTTCCCCTTTTTGTTGCCGTGGTGCTTGCGATTGTGTTGTGCAGTTGGGTTGTGGAGCATCCTTTTTGCTGGTGCCTCCGCAATCGCAGAGTGGTACGCGCTAATTTTTTCGCATTTGGTCTTTTGGTCATGAGACTTGTCGAACTGACTACTCAACGCAACTGGCTTGAATATGTAAAAAGTGTAAAGAATAAGTGCCTACGCGTTATGTGGCACGTGTTTTTTTTTTTTTTTTTGACATGCTGTGGCAACGTGTTGTTGCATACAAATGAAAGCAAACACGTATAATTTTTGCGTTATGGATATCAGCTTCGTATTTTCGAGAGGAAAGAAGTTGCTTTGTGGTTAGGCAGGCTGGATTCCACGAACGAACAACAAGTGGACGAATGGGCGGACAAAGGCTATCAGCCCGTCACGTTCCAGGGCCGCCTGCCTTTGCGGTGCTTTGCTCGGCCGCTCTCCGCCTCCAAGCCTGACCAGTGTGACCACTCCTCCTCGCCCAATTCGAGCTCGCGGGCTGAGAGACCAGCCGGCCTGCACGGGCTCTCACGTGGGGTCAGGAAGGATATTTCGCGGCGCGACACGAGGCTGGTCGGTGGGCCCGCCTCGAAGCCCCGGCATGGAATCATCGGCCGTACGGGCGCGGACCCCGTGGTCGACGTCCCGATTCCCCGTATATTCCCCGGGTCGCCGGACCGGGACGGGAACCAAATGCGGTGCGGCCCTCCCTCTCCTCCCCAGCTCCCACCTCACGCTGCTTCCACTAAAGCGTTATCCCCCACGTGGCGCCATCTGCACCGTCCACGTCTGCGTCACGTGGGCATCGACGGCGCTCAGCCAGGGTGCGGCGAGCCCGGGCCCACCCGTCTCGTCGCGACGCCGAAAAGCGAAGCCCGCGTGGGGCTGTACTGAACTGCAATATCACAGCGAGCCCGTAGCACTGGACAGGAGCAGCGGGCACGAACGAGGCCACTCCGCCGGTTCGCACTCGCATCCTTCTCCTCGCTTTCGCCACCACCAACAGACCTTCCCCGATCAACTCCGGTGAGCGGCCACCTTCTCCTCCTCCTTCTCCTCCTTCATTCTTCCTCTCCGCACTGTTCCAGCCTGATAGATTGGTGGTTGCGTGGAGCGCATTTCCTGCGGTGCGTGCTCATCATGTGTTGTTATCTGTTGCTTCGACGGTTGCTTTTCCTTGCCTGCCGATGCGCCCGTCAAATCGCTTTGCTTTGATGTGCTTTCCCGCGCTGCGATTTGATGGTGCTGTATTATGTGATCAGAAAATGACGGTTTTATTCTGATCTTTAGTTAGGCAGTGTGTGTTTGAGCCTTTAGTTTTTCCCTTCTATTTCCGCTTTTTTTTTCCCTTTTCTTTGTCTTGTGCATTTGGGTGTTCGTCGATGCTCTCCTCCACTGTTGCAAGGACAACGCCAACGTTTTCGTTCGGTATCGTTGGATCTACTCCTACATCGATTTGTTCTCGATAGGGTCGTCTCATCGTGTGTGGTGTTCCTTTTCGAGCTTCCCTTCCTGTTTTGGTTTGCTATAAACGTGTAGCAGCGCTGCAGCCTCGTCGGCTTTCCCCTCGGCCTGCTCTTTCTGAGGATTGTTGCCAATCCGAGATAGGAGTACATTTGTAGCAGCGGGTATGCGTTTCTCTGTTCCTACCAACTACCCTTGTGGATGATTCCATTGTTTGCAAAATATGCTGCTGCGGTTATTCAGGACTAGGTTCTTCTTCGTCTTTGTCTGATACGGTGTTAGTTATGCCACTGATGTCATCTTTTCTCGTACTTTTCGTAATTCTTGACTAAGATCATGGTAGTTCTGATTAATTTATTGCAAAAGTCAGACTGCTGCTCGTAAACTGCATAGGATAGCACTATTCTAACCGCATCCCTTAGCAATCGCTTAAATTAAGTTCGCTTGGTATTTTTTATTGTCCTCTTTCTCCGTGTTGGGTTGAAGTTACTTAGAAGGGCACTTTCCATTTGCCTTTTCTGTGTGACTTCGAAGTTACTCGGAGAAAGAACTTTTCTGTGTTTCCAGTTCCTTGAATCTTGATTGCTTACGGCTCTTAAAGTTATTTGGCTGCTATTGGAAGTTTGCAACATGTTTCGTAAATTATATAATTATTTGGTTTGCAACGGGGCAGGAACGTCTATATTCTGAGATCATTAATACTGTGATTGTTATTCAGTTGAAAACTGCATCCCTTGTTTGGTAAATAGTACTAGGTATCCGTACTCCGGTATTGGTCTTCAAGCAATAGACTGGAGCGATCTTTTCTCTGGAAACTTGAAAATTGCATTATCTTGGTTGCTATTACACAGAGATCAGGGACAGTAGCTTAATCAGGATTCGTGAGATGAAAAAAAGTTGATCTAATGTTGTGCCATTAGTTTATAGTATCTAGTTTCCTGTAGATGCCTTATTATTATGGAAAAAGATAATATTGAGGATCAGGCAACTCATGCACAAAACATGTAAATTCAGGGTCAGGTTACTTTGCGCTAGTGTAGTACATTGAAGAGTGTTGGTGAACAACCTTGTACATGCAAGAAGCAAAATAAGGAAGCTATGTATTCAAAATTCGGCTGCTATTTGAGCATTCTGTTGTCAGAGTTGAAGTACAAGTGCTTAACGAAGTTTTTGAATCTAGTTCATCAGCAACCACTGTTATATTTGTATCATTGGTGCATGGTTGCTGCAGTGGATAATAACCCTTGATGACGTCGTGATTCAATAGCTACGCATATAATATAATAGTATTTTACTAAGCATATTGCCTTCTGCACTCTTTTTTCTCACGATATGCGTAACATTATCCTGTTAAGCTATTCATGTCTGATTCTTATGGTCCTTGATTAAAGAAATTTCCAAATTAATGAAATTGTTTTGAATTATAAAGCCATGGCTGGCGAAGCTGATGGAAACATTCAAACGGGTTCAAGAGCCCCCCCTGCTGCTCTCAATGAGCGTATCCTTTCTTCCATGTCCCAGAAACACGTTGCTGCTCACCCATGGCATGATTTGGAGATAGGTACTGAATGCTTGTTGTTATCACGGGTATTATCAATTTGCTAAGTTTTCTTATGCTATAACATTGTCACCTTTCCATTGCATTAACTAATCTGATGTTTCATCTTTATATTTCTTCAAATGCAGGGCCAGGTGCTCCTGAAATTTTCAACTGTGTAAGTTTCCCTTCCACCACTAGATTGCAAATTTGGTTGGTGTTCCTGATTATAATCGTCATACATAAATTGAGCCTCAAGTGATAGCATGGGGAGTTAGTGACTGAAATTCCTGGCTTGTTTTGCAGTCTTGGATTCCTCAATTTAAAACCTCACTGCATCCATCTATTTCTTGCCGAGACAATAGAGCTCAAGTTATGCTGTACGAAATCAATACTTATGATATTTGAATTTGTTTGGCCGTGATATGTAGGTATAATATACTAGTTCCAACATATCCCACATGTCTTGTAGCATGAATATGCATTAGTTCAACCAAGTCTCTAGTTGTCTTGCTAGGGTGTAGCTACATTGTCAAATCAACGGTTTTGTATATACCAGCTAAGAGTACCTTACTACTTCGATTGGGAATTGTTGATGTTAGGACAGGGTGGTTAGTTAAAAATAGAACTAACCCTGTTAATATTTGTTATAGCCTGAACTCCTTTATTTACTTAGCTGGTGCTTTGGAATATAGCATATCTTTACCTATAGACACCTATAAAGTAAATAACAATTATTGTTATTGCTATTGTCAGGTGGTTGAAATTCCTAGAGGCAGCAAGGTGAAGTATGAGTTGGACAAGTCAACTGGTCTTATCAAGGTGAGTTCCTATTTGATGTTAGAGTAAGTTAGATTTTATTGCATGTGTTAGTTAATTCTGAATAATTTGTTCGTATATGCACATTATAATCCCTTTTGAAACATGCTGAGAGGATGAACAGTACGTCAACTAGCTCTGTTCCGTACAAATTTAGTCTTTGCTTATAAGGAACTAAAAAGAACACATGACATACGAGGATTAGCAATGCATGGAATTATGGAGGACTTACATGCTACACCAGCTTGTTTTTTTACATGGACAATAGTTAATTTGCTCTGTTCCGTGAAATTAAGAGTACGAGGATTAGCAATGCATGGAATTATGGAGGACTTACATGCTACACCAGCTTGTTTTTTTACATGGACAATAGTTAATTGAAGGATTCTTGTTTCAGGTTGATCGTGTCCTTTACTCATCTGTTGTTTACCCACACAACTATGGTTTCATTCCACGCACACTCTGTGAGGATAGCGACCCCATGGATGTCCTTATCCTGATGCAGGTATGTAATGTCTGTAAAGTTTACAATATTCTTGTATCACCAGCTTTACTATAAGCTTTGCATGCACTCACTCTGGCAGGAACAAGTGGTCCCTGGATGTTTCCTGCGAGCTCGTGCTATTGGGCTTATGCCTATGATTGATCAGGTCAAAATTCTGCATCACTTGATTGCATAGAAGTTTCTGTTTCACTTTGACTATGAGCTATTGCCCTGTATTTTTTCCATATAATTTTGAGATCAACTATTGTGTTAACCTTGAGCGAAGGCAGCAGAAAACTTGAAAGACTTATGGTGCTCTGTATAAATTGTTTCTATATCAAAACTAAGTTTGTACATCTTAATCACCATGCAATATCAATAGGGAGAGAAAGATGATAAGATCATAGCTGTCTGTGCTGAGGACCCTGAATTCCGTCACTACAAGGATATCAAGGAGCTTCCCCCGCATCGCCTTCAAGAGATCCGTCGCTTCTTTGAAGATTGTATTTCTCTTAAACTATATCCGTAGCTCATTCATTGTTGCATTGCTGATTATCATCTGCTGTTACTAGAGTCCAATTGTTATATTTATGCTAAATTTGACAGACAAGAAGAATGAGAACAAAGAGGTTACCGTGAACGAGTTCCTCCCAGCAAAAGACGCCATGGACGCAATCAAGTACTCCATGTGAGTTTTGCCCTCGCATAATACTCTACCAATTTGCCTTACGCAAAATCAATCTATTCACTAATTTGTTTCAAATATTATACCACAGGGATCTATATGGCTCATACATCATTGAAAGCTTGAGGAAGTAATCTCCAGCTGCTCAAATGCAAATGCTGCATATTTTACTCAGCAGCTTAGCGACACCATGACATGTGTTAACATGCACGAACTGAAATCATGAGCAACGGATGTAACCTGCTATTCATGTTTAGCATTGTCTTTTTTCCCCATCATATGCCATGTCAAGCCCAAGAACTTGACCCTTACTGAAAGTTATGGCATCAAACCGAGACTCTACAGAACGGTTGCCTGATAGGAAAACATTCATAATTGCTCATTTGCCTAGCTTCATTGCGCAATCAGATGCAGTCTGCTCGCGATGAGCTTATCTTTTGTTTTTATTGTTGTGTTGGCGAGATGCTGATCACTTGCTGTTGGTGACTGGTATGTTGCTACAGTACAGGCTGTAACCACGTCAGTAGTTGTCAGAAACGTCAGCGCTGAAGCTAGACAGGTTACATGTAAAGCAAATACCGCCTGGTTAATAGTTCGATTAGTTGCCCTAAAAAAATAGTTCGATTAGTTGCCCTAAAAATAGTTCGATTAGTTCAGGTTATGTTCAACGCTTCAAGCACGCCGAAATACCAATCTTGGTCAATAGTATTATGTATACTAGTCTTAAACTACAGAAATGGTAGAGATCTGAAGAGCATGTAGAATTAACAGAACTTGGAAATGAACTATAAAAACGTGCTGCTTTATTCAGGATTACCAACCTTTTACAGTACAACGAGCTACACTCTGAAGTACAAAGTATCAAGTTACCAGACAATCTGAATCATCTGAACACACAGATGTTCCGAAACCACTACCATCGTGCCTCCCAAGAAACTCTAGGATTACAGCACTAAGACCGAAACAGCCTCAATCTCTCAGTAATGCTCTAGGTGTAATACTGTGCAATAGGAGGATTAAGCGCCAAGCACATGAAGCATGATAGCATTCTGAGCGTGCATTCTATTCTCAGCCTGGGGGAAGACAATTGAGTTGGGAGCCTCGATCACACCATCTGTCACCTCCACTCCTCTTTCTGCAGGCAGACAATGCATAAGGTAGGCCTGTGGACCAGCAATCTCCATCAGCGCTTCATCCACCTGAAAGATCAAAGAATAACAGATTAGCAGAGAGCCATCAGTGCAGCATCATTGCTGAGATAGTGTAAACAAAGATATGCGCAGGTGTTCCACATCCCTGTACAATTGTCACTATCACTAGGTATAATTTTGAGAGCGTCTATCACTAGGTATAATGGTTTTTAAAAGAAAAGACTACATTCTTCCTGAAGTACCAAAATATTGATACTCTCCCGTTTCCAGTAAATCATCTGACCTAGCACAAGTATACCTAGTGCACAATCATATCCAGCAAAATTAGAATGATTTGTGGTAGGCACCTATTTTCCAGTCAGTCTGATCGATATGAGACAAGATCAAAAGCAGGATGAGGAGAGATAGACGAACCATGAATCCTTGGAACTTCTGTTTTCTATATTCAGCTTCTTCCTTCTGGCCCATGCTGGCCCAAACATCTGTATAAACAACATCTGCTCCCTTAACTGCTTCCCTGACGTCATTTGTAATTTCAATCTTACTGATTCCAGCACTCTTGGCAATCTCCACGGTCTTGGCATCTGGCTCAAATCCCTTGGGGCAAGCACATACAAAGTGAAAAGGAAGTACAGCAGCCAATAGAAGCCACGAGTGCACAATGTTGTTTCCATCGCCGACATAGACAACCTACATAGTAGCCGAAAAGGTTGGAGACGACTGACATGAAAAAAAAACATAGAGAATATTCAGTAAGTCTTGGCACATCGAATGGTTTACCTTGGTGTTTTCAATACGACCAATGTGTTCAATCATAGTAAGTGCATCAGCCATTATCTGGCATGGATGGTTATAGTCTGTGAGACCATTTATGACAGGTACAGATGCATATTTTGCCAAGTCCAAAATATCCTGCCAAAACCATATGAGTTGTTAGGAAGACAGATAATAAAACTATGTTCTTCTATTAATGCAACGTACACAGCTTCCAGCATGTTCCAAGAAGAAAAAAAAAGAAGTTAAGAAGACTGTGTTGGAACCAAAGAGGAACCGATGTTGAGTGAAATTATCTATGGCTAATGCTTGGAGGTAGAATGGAAAATGTAAATTCAGACAATCGTAAGAACATACAATGAACCTACTATGGTCTGATGTTTAGTATATCAAATAAAGTAGGCAAGCAAGAAGCCACATAAGATAATTTCCAAAACAGTAATATTTTCATGGACCAAAACATATTTGAAGGCTGCCCATTAGATTGATAGAATGAAACAAAGTTACTTTGCCAGTAAAATCTACACTAAGTTGAAGTCGTATTTCATCTTGATCAATTTTCAGCTTGAGAAAATATAGCTTTAACTGCCCCTCTTATGCTCATGGTTTTTAGGTAGATCTCTGATTGCTGAGCTTAAGCAACATGACAAAGACAGATGAAATATGTAAAAAATTGATCAAATGTACGTGCTTGCAGAATCTACTGCTTAATAATTCTCTCGAGGAATTCTTGGTTGTGCAACTCACATACCTGATGACCAAAAACCCTAGCCATAATGATGTCATTATAGCCAGAAAGTACTCGAGCAACATCACGAGTTTCCTCACGCTTACCCATCTGGATATCATCAGGACCCAAATAAACGGCATGCCCACCAAGTAAGAAGAATCCTGTCTCAAATGATACACGGGTCCTCATTGATGGCTTGGCAAAAATCATTGCCATTGACTTTCCTTTGAACGGTTGGAAGCTCCTGTCTCCAGACTTTAACATTGCCTTAACCTCAATCGCCCGATTAAGGATTTTCATGATCGTCTCCTGTCGAAATCATTGATATGAAGGAAATCCTTATGAACCTGTTTGACTGCAAGAAATTTCTAAAGTCAAGAAAGGAGAGTGTATATGCAGAAAATTTTACATGTTCAGTAATCAAAGCTTCTCTTTGAGGCCTAAATCATTAAGTCACATATGATTGTTCCAGAGGATCAAATTCAGAACTAATATTATGTTAGACTGGTTGTCTCTGTGTATTTTACACCGTGCTGAATGGCGAACCTCAAATTTTTACAGCAGAAACAGGCTAATGTCAATGCAACGAAAATTCAAACTACAAAAAGTATCAGTGTAGAAAGACCAAAGGAAAATGCTAGGTTTAGAGTACATTGTGACAAGACAATTGGTCCCTTCATGTTCATGATTCGCGTAAGTAGCATAGTCTCCGAGCAAGGCGTATCATAGATCATTTTCCATTCATCTAATGGCTACGCAAAAAACAAAAATAAGTAGCCTGAAAATCGATGTAGGCAATGGTGCATCAACATAGCATCCACACTTCTCAGCAGCGTTCATTTCTAGTTCGAAGGGGGGAAACTACTTAAGACTTTCGAACTATCAGCAACATTTGTGTTAACACATATTCACCATTAACGTTCCAAACCATACAAGCTTCGCAATTTGTCGGACCTATAACTACTTACTTCCCCATCGTCCAATCGCACGAGCATAATCCATAACCCCCATCAGAACCCTAGCTATCAGCCTATCAATCGAGCTAAACCCCATCAGGAAACAAAAAGAAAAATGCTTCAAGGCGAGTTGAAGTTCTAACCATCTGTCCCCGAGGAGGCGGCCACGGGGCTGGACACCGCGGCGGCCGCGACACCGCGCCGGGCAACGGAGCAAGAGGCGGCGGCGATTGGCCGAGCGGCGTGAGCAGGGAGGGCGAGCTGCTGCCGGAGGCCGCGGGAAGGGGCGCGGGGGGCGAGGGAGAGGTGGCCGCCGGAGGTCGCCGTCGCCGCCATCGCGGATGGCGCGGTCGCGTTCGATGGGAATGCTGAGGCGAACGCAAGGAAGGACAGGTGTGATTGATGGGTGCGGGAGTGGAAAACTCGGATACTGGCCGGAGTAGGAGGATTACGGGATTTGTTTGGACGGAGGCGATTAGGGGGTTCATTCAGCAGTACAGAACTTTTTAAGGGTTGATCTCATAAAAAAAAACTTGTTTAGGGTTTAGCTGCTAGGTTAGGTGAATCGGAGAGAGGCATACGTTTTTTTTTTGGGAACTGGAGAGAGGCATACGTAGCACCGCTAATTGGTGCACGCGCGCTAGCTGGGCCGCCCGTGCACAAGTTTTAGATAATGAAAGGATTAGGGGTGGGCGTTCGATCATACCGATGTTTTAGTCGGTTTTTTCGGTCTTTTCAATTTTTGGTAATTTAGAAATGCTATTCGAAATGACAACGAAAATTTAGGTACTTGACAACTTTAGGTACCTAAATTTCGGTTCGGTCTTCGGTTATACCAAATTATCCAAATTGGCATTAATTTTCTAAGAAAAAATGAAATAAATTTAATTATACTCAAAATACACTATGCAATCAACTTGATAATGAGTTACCATTATACAGGAGAAACATGAATATGATGAATGAGTAACAAAGGATGTTATGTGACCATAGTTTGAGTTTATGTGTTAAATCCTACATCATAATACTAATTTGGGTAGTTTAGGTACTCAAGGGTACTACCCGAAATTGAACAATAAAATTCGGTTACCTAACTCTAGTACCCGAAGACCGAAATTCCGGTTTTTTATATCTCGGTCTTGGTTTTTACGATTTCGATGTTTGAGTATCGGTTTTTATACCCACCTCTAGAAACGACAAGTCACTTAAGCCAGTCTCAATTCCCCTAAAAATAACTTAAGCCAGTCTCAATGCACGGTTAATGAATTCGTTGCTAACCTCTTCGATTCCACGCGCCCATTGTCGCCTCTGCAAACTCCTCCAACCACGGCACTCCCATGTCTACCCCAATCACTGATGTCTTTGTCTACCCCAATCATTTAGAGCATCTTTAAGAGAGCCTCATAAACTCCCTTAAATCAAAATATTGGGATTCAATCAAAACGATCATCTCCAACAGCACCCCAAAACCACCCTCCCTGTTTTTTCATAGCCCCTAAACTCTCCTCATTTAGATTAGGGGCTCCCATTCCTTGTTTTTCTAATAAAATTAATGTTTTGTGGCCCAATCAAAAGTGTTTTAATCCACTTTTAGGGGAGGACTGTTGGAGGAGGAGAGAAAAATTCTCTCATAATTTTTTGGTTGCTCAAAAAACAAGTTTATAGGTCAATTTTAGAGTATCTCCAAGAGAGCTTTATAAACCTCACTTAAATTTAGTTATTAGAATTTTAGGCAAAAAACTATCTTCAAGAGGCCCCAAAACAACCCTCAACTTTCCCATAGCCCCTAAACTCTCCTCATTTGTAGCTACAAACAGGGGAAGAATAAGGCCCCTATCCTTTCTTTTTCCATTACAATTAATAGTTTTTTGCCCCAAATGCTGATGTGGCCCAATCAAATTTGTTTTGATCCACTTTTAGGGAGGGACTGTTGGAGGAAGGAGAACAAATTGCCCCTTATAATTTTTTTGTTGCTCTTAAAAATAAATTTATAAGCCAATTTTATAGGGTTTTCTTGAGATACTCTTATGAAGTTCTTTGGAGATGCTCTTATGTCCTTTATATACATATGGCCGGCATCACACACAAGTGCACAATTCAACTTTAGACTTCAGTATGGTTTATTCACAGGCCTCCGCGGATGCTCTATGATGAAAGTTGTTGATCAAGATAGTACAGATGAAGTGAAAGGGGTCTTGGCCTAATGGTTAAGGCAACTGAGTAGCACCTTTGAGATCCTGGGTTCGACTCCTGGTGGGAGCGAATTTTTTAGGATTTAACGGCATTTGTGCTTTCAGCGGTAGGCGACGTGGCCGTCGACAGCGAGGCGCCAGTGGTGACTTCGGGAATCTGGAGAATTTGCCGGCTCAGTCTTCGAAGATGCTCATAGGGGTAAGGTTTGCGTATGTGCGTTCATAGGGGTGGGTGTGCGTGCGTTGTGAGTGTCTGAGTTGTACTGTGTAATTTCTCAAAAAAAAAAAAAAAAAGATGAGGTGAATAATCAACGGTGATCACTAAAGTTTGTCTTGGGACCTGGTGCCCGTGCATCAGGATGGACTAATGTAGCTTGGCCAGTGAGCTTCTTTATTTATTTTTTTACGGTCAAATGAGAAGATTACATTTGAAAGTGAGCTCCTTTATGTCCAGAAGCCATGGAGGACATTCCTCCTCTCTCCAACCACCACTGAGTGTTGCGCATCTTTAGATGAAGCACTCAGGTGCTGAACTGAACGGAATTCTCGACGTCACAACATGGTTGTATGGTGAAATCACAGTGAATTTCACAAGCCCACCTAATGTGAAATGGGCATCAGAGTTGCTATGTTTGTGATGTTTAAGCCCAAAGTATCAGTGGTCTACAAAATTTACTCTTTTAATGATCTTTTGGGGTATATAATTTTAGTTCTTACTTATGAAGAGTAGTTGTAAAGTGATATCTCATAAGCACAACATTGAAAAGCCATGGCACCCTGATTGGTTAAAAGTAAGTGAGCCGTGAAATTGTCTTGTGTTTGTCAAAATATACTTATCCTACTCTTACATCTATTATTATAACTTGCATTTGGTATTAACACAATAATTTTGAACTAGACCTCACGCAAATCCTATAAAGATCAAAACCACCTCGACATGACAAAACAAAATTATTGACATACCAAGATGCAATATTTACAAGCAAAGCCATCAATGTGTTTGACTACTTAGCACTAGTCGGAAGGAGATGCATAACTCCAAAACGATGAGGAAGGCGTTGAATCGACCAACAATTGAATATACTGATTCACAAAACAAAGTCGATGCTATATGTGATAAACATGTAACGCACGACCTTGTGGTTTACCATCTGGATCCCTCCTTCCGGATCAGTAACCATCTCGTCGCCAACGAGCACATCAACCTAAGCAGGCTCAGGTATCTCGCCAATTTAGAAGACTTTAACAATGCAAAACTTGCGTTGGCCAAGGTTGAGGAGATTGACGCTATCGTGTTCCAGGCCTCAGGTGCCTCGACATATGTCCATGTGTGCTTCAGACTTCAGTTTGGCAGCTGGTGATCCATGAAAGAGAGGCCCGCTGCACATAGCTGATGGCTCCTGGCGGCAAACGAGCAAAGCCCTCGAAGGGGAGCACCCAGTCGCCATTAACTCGGCTCCATTCGCGATCTATCGCGTCGAAGCAATAGGTGTTGCCTTGGACATTTGACACACAAATGGTCGCATATGGTCTTGGATGTCGTCTCACTAACATTTTTTTGTAGCTTCCTCTGCATCTTGAGGACGTCGAAGTGGCGAGACTCGTTTTCCTCCGTAAATACCCGTGGGTGGTGAATGAAGGTGCACACTTGCGATGTGCTTTTAGGGGTAATGGTTACCTTCAAACCTTTAGTTTGTTCAAATAAACTAGTTTTTCTATAATTATAGCACCCGACGATCACCATTCTTTTCATCATCCATGAAGCGATGGAGTTAGCCAGAAAGTTCTCTAAACCAGAGATCAAACATGCGAGGTGTTAACACGATTTCCTCCTCTACTCGAGTCCACTGCCCGGCGTGTACCCGATGTCCACGTTTTACCTTCCGTTCTTACCGTGCGATCATAATCGATGGTGTGTTCGTCATCCGGTTAAACTTATCCAGGGTGAAAAGTTTTTATTGTACGGGCATTGCATCGTGGTGTTGTTTCATTGGCTCTATCCAACGTAATGGGTCCTTCCTTCAGCAGCCGTGCATTCATGCAACTGACGTAAATGCGGTGGGTGGCCAGCGTCCTCTCCTCATCCCCGTCTCGTCCTCTCCGCGGGATCCAATCCACCGCGGCCGCTCCTACCTCCGTTCGGATCCGGCACACCGTTCCTCCGCTCGCGGTGACCTGGCGCCCTCATCACCCCCGCAGCAGCGCCCCCCCCCCCCCCCTCTCCCCCGTGAGCGGCTGCCATGGCACGCCTTGCAGGACGGCGCAGCGACGACGAGGACGGGGCGGAGGGCGCCGGCAGCAACGACGAGGACGGGCGGACGGCGCCGGCGGCCACAAGTAGCCGCGGTTGTACAAGAACCAGACCATCGGGCTAGAGGAGTGCTTCAAGATGCACATCACGCTCAACCCCGTAGCCCCTTCTTCCTCCTTGCCTGATTAAGATTCAATCTTTTTTCCCTGCCGTTGCTTGCTCTGTGTTGTTGTCTTCTTCCTCTCTTGTTCTGCTGTGTGAGTTTAGGTTTTCGAAATTGTGATGGATTTAGGGTTTCACCTTTGTTTTGAGTATGCGCGGCCAGAGAGTGCCAGGGCATCTTCTTCCACTTTTCTTTTGGGGCAAATTTTTTTAACTGGTGCTTCTTGCAGTTTTGTGGAGCTCCTTGCGTTTCCTTGTCACAGATTTCGTTTTCCTTTTTTTCTCTCTCATTCTGTTTGAGTTCCCTCTCATCAGTTTCACTTTCCCTTGAATGACTGCATCCAATACAGGAAGGTGAATAGGGTGTGTAACTTCCAGCATTTTTGTTTCTGGTTTCTTCCTCAACCTACATCCCAGTTTTTATGCCTCTTGTATTTCTATCTATTTCATAAATGGTGCCTGATCCCTTTCAATTTCCTTAGGATAATGCGAACAAGGCTGGAACATATGAGGTAATCCAAAAGATTTTGGAGAAACCATTGTATGATGTAGGTTATGAGTGAAAAACTGTATTTCTTATGTTTATTCTACTTGCCACCTCCAAAGTTCCTTCTCCCGTAACATTCTGGTCATCTTCGGGCCGCTAGAACAAGATGAATCAAATCTCCCCTGTTCCAGTATTTTATATTTTACGCATTTACTATGTGAACATTTTAGAAATGTGAAATACAAGATTCTGTATCGATAGGATTGTTTGTAACACAATGCTGCAAGCAAGAAGTTCAGAGGCAATGCAACAAAGTTGTGCTGAAATCCGGTGAAATTTTCAGGCATTCGAATAAGTATTGCACTTGCAGAGCCATCTTCAAATGATTGAAATTTGAAATGTATTCGTGACATATTTCCTAGCATAGATCCCCAAATCACCAGTTATATTTTAGCCATGTGACCTTGATGAGCTTATTGTTCTCTTGGCCCTAATTGGATATCATTGTTGGCCCTAATTGGATATCATTGTTTGCATTAGCTGTTTACTTTGAATCAGCACACAACATGTTTTGCGATGATTCAGTTCAGCATGATTGCATCCATTTTGTACTTTATTGGTTCTTATAGCTATTTTAAGTTTATATATGGGCATTGTACATTATAGGAACCTTTTTGGCAATGACATCCGGTTGTTGATATACGTCATAAATAATTATTATTTTGCCCTGCCAATTTTGTTTAAGTTTGGTTGCAGTTACGTATTTCTAGCAACTAGCTGCTGCATGATTTATTAAATTGATAGTTCAGGCATTGAACAGGCCCGCAAAACTTTGTCATTGATTTTATATTAATTTTAGATCAATTTTCAGCATTGGTATTTTCATGGGGACAATGTCATGGAGGCTGATAAAAAAGCAGGGTCCACTGTGGATTATAGTGGCATGATCTTCTTGTATTACAGGTGACTAATAGCGAAATGGAAGTACAGCTTGCTGTTCAGCATGTGGTTTATATTTTCATTACTGTTTCTTTAATCTTCTTGCTGGAGCATGTAATTTTCAGTTGGTAATTCAAAGTGCAGTTTTTTTTGTTGTTATCATTCATCTTGTGTCGGTGTAATCGACTTTATCTGAATAAAACAAGCAGTGGAATGTTGAACAGTTTTGTCGCATGGCTTTGCAGAATGGACAGTTAATTTGCATACTGCATGTTGTGTTGCTTCTATGCTGGAAAAAAAAAAGAATTCAAATATATTGCTTTTGTCCTGATAGATTTTCTTTCATGTAAGAATCAAGTGTTTCCACCCTTATCTGTATGAGTATTCATATACTTCCTGAATGAGGTTAGTGCCGCTTCTGTGGGGGGCTGCTCTTCCGTGTTGGCAATGCGAAGTGTGGCCTGAAAATCGATGTAAGTTTTTTTAACCTAATATGGTCATATTCAGTGATATTCATGTAGCCAGTGAGAACAGTTTTTTTTGCTCTGCATGTGTCAAACTGTGTAATTTTGGATGCTACATGTTATTTGCTAAGTATCATGTTCTTTGATTTTAGGATGAGGTGTCCTTGTATTTGCTAATATGGTTTGGAGAAGTAGATGGTGTGGTATTCTGCTAGGGTTATTTCATATGGACTGCTTGCTAGGAAGACTGCAGGTAAAGACTTCAGCCTTAAGATGTTCAGAATTTGTGAATTATACTAGCTAGAACCTGCACATTTCTCAATCAGAATTTTAACATAACTTTTTGCTTACTACTGTGTGCCGTTTTCATTGATCATTAATCTGAATAAGTAAAGGCAACCTTTACCTGATCATAAACTAAGTGCTTCGTTCTTGGATTATGTACCATTTCGAACAGAGGAAAACACATATTCTTCATCTCACTCTTACCATGTTTTACAAGTTTGCCTTCCAGGTGATGATTTCTGTTCAGTAACATAATGGTGACCTTGCATGTCCTATCTTTTAACTATTATGACGGGCATGTCGATCTTGGATCTCGGGTATTGATAGCTTATTTTGTGTCATGGGTAGCAATGCCATTCGTTATTACTCTGATATATACTTTCCTTGGTGTTGAAGCTTGATATTCAAGATGTAAAAAAAAAGCTTGATATTCAGGTAAATAGTTGAACAAGTGGAACGGTTGTTTTCTGCATGTCGAAATGCGAAACCAGATATTTTTTGTTCTAGAACCATTTAAATATTGAATCTCCTTAATCGATTGTAACTTTCTTTGTGGGTTGTACTTAATATGTCACATGTAGCCTTTTTCATTCAGCTCTTTTCCAAAACTTTATGTGCCTGTTTTGATCCAGCCATATGGTGGATGATAGTAATGTACTAATATAGATAGCAGAGCCTCCAATGCTGCCTGGCTCTGAATTTGGGTTCAGACGTGGGGTATTTTGGTTTCCCTAAGTGTTCACCTTGGCCAAAAGTTTCTCCAAATAATGGCCAAATGCAGTTTGGAACCTCGCTGAGTGTTGTTCAATTTTTTCTTTTTGAGGAATCCACAGCAGGGGAAACCCCTACTATGGAGTGCTGTTGGATGTAAGATGAATGATTGTGCGCTCCTCCAACGCTTGTGTGTGAGTAACTTCTCTTTTTCTCCAATGTCATGATGCACATCCACGATGCATTCATAAATGGCTATCAAAATTTGGTGGGGAATATGGAAAGAAAGAAATCGTAGAATTTTCCAAAACAAGGAGCAATCCTACAACAAGACTGTTGATGCCATTTTAGAAGAGATCAAGCTCTATAGACAAGCAAAGAGTTAGTAACTTGACCTTCTCAGGCCTTTTTCTTTCCTTTTTACATGTAGCTGCTTTTTCATTTTATTTTCAGAGACCTGCAATATGTACTGTAACCCCCTTTTTTTCCTTCTTACTGAATGGGCAGCTCTCCTGCCTACCTTTAAAAAAAAATAGCTAATCCATGCCACAGTATCATGTAGGTTTTTTGAACTCTATAGTTTGCTTTCAAATCAAGGCTGGTAAATGGTCTATTTTTTCCTTCTGTGTATATTTTTTTCCTTTTCATTAATGGTTGTTTAATGGAAGAACTAAGAAGCAATTGTTGTGTTAGTTCCCATCATCCCATGAGGTTAATTGCTTATCATTCAATCACTGTATATAATAAAAACGTCCCTAAAAATGCAGGTTGATTAAATTAAATCAAAATGCTACGTGCTATTGCGATATGATTATCTTAATATAAAGGGTATAGTTTATGCTTGCTCCTTTCACTTTTAGACAATTTACTGCAATCACTAGCCACTATTGTACGGTTCGGTTTTAAAAGGTTCTGACAGATACACATCAATACCAGCTGTATTGCGTTTTTAGTATATAATCCGCTGGACTGATTTTAACCGGTGATTTTGTGCAGGCAAAATTAAGATGACAGTATAGCAAGACAAAATTAAGAGTCAGATTTTCATAGGTCAGTGGTGTTACAGGTGAGGTGCCTGAGCATCAAGAACATGAGGAAATCTTACAGGTTGCCTGAGCTAATAGATTTGTGTGAAGGGATAATGTACATCCTATGATTTCAAAGCTTGAACCCATACAAAGTGTCACCTTATGTGTTTTCATTGTTTACTGTGTTGTATGTATATGAATTCCAAATGTTTCATCGCAGAAAAAAAATGCCAAATATATATGTGCATGAGATGTAAAATGTCATTCCAACTGAACTGTGTAGCGGTTACTTCTTAAATAGGTAATTAAGGAACTGTGATTAGGTTACTCTGTGATTTTTTTTTTGAACTGTGTTATTGTGACTTGAAGCCATTTAGAGCTATTATCCCCATTCTATTTTGATATTTCAGGCTTTGAGTAGTGTATTGTAACTGTATCAACACATTCCCTTCCATACAACAATACGTTCATTTGCCTGGTTTGAGTAGATAGAGACTTACATGCCTTTATTACAAATACAAGTATAAAGACCTAAACTTTCCGATGTTGTATATTAATAAACTGCGAATTTGCTTAGATGTTGTATCTTAATAAACTGCGAATTTTGATTTTCTTATGACTCTTCTCTCTATATAAGCTGAGCAGACAAACACCCAACATCAGTACTACTTTTCCAAAGCATCTGTTTAGGCCATCAATTTATACAAATCACATTTTCTGAAAACTATTATAAATCACATAGTAAATCATCAAGCGGGGCGCGAAGGCGCGCCGTATACCACTAGTATGTATCAGTTGAGCTTTCGAAAACCGATATATCAACACTAGACTCATCAGGCGCGCTCCGCCGCGCCCATCTGATCCTTTGCGTTAAGATGCTGTAAATTTTTTTTGCTCTCTCTCTCTGTTAAACGTTGTGTGCATTTGGATTGAGACTTTCTTGCAGGGCCTTTGATGCGTGAGGGCTAGAAACGAAAAATGAATAAACAATGCTGGCACCAAACTCGTGAACAAAATATTGGAAGCTGGGGTTGTCGGTCGTCCAGCCACGTAGTGCTCCCGTGTCCACATTGCATGTTTCCTCACCTTTGTTTTTCTTTCTTTAGCTGCCACGTGCGGAAGACACAGGCCAGCCACGGCATTCAGCTTCAGCCGCCGCACTGCCGCAGTGACCCGGCTTCGTTCTCATCGCCTGCTCTCCCGTGAGTCCACTCTCCAGAAACAAATCCTCACAACTCCATTCGGAGCTTCCAAGGCGTTTGCAGCATCTCGATAGACACCAGCATCTTTGGGAGCCGATTCTTCTCCATCAAAACAGCTACGCACAAGCATCTCTCTTTCTTTGATTCAGTCCACCGCTCTCAGCTAGCGCGATGAATCCGTGCCGCCACCTCCAATCCCCCAGCATGCACCACAGCGGCAGTTCGCCTCCATGCATTGGCGTCGCTCCGCCTCTTCCCACCACGCCATCTTCACGTTGCATGTGCCTCTGTCAATGAAGCCCCGGGTGGGGAAATGAGGCCCAGCCACCAGCCGAGCTCTTCGTCGGCCTCGCCGCTGTCCGGTGGCTTCAAGCTCGGCGTCGCGCACACCCCACGGTCGAGGTGCCCCACTGCGTAGCCACCAGTGTCGCGGTCCACGCCCGGGCTGTCGCCGGCCACCGATGTACGGAGGCATTGTCGCCGGGGACGGTGGCCACGCAGCTGTAGAGGCGACCCAGCCTCACGGTGAGCGAACGCGTCCTCCAGAAAGGTGTGGAGGGTGGAATCCTACAGGTGCTCTCAACGCCATTGATGCTTGATCTAGAGTTGAAAGAAAAGCTGTTTTGTAATACATGTTAATTAAAAATTATCATCTCCATTTTCTCTCTCTATTTCTTCTAGATGGAGACTTTCCTGGATGTGTTTTTCATACGGTGTTCTAGTTTGCATGAGTTATGGCGGTTTTTTTTTTCTCTTCCCTTTCTTTTCTATGATGTTGCTTGTTGTTAGCATGAGAGGCCATGGAAATCATGCCCGCACACCAGTCGAATGTAGTGTGGAGGCCCGTGATGGCGTCCAGCCACGGCCGAGGTGCATGGAGAGGCTCGGCCCGCTGCCTTTCTCATCAGCCTCAAAGGACATCATAGCCCAACCTCAGAGCAACCGATGCGCGTCACCACGAGAGGTTAGGCCACGACAGTAACAAAACGCGCGTCAAAACCGGAAAAGCACCACGTCGGTGAAATCTGTGTGGAGCGGCGGCAGCGACGCGCCTTCAGCTTTAGAGTATTTGCAAAAGTTTTGTAACATTACAAATTTGTTTCATAACGCTAGTACTAGTAATTTGTAATAGTCAAAAAACATATCAGTGATCGTGTCAATATTCAAAACGAAACGCTGAGGAAGATCATCTTCTACCATATAAAAATGCACACATCCCTTTCTTTCTCCCTAAGATTAGCAGACTCTCGTTCACGGATGACGCTTGAAAGGCCTTGTCGCGCAAGCAAGAATCTGACTCGTGACGGTCTGACCTGACCTCTTCCATGGAATCGAGTTGGCCCTCCCTGGTGTCAAAAAAAAAAAAAAGAGTTGGCCCTCCCGCTACGTCGTCGTCCGTTGCCTCACCGTTCGCCATTTGACCCTGACCCTTCCCCACCAACAGAGACACCAACCAACCGGAAGGCCCAGGGCGTGTCCAGAAAGCCACACTTCCACGTGCACGAGAAAAACCGGAACCATCCACCCGGGCGCACCGCGCCCTGACCCACCGCGTGCGCCACTGCGCGCGTCACGTGGTCAACTGAGCCAACTGAGAGCAGCGCTCGGTCGGTCTCGGGGCGTGTTCGGCGTTTTAGAGTCTAAAATTTAGAGGGGTTTAAACATAAAGAATCTTGTTTTAAATAAAGTTTAATTACAAAACTAACTGCAGAACCCTCCTCTAAATCGCGAGACGAATTTAACGAGGGTAGTTAAGCCGTGATTAGACGATATTTACTGTAGCATCACTGTAGCAAAACATATATTAATTAGGCTCATTAGATTCGTCTCGTAAAGATGTACCCATCTGTAAAAAGGTTTTGTCATTAAACTTTATTTAATACTCCTAAATAATAAGATTCTCTTTAGAGTTAAATTTTAGAGGGGTCTAAACGGTGAAACGAACACACCGTCCGTCCCTTTGCCAGCTCTGCCCCCACACGGCCCCGGTGCGGGTTGGGAACCGACACCCAACAACCCCTCGCGCGTACGCCACCCAACTCGGTTCCGCGAGACCGGTCCGTGCGCCCACCCGCGCGCACCCAGCACGAAAATCAAATCCCGGAACCGCACAGCCGCGCGGCCCACCACCTGCCACGACGCAGCCCCGCACCGTACGCACGAGCAGCCGAGCCGAGCATACAGCCACCACGCGCTTGGCGCCTCCCCGCGGCCTTTCCCTGTCTTTCCCTCCAAGAACAGGGGAGGGCAGCCGCCGCGCGCGCGCCCAACCCGACCAGCCGCTGACAGCGGGCCCCGCGGCCGCGCCGTGGAAGGGACGCAAGGGATTGGGTGCGGCGCGGCCGTGGCAGCTTTCCATTTTCTTTCGTGTTCTCCACTCCCATCTCCAGACTCCAGCTCTCTATTCGTTCGCGCAGTAAAAAAGCGGATATGTATAAAAAATATCTATATATATAGATACTCCTAGATAAATCCACCGGCAAAAATCGCGCAGCTTCCCTTCCCTTCCCTTTTGTTCTTGTTGCCTAGCTCCAGGTTGGTCTCGCCCTCGCTCGCGCCGCTTATTCTGCCCGGCCCCATAAATTCGAATCCAAACGCAACCTGCGCTGCTGCCTGCGGCCGGACGTGGGAAAGGAAACAACGAGAAAACAAAGGACAACGCCGTCTTCTCTTCCTCGAGGGGCGGAGCAGGCGCTATCAGCTGGCGAGCTAGGGTTTCCCTCTCGCTCGAGCCGCCGCGCCGCCGGACCCCCGACCCGGTCAGGTGAGTACCGCCGCCGCCCGCCGACGAATCTTACCTTCCGTTCCCGTTGTGCGGGGTGGGGTTGCAGGGCGAGGAGGATCTCGCGCCGGTTTGGAGCTTGGTTCGGGAGGCTCCTGCCAGGCTGCTGCGCGGCGGGTTTAGTTTACGGGGAGATGATGGGGTCGCGCCTGATCTGGAGGCGTTGCTGGGTCGTCGGAGACGCGGATTTGGGTGCTCCTCTTCCGCGTTGGTGGGAATTGGTCGGGTTTTTGGTCAAATTTTGAAATACAACTGTTCGATTTGTGACTCGTCTGAACCAGGCGTTCGTTCCCGCGATTTCGTGTTGGTTTGTGTAATCACAGGTTGGGGAATATTGAGCGTTCCCCTTTTCTCGGTGAATGGTTTGTGCGGCTTATCGGCATCTCATGCCGGCCGCTTTTTCAAAGGATAGGGCGCGTACGTGTTCCGCTGGAGATGTTTCCGAATATTTTGGATCGGAATCCCCCAACCCGCTACAATTTCGTCCCCGCGAATAACGAAAGGGACTGATTCATTTTGACCTTATGTGTTTGTTTTCGATTTCGTTTTCAGGGCCTCGTTGATGCCAGGGAGGTGAAGCCACCGGTGATTCAACTCCGTTTCCGGCAGCCGCAGCCCCATGCCGACCATCACACACTACGTCCTGGACCCCTTCCTGGAGACTGGGTCCCAAGCGCAGACCCAGAAGGTCGCGTCCAAGCCGCCGCCCGTGCCTCCATACAAGGCCGCCGAGAAGCCGAAGCCGATACCTGTGCCGTCTGCTCCTCCTGTTAGGACGCAGACGTCGCCAGCTCTCTATGCCACGCCTGAGAGCACGCCTCTTCCAGAGTCGCCCTCCTCGTTCCCTGGAACCTGGTCGCCGTACCTCATCAACCATAAGCGACGGGGGGCCTCTCTTGCCAAGACACTTTCTCTTGGTGATTGTGGGAGTGAGAGCAGCCAGCCGATGCTCCCTGTGACGCTGCCTCCTTTGCCAAAGAGGAGTGAGCCCATTGAAGTGCAGGAGCCTGAGTTTGCGTTTAAGCAAGCGGCCAATGGTCAAGCTGAAGGTCACAGTGGTTTGGAAGAGGTTTTGGACCAGGAGAATGGTATGCTTCAGAAGGACTCTGTGACGACAGTAAATGAGCATAATCTGCCTGAGTTTGAGTTTCAGCATGGAAGTCTTGATGCATTAGTTAAGCCTGTCAATGTTGCAAAGCCTTTGAATGGTGGGACACCAAGAAATGCGGAGAGCGATGCCTTCTTTGAACTACAAGATTCACAGAGTGTGGCTAGTAACACTGAGACTGATGATGCTGGTGCACATGAGCGGTGGTGGAAGCCCAGTTCCCCTCTAGGGACCTCTGTTGGGACGCCTGGTGCGGAATTCTACGATGCATTTGAAGGTATCTATCAGTTAGTTCCTTTCCAATGTTTCCAATCATGTTCTAATGCTACCGTTGTATCCTATCGACATAGGCCTCTTTTTTTAATTATTATATATCGTTACAGCAGTAGATTAGCCAACTTAAGTGTAATTGCGTAAAATGGCACCTGAATACCTGACTTTAGCAATACATTATCTATAGCAGAAAGAGGTGAAAACAAAACTAGAAAGTAAATAGAAACTCCATAGGTGAGCATCCTGACTTTTTGTTTCATTTGTACATCTAAAGTTGACCATGGTCTTAATTATTTACTCTTGACAATTTCTCCAGTCCTACAGTTAAATGCACTAGTTTTCCCCTCGGTACTTTTAGGCGCATAACAGCAATTCATACAACTTTTTTTATTAGAGATGCGATCTATCCCTAGTCCTGTATATAATTGTTCCATGATATAGTATGTAATTTCAGGCTCAGCATGTGTAGGCCCTTGTTTTTGAACTTTACCTTGTTCGTGCTAAGGTTTAATTTGTTTACACAAGGTATCCTTATTTGTTTGAATGCAATTTGTGTCGAACCATGTGAATCTGTTTGCATCTATTGCGTTGCAGCGACCAATTACTATTATCTAGTTATTTACCCCGTGTGATGGGAATGTTGAGGATATGCTTAATGTTGCATGGCGATAGAAACTTTGGCTTATTTTATCTCATATTACATAGTGCTGGTTGAAGAACATCTCTCCACTCTTTGATCCAGCAAAAATTTTGGATTCTTCTCCTGCTCAATTACCAACAAATGGTTGCTTTCCTGATTTTGTGCTAAGTTCCATTTTATTGCCTTAAATTGTAGAAATTTCCAGTGATGGTGGAACTCGATCTTCGCGATGCGTAGATGATGACCTTCGTGAAATGAGGTTAAGTCTGTTAATGGAAATTGAGAGGAGGAAACAAGCTGAAGAGGCACTTGAGAGCTGGCAAAATGAGTGGAAGAAGCTCAGTCACCACCTATCACTCATTGCCTTATCACTTCCATCTCCAAGTATAGCTGAGAATACTAGTGATTCAAGTATGGAGCCTGGAGCAGAGTTATGCCAGCAAATAACTGTTTCACAACTCGTGTCTGCCGCTATTGCAAGGGGATTTGCTCGTGCTGAAGTTGAATCAGAGATGGAAACCGTGATTGCTGCAAAGAACTTTGAGATCGCAAGGCTGTCAGATAGGGTCCAGTACTATGAAGCGGCAAACAGGGAGATGTCTCAAAGAAACCAAGAAGCTATTGGTAATACTATTTTTCATCATCCCAGCACAATGCTTCAGTTTTAATATTGTTAATGCCATGCTAAATGCTTCTCGTTATGGTGACATCCTAGCTTTCTAGTAATCAGTAGCATTACACTACACTACTACCTAGCTCCTAGTAGTCTTTGGAATACTGTGCCTATTGCATATATGTTTGTTTAGTTCGGTGAGAAATAAATATCTCTGGTAACTGGGTAAAAAAGAGCTAAAAGCATTCTTTGTTTGAGCGTATAGATGTTATCTTATACATCAAATATGTTTAGCTGCCTTAACACTCAATGATCTTCATGTTGGCTGCTTCGTGATGAAAGGGATTGATCCTTTAATTCTTTTTTTTTTTTTGTATTTTGCAGAGATGTCACGGCAACAACGGAAGAACCGTAAGAAAAAACAGAAGTGGTTCTGGGGTTCAGTTGGGCTTGCAGTCACCCTTGGCACAGCGGCCATTGCCTGGTCCTACCTACCTTCATCGCAGCCCCAAGCCAGTGCAGAATCAAATAGCGTCAGCAGCGACTAGAGCTAGGATGTGGATGCATCTCCTTTCAGAAGCCTAACAAAGCTCTAACTATACTTCTAGAAGGAAAAGGTTGTATAAGTTTTTTCCATTTGGTGATCGGCTGTGATCACTACAATCCTCATTTGCCGCTTCCTGTAAAAAAATGGATGGGTCATCTCCGTTATGGATTGGCCCCATTCCTTCACCGTAAATCTCTTTGCATAGCTGGTTGAGCAAATAATATGAGGAATGTGGATATGGTTAGCAACTCATCAGCTCAAGTGGAGTTGATTGTAGACCACAGTTTTGTTCCGCTTTTCTTTCTGTTCTCGCAAAGAGAAGGAATCGTGGAAGTTTTGATGTTTATTGCATCAGTTTTCCGGATGCATGATTTTTTTATTTTTCTTTGTGAAACCGCCAAGGTCGAGAGACTTGTGATCATGCGATGCCTCCGTGGTTATGTGCACATCAGTTTTGTTCCTCTACCCTTAGTTTGGGTAGACTACTTAGCACAAGAAGTTTTCGAACACAAGTCATGTAGAGACAACAGAGATCACAAGTACTCATACAGTATCGCAAGAAAGAATTCCTCATACAGGATTCCTAGCAAAACGAGCCCAATATATTTACCGTTGAATACTTTGGTTATTTTACAACCTCATGTAGATACTCCGGCGATGCTCTCTATGATCATGTTTTTTCCAGAACAGAATGGAAACTACAATCTGCCAAAAAGAAGAATGAAGATGCAAGGAAGAAGGATAAAACATTTGCTGCCATAACCACCCAGCAGTGGTAAAGAATTCTATGTTTCTGTTTAGTATGTCTTCTATTCGGTAGTCCTTGAACCGCCAACCTATGAAGCTCCCTTCAGAATAACTTTCAGTGTGATCATCCTAAATCCAGAGAATTCCTTTCTGTTTTCGATTGGTTTTTATGCCTCAGTCAGTCTCCCATTGCAGCCATGAAGTGCCACTACTCACCCTTAAGCCAGTCACGAATGACGTAGATGCTAAAGCCAATACAAAACATTGCTGATACGACGACCACTGCATTGCGGGCCAAAGGTGAAGAAGCGAATACCTCCTGCACAAGCGAATGCCAGAGCACAAACCATAGAGCACCGAAGGCAGATCCTACAGCAGCTCCCACAATAACCTGGTTTAGTGTATGAAGACGCTGTGACACCCGTAACCACGACTGCACTTCAACAAAACGACAGTTAGGTTGTTGTCAATGACTTACAATTACAAGCTAATGGCAAACATTTGGAATATGATTAAACATGTAGAAGAGTAGCATCATTTAGGAGACAACCATCAAAGTTAATAAAACATCGTAAAATTAGCAAGTCTGGCAATATCCTTACTAGGTAGGTGGCTGCTGACAGAGTCGCAGGCACAAGAATCATTGTCACATAATTTGTTCCAAGCCAGTAGAACACTGCATTGCAAAAAGGAATCTGTAAATAAGCCATGCAGTCCATTTAACTAGAGGTAAGGGGATCCGATCGCAATTTATATTTTCATGTGTCCTAAATATTTATAAATGCTCCCTCAGATATTTTATTGATGATGTTTGGACAACTTTTTTAGCTAAAAAATGAACTAAATGCGCCGCCCTAACATCATCAATTACAAACCGAAGGGAGTATATATAAATATATGTTTTGTTCGGTTTTGCTCATTTTCTATACCAACATGGAAGAGCCACATAGCGAAAAACAAAATTTGCTAAAAGAAAAAACATATTTTTCAATAATTTTAGAACAAAAACCTGACTTCAATTAAGTTTGATGTTTCATTTTCGCTTGCTTCTCTATGTAATACTACGACATTTAGAACAGCTAATGAGCTTTAACAATCCTTTATTTTTTTAGAGTTGGCAATATAGACTATTGACATGTTGCATCATGGTCATAGTAAATCTCATTCTTACATGAAAGCACTAGGACGGTCGCAGCAAAGAATATGGATTGTGCATGGGATGACGGCATCCCAGGGTCAGACCGTAAAGCTGGTGCAGGTCTTTCATGATTTAGCATCTTCTTAAGAGCTTGTGATAGTAGAGTGTTGGCAATCGCACCCAGCAAAATCCACATAATTTCAGCATCATGCTTCCAAAGAGCTGCAATAGTAAAAGAACAAGCCACCAGCCATTTACTCTGGTGCACCACGTAGTGATTTCAGTACAGTGTCCAGGATTCCAAGTAAAGTACTGAAAAGATCATTTGCATATATCTTGCAGTATGAAGCTAGAACAGTCTAGTAACTCATAAATTGTAGCGAGTTGCAAATCGCAAGTGGCAAAATGACATTTACTGCGACATACTAAATCAGTATCGCAAGTTGCAACTGGGCATTTAGCATGATAAAGTAGTATCACTAAAGCAACCAGTACTTCTATAGATCTAGGAATCAGAATATCGTGAGAGCTTTATGCCTTTTTGGTAACCTGTTGAGTAACTGAGTTCAATGCAAGCTTTTTGAGCTTCTCTAGCAAGTTTAAGAGCCCATTTACATGCAACAGAACTGTTAGTACAAAGCAAACGAGAATATCAGAGCCTACCCAATGAAGTCAAACATCCATAGCTCCATGGCAAGAAACACTAACCATTCGATTCAGCCCCGCCTCCACCGGCGCCCACAGGGTCGCTTCCCGCCTCACGCCAGGCGACCCCTCTCCCAGCATGGCGTCGCCCTCCCCGGAAACGTCGATCTCCGGCGAAGGCCTGCCCCCAATCCGGGCCATCTCGGCCATGCGCACCACCCCCACCCGCAACCTTGGTCGTCTATTGACCCGCGGCGACAAGAACCGATCTTTGCAGTGCGGCGGCCGAGTCACGGAGGCGATCAAACCAGAGCGAGGACATGAAGCTGCAAGCAGCAAACAGGGCATGGTTCTTGGCACTGCAACCGGTGAGACAACGCGGCGGGAGATTCTCTGGTGGGGGAAGAGAGCATCTCGGCTGTTTACGGGAGAGGGGATTTGGTAAATGCGTGGGTTTGGACGGATTGTCGCACTCGGCGGCTGGTGTGCTTGACGGGATAGGGAAAGACTGGTTGGCTGTGGGAGGATTGGCCTCTGGGTAGAAGAAGGCAAGGACGAAATAGACAAACAAGAAATAGACAAAGCTTGGGGTTCGTCTGAAGGACACCTTGCTATGTGTTCGCCAAGACCAGCCCGGGGACCGCGAGATGCAGTTTACGGCGTGTTTGTGCATGTTTGAGAGTTGGTTTCAAGGGAGTTTAAGTGTTTATCACATTTTGTGCGTGTGCGCGCGCGCTTGAAGTCGAGCCGCGATAAAAACTTCGAAGGTATTTGTGCATGTGAAGCTAGTGATGCGTAGTGGATGGCAATGGGTATGGGTAAATACTCTATTTAGAGGTGAATATGGGACATATTTTGAACCAATAGGTATAAAAATAGGTAAAATTTTACACCCATTATCATCCTGAATATGGATATGGGCAGCCACAACTCGTATCCGTTGCACCCGCAAACTCGAATATTTAGTCATGTTTGTGTCTTGAACTTAATCAACTTGTGCTTAATTTGATTTGAGGACTTGTATTACTATCATGTAGCTTGAATGTTTGTTTGGTCCATAATGAATGTTTAATCGTTTAGGTATTGGCTGACAATTGTTTTTATTTGGTGGGTATGGGGTAGGGGAAATTCTTTATCGGCCATTGAAAAAAGTTGCGGTTCCTTATTGGCCATTGAAAATTTTCAAGTTCCTTTTTGGCCATCGAGTTGAAATGTTTTCCCTTATTGGCCACTCCGTCCACTTCAGTTAGCTTTGTTGGGTCCATACATGTTAGATTTTTGTCAAAATGACCACCGCTGCTCTTACCTCAAAGGTGGACCCTAAATCTTGAAAACAAACTAATCGGACCAATCTTCTCCCTCGTCCCTCACTCCTCCCGTTTTCCCTACCCTAATCCTACCGGTGAGTACGGCGGCTCCGCAACAGGAGGGAGGCGGAGCAGTAGCAAGGAGTGGGTCCTACAGGAAGCAGCAACGAGGCACACGGCGGGAGGTGAAGGCAGCGTTTCTGAGCGATGACCGATTCAAACTCTTCTGTGATGCCATTTTGTCAAAGCGAACTGATGCAACTTGGACCTGAATGGTCATGTTTACTTAGCATGTGACTGAACCTTGTGTATGTGAAAAATATGGCTATGTATTACTATTAATACTCCCTAATATATCTATTGCAAATTGTTGCTGCCAAAATTTCCAGAAATACATATTGTTGCTGCTGAAATTACCAATAAATTGATATGAACTGATCTGCTGCCCAATTCCATGGCTAATACGGAACATTGGCCAAAACAAATGTTGCGAGTGCCAAGGGCAAATAGGTCCTTTCTTCTTGAAATCAGCACAGTTAAGGCAACAATTTGAAGGCGATGGCCAGTAAAAAAAAAAATCAACACGATGGCCAAAAGGGAACTTGGAAAATTGCGATGGCCAATAAAGAACAACTTTTTTCGATGGCCAATAAGAAATTCCCCCTGTGGGGTACTCGTTACCCGTGCAGATGTGGGTATGGGAGGGAGCATCTTCTCCCATCCAAGAGCAGGTGTGGGTATGGGTCAGATATGAATTTTCTCTTGTCGGGTAAAAATTTGGGCAGACAAAATCCATGATAATCTACCGTCTGCCATCGATGCGTACCTTCTTCAAGCAGAAGTTAAAGTCACGTGAAGAGATCTGTTGCCGTGTGTCAGTGGTTCTTTTTCTTTCTTTCTTTTTTGGCGAATGGAGGTGTTGGCGTGTCATTGAGCAAACAAAATTGTCCATGACTTAATCCCAATATATTTCTGTTTGGAAGGATTCCGTCTTGGACAACGATGGGGAGGAGAAAAAAGATGTCAAACACTGCTACGAAATAAGAAAAATACCCTAGTGTCTTGTTATTTAATAGAAGGTCAGATATAACCTGGACAATGATGTCTCAACCACAACGGCTATGCGCTTGCTAGTAACTCTTAGGCATATTAATCACGAGGGATTAGTCCCTTTTCGGTAATGAATACATGTCAACCCAACACACTCCAACACCGTTCAAATGATTTGAAAGGGAATAGTACGGATAAAGTCGTACAACAATGACTTGAAAGAGTTAATGATTTCGTAGATTTAACGTGCCTTGTAGAATGTCGCCTGAATTCTCCATTTGTTTATGGTGACAGGTTAAGGGAGGCGGGTTGTCGAGTGGGGTCTCAATGTTGGTTGGATTAGAAGAGGGTTATAGGAAGCATGTTGATTCGGAATGTAGGAGGCGATCGTATTGTAGAGTGGCGAGGTGATGCGGAAGCTGCCAGTCGTGGGGCAAGCCACAAATTGTGAGGTTGATGATACGGTTGGATCATGGCGGCGACACCTACAAAGCCGGCCGGTGTAACATTGATCATGCTGGAGGGTGCACAGCACAGGCAACACATTTTGCCAATGACCTCCACCCGTGTCCAGCCGCAGTTCACTGCCTCTTGACTCTTGAGTTGGCAAGCTGGGTTAACATTCCTCGCTGCGGTGCCCTTCATGTGCCGCTGGTGACCGAACCAACCCATCTCTTGCTCAGGGACCTCGACCCGAGCCCCGCTTGTCATTCATTACGGCTGAGCGCGGTGAATGCAGCTACGCCAAAGCTGCGCAGGGTGAGGTGAATGTCTGCCTTTCACCAAAGAAGCCCCTGGATTCTGCGCCGCTCCCGTCCGAGGAGCCGCCCAAGCTCAAATCGGTGCTGGTTGTCCCGGAGAAGCTGGGCAGCATCAATGAGATGCAGCCTTCCCAGCTGGGGTGGCAGCAGGTCAAGCCAAGGCACTGGTGGAGGCGCCGAGACCCCGCTCCGGTGCAGCATTCATCGCAGCCACCAACCACCGCCTTCAAGCAGGGGCCGCCGGCTGGCTATAAGAACCGGTTCCATGGCCGCTGCTACCGGTGCCTCGGCCGTGACCACCGTGTAGCTGACTGCCGCGAACCACTCCGCTGCCTGCGATGCTGGGGTGTTGGGCACTTTGCTAGGGACTGTGCTAGCAAGAACACAGTGCCTTCTCGCAAGCCAATCCACGCCAGGCTAACCTTCCCCTCATCCAGCATCCACAGCCGCATCACCAACCTCCACCCACAGCCGCCCTCGATCCATAGCCGCCTTACCTTCCCCCCGCTCCCCCAGTCCGAGACCAGCCATCAGCAGAAGCTCGCGCCGGCGGACATGGCGTACATCGCTGGCCAGCCGCTCAACAAGCCCGCGCACGGCACGGCAGTCGTCGTGTCCTCGACCGCAATGAACTACAAGGCGGCAAAGCTACGCCGTCTCGCCGTCCTCCTCGTCGCGCTCATCCCCAACCATGCCACGTTCGCGCACGAGGTGACCAGGGCCATCAGCGCCAAGTACCGGTTTCCCCGGCATGAGATCCGCACCACCCGCCACAAGCCAGAGGACTTCCTTGTCCTCCTCGACTGGCCGGTGCAGCGCGAGAGGCTCCTCCAGGATGGACTACTCGTGGTGGGGGGTGTGGAGTTCACCCTCCTCCCATGGAGCGAGGACGACCACGCCGCCAACCACACCTGGTGGTACCACTGCCGTGTCTGCATCGAGAAGCTGCCCATGCACGCATGGTCAGCCCAAGTTGTGAAGGACATCTTCCGCGACATCGCCATCTTCGACCGCATCGAGCCCGAGACCCTGCGCCAGGAGATGACCGACCGCTTCTACTGCTCGATCTGGATGTGGAATCCAGACAACCTCCCGCGCTCCAAGCTGGTGTCCGTCATGCCGGAGGGGCCTGGCCATGTCCCGGAGATGGAGGACTACTCCCCACCGCACTGCGAGGTGGCGCCGCCTCCTTCCTGCCGCCAGTACGAGATCCTGATCCACCTGGACCGCTACGAGGACTGGCGCCCGATGACGCCAAGGACGCCGAGCTCCGGCCAAAGTGGCCTCCCATCCTCGGGCTCGTCCGACTCCGGCGAGGCTTGCCCTCGGATCCAGCTCTTCGACAACTGGACCCCGGGTGTGGTGGATGGCCGTGCGCCGCCACAGCTGGCGTCCTCCTCCCAGCGCATTGCCAACATGTGCCGCATGATGGAGCCTCTACCTCGCCAGCGCCGCGACGACCGGGACGACGACCACACCGACCCGTCCCGTCGCTATGACCGGGGCCCAAGCCGTGGCCGCCAGATGGCTGTTGCTACTCGCCACGGCGACGGGGGTGAGACGGGTGGCCATCATGATTGCCGCCGCACCTGCTCCCCGCAGGGGCACCGCCGGCACCAGCTCAACGACGACGACGGCCCTCAGCTGTTCCGCGGCCGTTCCCCGGTGAGGTCCCCCCGAAGCAGCCCGCGGGGCAGGGACCCCCATCGCCGCGAGGAGGCGGCTTGGGAGCGCCGCCGCTCCCGGTCACCGGTGCCTAGGGTTTCGGCTGAACCGGGTTTCGACGCCGGGCAGCATGCACGCACGAGCCCCCAGGTGGGGGGCCCAGCGCGCGGGAGCGGGGCCCAGGGCAACAGGGCACCAGTCCATCATGAGCTGCCTGACCTCGCTGCCTCGCTGCTACTACAGGACCTGCCGGCTGCCTATGGAGCCCCACCACCGCCGGTCAACCATCCCGATCCATTGATGGATTTCTGCAAATCTTTCTGTCAGGACATTCTGTCTCCTGTTCCATTCTCTTTCAGGCATGATGAGGACCCCATGCTGTTGGAGGTTTCGCTGATGTCGGAGGCGCTTGTCACCCAGCCCTTGTCCTTCTCTCCGGTGCGGTCCCCGGACTATGTCCCGGTTTCCCTGGAGTGGGCGGGCAACAGTGGCGGCCTGGGCGGGACCGGTACCCAGCCGCCCCCAGTTTGATGCCAGCACCGAGGGGCCGACAACACTGTTCAGCCCAGGAGCCCAGCAAGAGGAAGAGCAACCCCCTCCCCCCCCCCCCCCCCCCATCATCACCAGCCGGCTTGGCGGCCCAAGTCCACAACCTCGCCATCCATGATGGGCCGCATGCCAGCCCGCCTGGGTCCCCCCGCTTCATCGACTCTGTCTTCGTCGACACTCCGACGGCTGTTCTACCAGCGCCGCCGCCACGGTCACCACGGCGGAGGACTGTGCACGCGATTCCCAGCAAGACCCCAATGCGCTTCAGCCTGAGGCAGAAGAACAAGAAGTGCTCCATCCCAGTTGCCCATCGTGCCCAGCACCGCCTCATCCAGGAGCTGGACATGGTGAACCCGGGTGAACCAATCGGTGAGCAGGCGCTGACCAAGTACATGGGAACATACAAGAACGCGCTGCCGCCCAAAGCGCTTGTTGCGGTGCGCAAGATTGCGAGTCTGGATGTTGAGGCGGTTCTCCGTGCAGCGGCAGCAGTGGCAGAGGAGGAGTCGGGGGACGATGCAGAGGAGTTGCAGGCTGCGGCGCCGGCAGCAGCCTAACATGGCTGTACCACCTCAAGTTGCTTAGTCTTGTTTAAATGTTAGTGTCAGTGTCAGCAACAACCGACCTCAGGTCGGCCAAGTTAGGTTTACTTCAGGAAGTTGTTCTTGGTTTCAAGAGTGTGGCGGCAAGTGCTCGGAGGACCTGCAAAATTCAATTTGCAGCTATCCCCCCCCCCCCCCCCCCGATATGGTTATGGTCAGGTGGTGTTTAGTTGGGTGTGACTGCAGTTGGAAGGCAGAGATAGGGCTAGAGTGCTTCTTGGGGTTCTGGAGGGTTGCTACAGCCTTACTCCTATGTCTGTACTGCATGTTCTGTTCCAAGTTATCAATGTTTAGTTGTTGCTGGCCGAATTCGGAGTTGTCCCCACGGTTTCCTAATGGATAGTACACCATTGTCAATCTTGAACTGGAATGTGCGTGGGTTGAATGATGCAGCAAGGAAAGAGGTGGTGTTAAAAATGGTTAACGAAGTCGGACCAAAGCTACTCTGTCTACAGGAATCCAAGCTCGACAATATCAGTCAATTCACAGCAAGAGAATTCCTGGGTTCCCGATTGGATGATTTCACATATCTACCGTCTGTTGGCACAAGTGGAGGGATTGTGCTTGCTTGGGATAGGGACTACGTAGCCGTCACCAACATCATATCTAAGACTTACTCCATCACAGCGACAGTCAAGCTCTGTTCAGCTCAAACACCGTTCCAACTCACCACAGTGTATGGCCCCTCGGTTGACAGTGCAAAACAAAGTTTTTTGGAGGAACTAATCTCCTGCAAACCTCAAGGAGACATGCCGTGGATACTTCTAAGGGATTTTAACCTAATCTACCAAGCTTCGGACAAGAGCAACCAAAATTTGAACCGTCGCTTGATGGGTAAATTCAGAGCTGCACTCGACGCCTCAGAGCTCATGGAGATTGCATTGCAGAACAGGAAATTCACCTGGTCAAATGAAAGAGACAGACCCACGATGGTGCGCCTTGATAGAGTATTCTGCAACCAAGAATGGGAGGACCTATTTCCAGATTTCTCCCTCCATGCTTTGTCGACATCAGCGTCAGATCACACTCCTCTGCTGCTAGCGCCACAAAATAACCCACCCAGGCGAGCGTCCTTCAAATTTGAGGATTTTTGGATTAAAGTGCCCGGATTCATGGAAACAGTCACAGCGGCCTGGTCACAACCAACACAAGCTGACTCTGCTATGGTCATTCTCAAAGACAAGCTGCAGAATACAGCGACAGCACTACGCGCATGGAGCAAGCAGCTGTTTCGCAATGCGAATATGCAACTACACATAGCGCAAGAGGTCATACAACGGCTGGACATTGCACAAGAGAGCAGAGACCTATCCCAGGATGAATTGAAGCTCAGGAAAGACCTCAAGCTGCGCGTGCTGGGTCTAGCAGCGGTTCAGAAGGCACGACGACGGCAAGCATCGCGTATAACTTGGCTCCGAGCAGGCGATGCTTGTACCAGATTCTTCCACATGCGCATGGCTGGCAGGCGGAGGAGAAACTACATCCCAAGCCTAAGAAGGACAAACAACACATATGTCTGGTCACACCAAGAGAAAGAGGAAGAGCTACATCAATTTTACCTGTCCATTCTTGATACCAGAGAACAACGTGGCATGACATTTGATTGGGATCGACTTGATCTGCCAACAATTGATCTGAACAGGGGGCCGGGCCTGGACCTGCCCTTCACGGAGGATGAAATTGCAGCAGCAGTACAGCAGCTCCCGGCAGATAAGGCACCGGGCCCTGATGACATTCTACAAGAAATGTTGGTCTATCATCAAGAATGATGTGGTTCGGGCCTTTGCTGCTGTTTACAACCTCCACACATCGCCTCTGCCATGGCTGAACAAAGCTTCAATCACACTGATCCCAAAAACTGAGGTGGCACTAGAAGCTAAAGATTTCAGACCGATTAGCCTCATTCACTCTTTTGCCAAGCTCCTGTCAAAAGTTTTGGCCATGCATCTAGAGCGACACATGCACTACCTAATCTCTCCAGCACAGAGTGCTTTCATCAAAGGTAGATGCATTCAGGACAACTTCCACTATGTTCGCAACCTGGCAAGGGCTTATCACAGGACGAAAACGCCTGCATGTCTGTTCAAGCTGGACATTTCAAAAGCTTTTGACACAGTTTCGTGAGAGTACTTGTTTGAGCTGCTAAGGAAAAGAGGATTCCCGCCAAAATGGTGTGACTGGCTAGCTGCTATGTTGTCAACTGCCTCTTCCACGGTTAAATTAAATGGTGCTGATGGTCCGGTAATCTGGCACGAGAGGGGACTCCGACAAGGTGATCCTCTATCCCCCTATCTCTTCATCATCGCCATTGACACACTCCAACGGCTGTTCCAGTTGGCCACAGAAGAGGGTGCACTCTCCCTGCTGCGTGGTAGACATGCGACCCTACGCCTCTCGCTCTATGCTGATGATGCTGCGGTCTTTGTAAACCCAAAGAAGGAAGATGTTGACATGGTACTTCTGATTATGAAGAACTTTGGAGAGGCCACTGGACTGAAAATCAACCTGACCAAAAACTCGGTGGTCAAGATCAGATGTCAAGCCTCATCAGCTGACGAGGCACTCTCAAACTTCCCGAGCCAGCGCACGTCCTTCCCTATCACCTATCTTGGTTTGTCTTTAACCCATGGAAGAACACGGCTGGTACACCTACAACAATACCAGGATAAATCCCGATCCAGAATGGCGGGATGGAAAGGCCGTCTCCTCAACATTGCGGGTCGTCGGGAGATGATCAGAAGTGTATTGACTCCTATGATGACCTATCTCCTGACGGTGCTTCGTGTGCCAAAGAAATTTTTCAAGGAGATAGAGAAGGCGATGCGCCGTTTCTTATGGGCAGGTGACCAAGAGCTGACAGGAGGCAAATGCAAAGTGAATTGGGCTCAGATTCAGAGACCAATACAGCAAGGTGGCCTCGGAATAAAGGACTTGGAGAAATTCAGCAGGGCGCTCCGGCTTCGATGGCTCTGGTACAAGTGGAATTGCCCGGAAAGACCATGGAACGGTATGGAACTACCATTGGATGACACCGATGTTAGCCTGTTCAATGCAGCAACCAGAGTACAATTGGGTGATGGGAAGATGGCCTCTTTCTGGCAATCCAGCTGGTTAACTGGGGTGGCACCTGCGTCTCTCTTTCCGAGCCTGTACAAGCATAGCAAGCGGAAGAACCGTAAAGTTCGAGAAGCGCTGGCTGACGACACATGGATTCGAGACGTTGATCACAACTGGACTTTCACACTTCTTGCAGAGTATGTTGAGATGTTCAACCTCATCGCGCTTCAGCAAACACACCTCGACGACGAAGCCGCGGACACCATCATATGGAAACTAACGGCGTCGGGGATCTACACGGCTCAATCAACATACCAACTGCAGTTCAACGGATCGGCGACATCAAGACTGCATCAGCTAGTATGGAAGGCTTGGGCACCCCCAACGTGCAAATTTTTCCTCTGGTTATGCTTACAAGACCGGGTATGGACAGTTGCACGACTGCAGGTACGTGAGTGGCCGAACTCATATTTCTTCCCACTCTGTATGCGCAACCTCGAGACGGTGGACCATTTCCTCTGGGAATGCCCGCTCGTTAAGCAGATTTGGCACCGGATCGGCCATTGGATTGGTCATGAAAGGATGCAGCCGTGCAACTGGGAAGAGGGTGCGCTGCGCCTAGATTGGTTTCAGGCACTGGCGCCCAAGCCAACAACGGTGGAGGCAAAAGGATTGCGTACCTTATCGTGTTTAGTTATCTGGACCTTGTGGAAGGAGCGGAACAGCCGGGTATTCAGGAGCCAGGAGCAGAGTGTCCACCGAATCGCTGCCGTAATCCAAGACGAAGCAAGGCAATGGGCCATTGCAGGAGCTAAAGGGCTAAAACGCATTCTACCGCCATTGTCGGGTGATGAACAGTTCACGGGGCCGGCCCCGATCATTAGTGAGTAGTCCACTTTTTCTGTCCCGGGTTGGCGAGCTTTCCGCATTATGCCGATCGCTCTGCCTAATGTAAATAATATGCTACTTCTGCTTAATTAATACAAGCCAAATTGGATCTTTCAAAAAAAAAAAAAAAAGCCCCGCTTGTCGTTTGCACCCGCGCCCCGGGACCGTGACGCCGGCGAGGTGTTCGACGTAATGCCCGCTCGCGGCGAGCGAAATCTAGCCACCCCTCCGCGTCCTCCGTCCTCTGCACCTGCATCTCTTCGGAACCTTTCGTGCCAGCTGGCACCAACCCCACCGACCGAGCGCAGCCACCCTGGGAATCTGCTTTGGATCTCCGCATCGTCTGGACGCGCCGGCGTCTGCGTGGCCGTGGACCGCGCCGCGGTTGGCAGCAAGTACGCCCCGGGTGGACGAGTCCGGCGGGGAGCTTTCGGGACCACGGAAACCGCGCACGGGCGACGTGGGCGCGCGGCGCGCAACCAAATCACGGGACGGCACTTTACTCGCTCACTGACTCGCGGCACCTGCGTGAGGAGGGAGATGTAGCCGCGCCCTGCGCCACCAGTCGGCGGCGCGCGCCACGCAACATATCACCGCCTCGCCGGGCCACGGAGGATTCATTTCCCCGCGTCCCCGCCCGCCTACCTGAGAGTGAGCCCCGCTGTCGAGTCGTCCACCCCTAGCTAACGAGCTCCTACGCCGGCAGCTGGGGCCGACGGGGGCGGGCACGCCGGGCCGGAGCAGCGGCAGCATGTCCTATGACCTCCTCTCGGGCAGGTTCCTGTTCTCGTACTGTGCCGCGGCGAGGTTCCCCAGCAAAAGAAGGATAGCATTTGTCGCCGCTGGCGCTTCGCCGTCGTCGCCGTCGAGGTCACCAGGCGCGTCTTCTCTCCGGCGACGTCGTGTGCGAGCCGCGCCGTCGGTTCCCAGCAAGCAGGATGTCCGACCTGCCGTCAGCAGCAGCGTCACCGTGAAGAGGTGGAGGCGGAGGAGGAAGCTCGAGGAAGTGCAAGATGGAGGAGGAGGAGGAGGAGGAGGAGGAGAGGAATGCGCGCCGTCGGCGGAGGAGCCGTCCACGAGCGTGGGGACGCCGTACCAGAACGGCGATCCGCTGGGGAGGAAGGAGCTCGCCCAGTGCGTGGTGGAGTGGCTCAGGCAGGGGATGCGGTCCATGGCGTCCAAGTTCGCCGCGGCCGAGGTGCAGGGCGACGCTGCGGCATTGGCTCTGGAGTGGGGGTCGGCGGAAGGCAGGCTGGGGTTCGTGATCCAGGCGCAGCCGTACCTCTCGGCCATCCCCATGCCCCAGGGTCTCGAGGCGCTCTGCCTCAAGGCCTGCACGCACTACCCGACCCTGTTCGACCACTTCCAGCGCGAGCTCCGCGACGTCCTGCTGGGTTACCAGAACCAGGGGCTCGTCTCCGACTGGCGGTCCACGCAGTCGTGGAGGATGTTGAAGGAAATGGCCAGTTCTTCGCAGCACAGGGCTGCCGTGCGCAGGACATCACCCCGGCCTAAAGCCATGCACAGCAGCATTGGCGTCAGCCTTAAGAAGGTGAGGCTGATGCAAGACAGAATGGAGGAATTTGTTAGGGAGATGTCAAACCTTCTCCGCATCGAGCGAGATGTGGAGCTGGAGTTCATGCAGGAGGAGCTGAATGCCACTCCCGTGCTCGGTGATGATTCCGTGCCACCCAAGCCGGTCGAGTACCTGGTGAGCCATGGGCTGTCCCAGCAGGAGCAATGTGACACCATTTGCAACCTGAATGTTGTCAGCAGCTCAACTGGTGAGGGAGCAAAAACTCGTTGCTCTACTTTACTTTCCTTTTGTATGACCCAATTTCATCCTCTGCTACTTAGAAATATTGACTGAGAATTTTTTTGTTGTCATTCCAAAACGTCCTGTGTGCAGGATTAGGGGGCCTACATTTGGTTCTGTTCAGAGTTGAAGGTGGACATAAGCTGCCCCCAACTACATTGTCTCCTGGGGACATGGTTTGTGTGAGAACATGCAATAGCCGTGGTGAGGGCGCCACTTCTTGCAAGCAAGGCATTGTTTATAATCTTGGGGAAGATGGTTGCAGCATAACCGTGGCTTTGGAATCACGGCATGGAGATGCAACTTTCTCCAGGCTATTTGGGAAAAGTGTGCGCATAGACCGAATACAGGGATTAGCTGATGCCCTTACATATGAGGTAGAGTACTAATATTGTCACAGGGATTGAAATGTCTGAATGTTTGGCGCTTTCAGCATGTTCAATATCACCTTTTGGATTCAAATATTTGGACATTCCGGAGAGCTAAACTCAGCCCTACCAATGGCAAGTAATGAGTCCTGAGGGAGTATTTAGGTAGTTTTGAAACTTGTCAGGGACAGGGTTAGAACCTTATCTAAACTGTTTAAGGTATATCATGTGATGCAACTTTGTTAGGAGCGCCTTTATCAGGCTAATTTGTTCTGGAACCTTGTTCTCTTTCCACTTTTATATTTGCTTTAGGTTGAGCAAATGAGCGAACCAGAAGTAGCAAATGCAAACTTTAGGCACCAATTATGACCTATGTAAATCTTAATCCTTGTGCTTATTCTGAAAATACTGCCTGCTGCATTTTTATGACAATGCCATTCTTAGTTTTTTTTTTAATTATTATTGAGAGGTTCAACTTATCCACTTATTTATTTGATTTGGCAGCGCAATCTTGAAGCACTAATGCTTCTCCAAAGGAATGGTTTACAGAAAGATAATGTTTCCATTGGCGTGGTAGCAACACTGTTTGGAGATGGCAAAGATGTGGTGAAGATGGCAAAGAATAACCTAACTCGCCCGTATGAGTCGAGTGGCCCTGATCCGAGGCTATCAAAGAGGTATGCATTTGATGCCTCCCAGTTAAGGGCTCTCAATTTAGGCTTGAACAAAAATAGGCCCGTTCTAATCATCCAAGGGCCTCCTGGGACAGGCAAGACAGTCTTGCTCACTGAGCTCATTGTACGTGCTGTCCAGCAGGGTGAGCGTGTACTTGTGACAGCTCCCAGCAATGCAGCAGTTGATAACATGGTTGAAAGGTTGTCTCATACAGGCTTGAATATTGTGCGAGTGGGAAACCCTGTCCGACTATCACCCTCAGTTTGTTCGAAATCTCTTGGAGAGATTGTGAATGGCAGGCTTCGACAGTTCAGGAAAGAGCTTGAGAGAAAGCGAACAGACTTAAGAAAGGACCTAAGGCATTGCATCCAAGATGATTCTTTAGCTGCCGGCATTCGCCAACTGCTGAAGCAACTCGCAAGGGATCTGGAGAATAAAGAAAAAGAAATGATCAGGGAAGTGCTTTCTGATGCACAGGTTGTACTATCTACGAACACAGGGGCAGCTGATCCGCTTATCAGAAAAACTGGTTCCTTTGACTTGGTAATTGTAGATGAAGCAGGGCAAGTAATTGAGCCGTCCTGCTGGATACCTGTATTGCAGGGAAAGCGTTGTATTCTTGCCGGTGATCATTGCCAGCTTGCACCTGTTATATTGTCTAGGACGGCCTTGGATGGTGGCCTTGGCAAATCTTTATTGGAAAGAGCTTCATCATTGCATGATGGATTACTGACTACACAGCTGACAGTCCAATACAGAATGCATGATTCAATAGCCATGTGGGCATCTAATGAGATGTACCAGGGGTTACTCACATCGTCTCATTCGGTTGCGTCCCATCTTCTTGCCGACTCTCCAGTTGTCAAGGTATGAATATGTAACACCCCAGCCTGTTAGTGGTGGTTTTGGCCCAAGAGGCCCGGAAGTGAAGTGGTGGTGGGAATAGTCCCACGTGGTTTGTTTAGGTGGGTGAGGGTGAACATATAACCCTTGCTTGTACCAAGCATAGCACCTCTGGGTTAACCCTTTTACATGAACCGAGAATGGAAGTGTAAGAGAGGTGCTATGTGCAATGCGCGTGCCTGCCCCAAGTGGGAGTTGGCACTAAGCAGATTTTGGACGCAGGGTGAATATAAACACTTTCGGTGTGGGTGTGGGTGATCTTGCCTGTTACTCACTGAATCAACACGTAAAAGTCACGATTTACCCTGTAGTCAGCAAATTTAAAATTAGCAGGCTTCATGCTCAAAATGGAGACTTGATATTTGACCTCACTGGCATTGAATTTACCCTTTTGTTTGATCATAGCTTATGCAGTTTAATCTTTGAACCTTTCTTAATTCATCCATTCTATGGTTTCTTCCATAGCTTCTGCCAACAAGGTAGCTCCAGAACTTAGGCTAACTTCAGATGTTTACATATGTTAATCATTTTAGTTGAAATTTCTTTACTTCCCAATCAAGCCACTTAGCAATTAATTGAGAATTCCAACGAAGAAGAACCCACATATACGTTCTTGTGTACTCCCTCCGTCCCAAAACAAATGACACTTTAGGTTTGTCCTAAGTCAAACCATTTTAAGTTTGACCAAGTTTATTTAGAATAATATCAACATTTATGACATTAAATAGGTATAATGAAAATATATCCCAAGATGAATCTAATGATACTTGTACGGTACCAAAAATGTTGACACTTTTTCGTATAAGTTTGGTCAAAGTTAGAATGGTTTGACTTAGGACAAAGCTAAAGTGTCATTTGTTTTGGGACGGAGGTAGTATCATATATTCATATGTAGATGTTGGAGGTATGTAACGTATTTTTAACATGGAGTTTTATGTATGAAACAGACAGTTGAGTCCAAACTCTGTCTAGAACCAAACCCATAATGTGTTAGTTAATCTTTTCATGTCTTGTTTTTCGAAATTAACTTATTTTGGATTTTTGTCTATGAATGTACTTTGAATTGGTAGCAAACCTGAACCCTTGGATGAATGTAAACCAGTATATTGGACCTGAATTGTAGCTTTTGATTTTAGGCTACTTGGATAACTCGGTGTCCACTGCTCTTACTTGATACACGAGTGCCATATGGAGCCCTTAACATTGGTTGCAAGGAATATTTGGACCCTGCTGGCACAGGCTCATTTTATAACGAAGGAGAAGCGGATATAGTCACACAACATGTTCTTAATCTTGTACATTGTGGTATGTACCCATCTTTTTATGATATCTTTATGCTCTCTCTTATGCATAGTGTTTCTACATCAGGATTATCAGTTAGTAGTCAGCATTTCTCATTCATTGATCACACTTGTCCAGTGGTCTCTGATTTTTTATGCTCAGATTCTTGAATTGACAAGCACCTGGAAAATCACGTTCGCAGGAGTGTCTCCAACTGCAATTGCTGTTCAATCACCCTACATTGCTCAAGTGCAATTGTTGAGAGAGAAACTAGAAGAATATCCAGGGCTTTCTGCTGTCGAGGTTTCAACCATTGATAGCTTTCAGGGGAGGGAGGCAGATGCAGTTGTCATATCGATGGTAAGGCAGTACTACATACTCTGTATTTATGATTCATGTCATTACAAGTACCACATAATGTGAATTAGTTTTGCAGTGGCGGTGCCGATCACATTACAATCATTTCATCTTCAGTTCTTGAGTCCATAACATACATTGAGTGATGCTTTTTTTTGAAGTGGATACAGCAGGAGTCTCTCCCGCTGCGCATTTTATTGATTGAAAGAACCAAAATAAACCTGTACAAAATCCCAAGTGGGAGAGAAGCAACTTAAACTTCAGGGGGCTAACTATACATGCCCCTAACTATACATATTTTGAGTGATTCTTATTTCTCTGTTCAATCGTAGGTTCGCTCGAATCCACTGGGAGCTGTTGGATTCTTGGGTGACAGCAGGCGCATCAACGTGGCTACTACGAGGGCACGCAAGCATGTCACCGTGGTTTGTGATACCTCTACTATTTGTCACAGCACCTTCCTGGCCAGGCTCCTTCGTCACATCAGACGGTATGGGCAAGTAAAGCACGTTGCCCCTGGTTCCTTGGATGGGATTTCTGGCCTTGGCTTCAGTCAACCAACTCTTCCCTCTATCAGTTAGCACTCTTGACAAATTATTGTCTCATGACATAGTCGCTTCATACATACGCTCATCAGAGCTTGTATATAATGAAAAGAGCCAGGCTGTCTATCCATGAATCACCGTGTATCCATCTTTTGTGAAGAGGATGCAAACAGTGATTCATGGATAGACATCGAAGAGCTTCTCAAGGTGTGGCTGCGATGATGCATGGGTAACGTGGTGAACCTAACTGGCACAATTCGTTCTTGTATTCTTTGAATTGATGAACAGATGGATTGATTCATCAAGAGGAAGACATCAGTTTTCACTTTCCTGGGCATCGCTAACCTGTGGCGTTCCTGACATGATGCTACTATTCCTGTAGATGCAGCATTGTTGACATGTGTACGGGTGACCCAATACACAAATGTATAGTAAACCGGCAATTCACAATTTAATTCCAGGCTTTTCGTTGGTGATTTTCATTTAAAAGTTCAGGCTTGGAGCACCCTGCTACGGTGTCAACATTTGCAAGGTATCTCTGAAATGCCTGCTCTTCCAGCTCTCATTTTTCCCTGCAATGGATGTTGAATTTTAGGTTGTTACTCTGAACAATGCATTGTTGGTTGTCCTCCGTCTTGAGAAATCAAGGAAAAACCAATTGCTACGCAAATTAATTTTCTTTTACTGTACTATCGTTTAGTTTGCCACTAAAAGTTTCTAATATTTTGCTGTTATATAGTGATGGTACACGATATGATATGGTGTCTAATCAGCTGATGTGCATCGTCTTGCATTACAGAAGAAGTAACATGCTTGCTTGTTGTACCCGTACATTCAACCGTATGCACCGTTCATGGAGCTGTCGAAGTTGAGTACTGAAGCTGGGACCAGCCATGTGTACTGAAAAACAAACATGCATTTGTCGAAGTTTTAACCCATCACTGTTGTCAGTACGACAATAGTCTCAAGATGATTCATGCGTCTGCCTAACCGCCAAACGAGAGACTCGGACAAGGTTTCCCGCAAACCAGTCAAGTCCAATCAAATGTAGTGATTATTGTCGATTCAGCGGCTCTGGTTGACAGTCTGAAAACTGCGTAGTCGTGCTGAATTTCTTCTTCTTCTCCTTGTTGTTGCTGTTGTCAATCGGTGGGAGAACCTTGGACGTACGGCCCATGCTCTGTGTTGCTGTGAACTCGATGGAACTGCTCGTGATTACTCGTAGGATCACCTGCTAATCAATCGCTGGTCGTATAGGGTCACCTGCTAATCGCAACTCTGTTGGACGACCCGGCCGTACGTATAGCAGAGGAATGAAGTCTGCCGGATCCTGAACAGAGGCGGACAGAGTTGCGGGATTTCTCGTTTCTGGGAGAAATGCTAACCAACTATTATATTATAGGCTCACAATTCTTTTTCTGGTGATCAGAGGCTCATCTTGTAGCCAACTTATCAAAAGTCTCGGCACTGTTAGTACTAAACCACAGTGATGATACATTTTCATATCTCCATTCCAGGTAATTTCTCGGAAACTCGGTCGGCGGACCCTACAATGATTATAGATGTTTCACTTCAATCTGGTAACAAGAATTCTCGCCAGAAAAAAAAGAAGAAGAAGAAGAGGAAAACAAGATAAAATAGTGACAAGGAAATCGAAATATTCTTGTGAGACCGTTCAAACAACAAGATTTTGTAGAGAAGGTATTACACTGACCGACTGTCTCTCTCAAGCTCCGCTAGTAATATCTGGATTGCGATCCGGTCCCATCGCCCACCTCCGAAACCGCACGAAATGCCCTGTGGGTAAACTCGCATATTATTTGTGATCAACGCGTAGAAGCGTGAGGATTTTTAGCGGAGAAAACGAGCGGCGTTCATGGGCCGCAGGTGATTCAGGTCGCACACCAAACACCATTACACGCAGATATTGTTGCATCGCCGTCGCAGCGGTTGCTGTCTCTCATCAACTACATCTACATGATGCTCTCTCTCTCTCTCTCTCTCTCTCTCTCTGAAGATCAGACGCCATACCAAACTGAACTCTGTATATCAGACGCCACGCCCAACTGAAATATGTTCGGCTTGCTCCTGCCCATTTTAGCACATCCATCACCAGATGCCGAAGCCGATCAACCCAATTGCTTTGCCTTGCGGCTTTGCGCTTATAGATGGCAATGCTTTGCCTTCTTTGATTGGGTTGGGTTGAGTAGACGCAAGGTCGATTGATGCACGGGCAAATTATCCATTTCTTCCACCACAGACTAATAAAAATGATGGATGAGGATGGACATGGCAGCAACGGCGACAGTGACGCCGCCGATGTTGCCCGGCGCCGCCGTGTTCTCCACTCGCCTCCCGTGCAATCAAGGCCGCCGTAGTAATTGCCAGTGTTTTGCTTCGTGCAAAGACTTGAGTTTGTGGTCCTGCGATCTCATTTCACTGCGCATTTCATTATTTGTGGCATGTGGGGCGAGCTTGTTGCATCAAGATATTATCGGGTTTGTTTTGTTGTGTCATGTGGGCTCCTGCATCCTAGACTCGAGCTGTATATATCCTCGGAATACCATATACTGGTGGTATTGCTTGCACGCTAGTATCAGAAACGATTCCTTCGAACAAAAATCTGAGCAGACTGAGGACGATGTCGAGCTAATATGAAGAAGGTACTTGTGATTCCTCGAACATATGAAGTAGGTACTTGTGAATTACTAGTGGGTTCAGAATCAACTTTGTACTGGCAATTCTGAAGCTCTTGTTGACTGGTCTGGTCCCTCGAAAATTCCGTATCTATGAGCGACATTTCATATACTGTATGTGCTATGAATCAATCCAGAGCTTAGTACTTGTCATCCTCGCAAAAAAAAGATTAGTAATTGTCAGGGGGAATATGAACTTACGAAAGGAATACAGTTGTGCTCGCGCCTCCTATTTTGTTGGACAAAAACAGAGGAGGACGGCGACGGAACGGGCAGCTAGTTCACGGACGAGTGGTGGCTGGGACCGAGTTGGAGTAGAAGGATTAAAAGTCGAAAATGACATTGGGCCCCGTCAGTCCACATCCAACTAGTAAAATGGTGATGTGGGAAATATGCGAGAACTGTATTGGATAATAATAACTTAAGCTGCAAATCCAGAAGAGTTGGTACCTTACTACGTACATTTCTGAAGGAAAAAAAGTCACTTTACAGGATTCTTCTAAGTATATATAAAAGAGACTTGATAATACATAGGAATGGTGTTATGAATTTGCTTTATTATTTTCATTCTAAGGTGTGTGTAGGGTGTGGATCCGGGGATGCATGGGTGTGTGAGGGCCTCCGACATTTTATACTCTCGGAACAAATGCACATCTACTTTATGCTTGACGTGCCCTTATTCAATCGAAATACTAGATACTTTTAGGTGATATGAAAAAACGTAGATGCGCCCTTTCAAAATCACCATAGAAAATACAAAAATATGCCTGGCTGTAGGGGGTCTTTTTTTATGTCAAGTATCAGCCACCAGTTCTAGGATTACTATCTCCCTGATCCACATGTACTGAAGGCTGAAGTCTATAAATAGGCACACCACGCTAGTTGCAAGATCACCACTCGCAAATTTAGCAAGTAGCTAGATAGGTAAACCACAGACAGCAACCATCGACCTACTAGGCCTAGCTAGGCTGTGATCAAAGTGGTCCAGTTTGATCTCATACATTGCAAAATGGAGAGAACACTGATCACGTCTAACTTCGCCATGACGAGTGATCTCTACCCTAGCAGTGCTGGCACAGCTGCAAGATCATCCAGGAGAGTTCACTACATCTCTCCTGCCGCTTCTGCTGCTGGTCAGAACGCCAGCTCCAGAAAGAAGAAGAACGCCGCGTCTCCGCCGCCGCCATCGGCCGCTGCCACTGCCACCGTCCTCACCTCCCCTCCGGCCACCGACAATGCTCAACAGTACACTCGCCCGAAGCAGAGGGAACAGGACGAGCAAGTGGTGGCCAAGACTGGCAACAACACTTCAAGAATCGCCACTGCGAGAACGAGCCAGGCTAAGGCTCAGGGTCGGCCTCGGCGCCGGCCTGCCGCGGCGGCCGCGTCCCTGCCGATGGCGTTCTGCAACGCGCTGGAGGAGGCCATCAACACGTTCGTGGACCCGCCGGCGCTGCGTCCGGCGGTGGACCCGCGGAACGTGCTGACGACCAACTTCGCGCCGGTGGACGAGCTGCCGCCGACGCCGTGCCCCGTGGTGCGCGGCGCCATCCCGCGCTGCCTCGCGGGGGGAGCCTACATCCGCAACGGGCCCAACCCGCAGCACCTCCCGCGCGGCCCGCACCACCTCTTCGACGGCGACGGCATGCTGCACTCCCTCCTCCTCCCACGGCGACGTCCTCGTCCTCAGACCCCGTGCTGTGCTCGCGGTACGTGCAGACGTACAAGTACCTGGTGGAGCGCGACGCGGGCGCGCCGGTGATGCCGAACGTCTTCTCGGGCTTCCACGGCGTGGCCGGGATGGCGCGGGGCGCCGTGGTGGCGGCCCGGGTTCTGACGGGCAGATGAACCCGGCCGAGGCGTCGGGCTAGCCAACACCAGCCTCGCCTTCTTCGGCGGCCGCCTCTTCGCGCTCGGCGAGTCGGACCTCCCGTACGCCGTGCGCGTCGACGCGGCCACCGGCGAGGTGACCACGCGCGGCCGGTGCGACTTCGGCGGCCGCCTCTTCATGGGCATGACGGCGCACCCGAAAAAGGACCCCGTCACTGGGAGGTGTTCGCGTTCCGGTACGGCCCCGTGCCGCCGTTCGTCACCTACTTCCGGTTCGACGCGGCCGGGAACAAGGGCCCCGACGTGCCCATCTTCTCCGTGCGGCAGCCGTCCTTCATGCACGACTTCGCCGTCACCGACCGGTACGCCATCTTCCCGGAGCTGCAGATCGTGATGAAGCCCATGGACATGGTGGTCGGCGGCGGCTCGCCCGTGGGGTCCGACTCCGGCAAGGTGCCCCGGCTCGGCGTGCTCCCGAGGTACGCCACCGACGAGTCCGAGATGCGGTGGTTCGAGGTCCCCGGGTTCAACATGATGCACTCGCTCAACGCGTGGGAGGAGGCCGGCGGCGAGGAGCTCGTGCTCGTGGCGCCCAACGTCCTCTCCGTGGAGCACGCGCTGGAGCACATGGAGCTCGTCCACTCGTGCGTCGAGAAGGTGCGCATCAACCTCCGCACGGGCGCCGTCTCGCGCACCCCGCTCTCGCCGGGAACCTCGACTTCGGCGTCATCCACCCGGGATACCTCGGCCGCCGCAACCGCTACGGCTACCTCGGCGTAGGCGACCCCATGCCCAAGATCGCCGGGGTGGCCAAGCTCGACTTCGACCGCGCCGGCACGGGCGACTGCACCGTGGCGCGCCGCGACTTCGGGCCCGGGTGCTTCGCCGGCGAGCCGTTCTTCGTCCCCGACGACGTCGAGGGGAACGGCAACGAGGACGACGGATACCTTGTTTGCTACGTCCACAACGAGCGCACGGACGAGAACCGGTTCGTGGTGATGGACGCGCGGTCGCCGCAGCTGGACATCGTCGCCGAGGTGCAGCTGCCGGCCCGCGTCCCCTACGGATTCCACGGCCTGTTTGTCACGCAGGCTGAGCTCCAGTCACAGCACCAATGATGATCAAAGCGTCACGCACTGACGCACACGCGTCCGGTGCTTATGTCTCCCAGTGTCTGCCGCGCATGGTTCGAAGAAAACACACACAAATGAATAGTGAAATAGGTCACAGACTCACACTACTAGTATGAATAGCTCTAGGTAACGTATAGCATACACATCAAACACATGTACCACGCATATTAGTGGAAATGTATTGGACCGATAAAAGGGTTCATGTATAGAGTTGAAATATAGAAATTACTGAGATCTCAATAACTATTACTGGATAACTGGAGTACAATGTCTTCCTTGTTAGATCCTTGACAAACATGGTGAGCAATGCACGCGTACAGCAAACTCCATCAATCGTACAGCAGAGGCCATGTGCCACAGGCCACCAAACGATAGCACAATGATGTGGAGCAGGGACAAACAAGGATGAAAACAAGCTGATACACATGTAAACGTGTTAACATAGCGCAAACTGTGGACAACACGAACTGCAGGCACTTTTAGAGACACAGATTATCCTCAGTTTTACACTTCTCATTCGGTACTAGACCATTTCAACATCATTAGTATTGTCAAGGTTCATAAAACCGAATGAAACCCGAACTTGTTAAGTCTGCCTTGTGAGTTGTAACTACACAACCTAACAGCTCCTAAGCAGGCAGACTACACTGTTACACAATAATCCTACCTATCTTCAATGGAAATTCTCTGCAGAAACACTCTTTCCAAAAGCATGTCAATTTCTTGTATATGTATTCTCTGTAACGGAGGTACCTAAAGAAAGCTGGATGGCTCAGACCCAGAACACCAACTTCTTAAGATTCATGGGGCACATTCCACAGCCTAGTAAGAGATATAAAGGGCCCGGAAGCCAAAGTTCCGCTCTTCATGACGTGAGAACTACCCTCTAGTGATTCTGATGCACATTTCATATAAGATACGCCAACACCAGCAAGTTTTTCTCTATGTCGTGCCCATGTGACGAGATATAAACCAGAGATGATGAGAAGTCCTCCAATAATACTGTCAACAAACAAGACACATTATACATCAGAATTAAAATAAGAAAATAACACAGCATGAATTGGTGGAAGCCAAGAATAAATTGCAGTTCACTGGTCATATTAAAACATCAACATACAGCATATTACGATATGACATATTCACATGTTTTTTTTCTTTTGACGAATGACATATTTATATGTAACTAGCTGATACTCTGGTACAGTATTCTTCACACACAAAGGAATTGGTAGTTCAAATTTCAAAACAAAACAAGTGAGAAGTTTATTGTTACCTTCCAAGGTAAATTGGGCTTCCCAGAAAAACCATAGACAATAGAGCAGAGACCACAGGCTGAAGAGGATTATAAAGTGCCACCATAGCAGGGCCCAAAATTTTGTTGGACCATGTCAGTAAAACATAATTAAGAGCAGATGCCATTACTCCCTGGAATAAAGGAAGAAAAATGAGGTTTGAAAAGCAAATAATGTTGATGGTTGGACAGCATAGACTAGTGCAAAGTGTAAACAAAACCTCCTCAGTTACACAGAAGACGAGTATCAACAGACATATGTATGGAACGGTATAAAAATGTAAGACATGCAAAATGACAGTACAGAACATACTAAAACAGTAAATAATTGAAAGCTTACAGCATATACAACAGCAGCAAACTCTGATTGAGTCAAACTCCATTCACTTTTATCACTTGTTGCAAATACTCCTGAAATAACCATTAAAATAGCTCCAAAAAAGTACGAGTATGCTGTCAGAGACAGACTGGAGGGATACTTCACCAAAATTGGAGCCTGAAATATCAGCACATGAAAAAGATAAGAATGATAAATGAGTGAGCTTCCTGCAAAAGAAATGCACCACATTGATGTTTTAGAGCTAATTTCAGAATACAATGAGTGAAAGGCACGAAACTAATGGCAGAGTCAAAGGCAAGCATGCAACATAAGATAGCGTTAATCCAAGAATTCCAAATAGATTATCTCCTTTTATACAGACCAATTTTCATCAGTACAGCAGGGTGGTATTTGTTTCATCCATAACAACATCTATGACTGTCATCTCAAGCTCAAACCAAATTGAACATTGAATGGATTAATGATCAGTTGGCTGCATAGCATGTCGAATAAGCTCTTTGTATGAGATAAGAGGATAAAACTAAACTCTCATCATGGCTATTGCAAGAGTACTGAGAGGAGGAAAAGCTATGAGCAAGCTACTAAGACCGAAATGTATAAAAAACTATAATGCTCTCTATAGATGTGAAGCTATATAAATTCTTCCTCTTATACTTCTGATTTGACTCAACGAGGCTCGACAAACATGCTCTGCACATATATCTGATTGGAAATAAAACTACCCAAAAGCATCCCAATTGATAAAACTCCGAAGTGCATAAGCAAAAGAGAGTTCATGCAACCTGAAAAACACTAATACCTGCAATGCAAGATAGGCAGCCATACAGAGACAGTTTCCAATCAAGCAGAGCACTCCAATGTGCCACTTTTGCAGCCCCATATCCTTGAACAGAGATACTACGGATCCAGTTGGCTCAGGCTGTAACATATCAACCATTATGTCATGACTGTGAAGATCAATCTCAAGTTCACTGCCACCAAACACTGCTGGCCCTCTGTACAGCACCATCAGAACTGCACCCAGCACACAGACAATTGTGCCACCAATCTTAGCACGTCCCTCGTTTGATACCAAGCTCACCCTTTCGGTCCTGAAATGAGCAAATAAGCAAAAGGTTTAAATCAAGAGCAAGTAGGCGTGTGAAGTGTGAACTCATGTGGGAAATTGGCGATTCAGTGACTGACCCCATGATGAGGGCCATGATGAAGGTGAAGACAGGAATGGCCGGCTGAATAGCGGCGGCGTAGGTTGGGTTGGTGTAGCTGAGCCCAAGCAAGAATAGCAGCTGGTTGCCAAATACGCTGCAGGACAAACACGTGAGTGCGTCAAAGAACGAAGTTTGCACGGCAGCATTTGGTTACAAAATTGAAAATCCTCTTCGTGCTTCGGACTCTGGCAGTGAGCCAGTGACCACTGACCAGGCAGCTTACCCTGTGAGCCCGAGGAGGAAGAAGGAGCCGACGAGGCGCCAGGTGAGGGGAGGCGGCCGCGCCTGCGCGGGGGAGCCACGGTGCTGGAAGAAGGCGAGGGGGGCGAGGACGGAGAGGGCGAGGAGGTCCCGAAAGACGCAGAAGACGACGCGGTTAACACCGACGTTGAGCGCCTGCTTGGCGATTACGTGGTATCCGGCGTATACAAGCTGCACGCCTACCATCGTGGCGTGTGCTCGCCGCCCCTCGCCGTTCCGCTCACGCGCCGCCATCCCCGCCGATCCCGATCTCCGCCCTCCGCCTCCGGTCGCCGTCCCTTTGCCGTCAACGTGCTTTTTTTTTTTTGACACCCCCGTCAACGTGCTTAGTTTCATTGGGCCGGGCTTCGTCTTTACTCTAGTGGGCTGGATCATTATGGAAGTGGACATCAGGTTTCCGAATTTTTTTCGTTTCCGAAAGAATTTTCGTTTTTCTTTTCGTTTCCGATTTTTTTTTCGTGTATATGCGGGTAGTCGCTAAATGATTGTACTATAAGGGGCAGTCTTCCTGTATTGTGCCTGCTAGATGGCAGTGAAAGAAATCAACGGAAAATGGAGGTAGGGTACGTATGAAATAGTAGCATCATATGATATTTCATAGCTAAATTCGTTTGTTGTAAGGAGAAATACAAATGGAGAAACTGAAATTGATATTATCCTGTGTCGGTATAACATGAAAAATATAGATTGATTGATTATGAATTGTGTAGAAGAGGTAAACAGCATGAGAAAGTGTTGGTTCAGTACAGGAGATCCAAATAGTACTTCCATTAGTTCCATATCCTAATCTCTTCCCAGCATCATGTCCAGGCCAGTTATTCTTCCTAGAAACCGATGCTCGGGGGGATTTGGGGGGGTGGGGATCTTCTAGAGACAATTATATTGAAATAAACATTTTTTTGTGGAAATGACTGCATACTAAGCAGTATACGTTTTCCTGGAAAAGAAGTTCACTAGGAGCAACACCATACAAAAGTTCATATAATGTGTGTACGAATTAACAGGATACATTCCATTTCTTATATTACACTGGGTGCAGAACTGACTTTCCACGGTGCATAAGTCTCACAAAAGCGAATGAACATGAACGGTCCTTTTTCTTGTAGTAGTAGATCTTGTGCTTACATATTAACCTAACTGAGCCCTAGGAGGGAAAACACAAAATCGTCGGGACAACCGTACCCGTATTAATCCAAATACTCTCTATAGCATTTAGCCCTTTCTAATGCATTTATCCATATTACCACTTTATCCGTAATGGAGGTACCTAATGGAAAGAATATGTTGGATAGACTTATAAAGTTAGCAGCTTTTCAAAATGTCAAGATGCCACATTCCACAGTCTAGACAAAGATATAAAAGAATCCGAGACCAAGTTTCCACTCTTTGCAACTTGAGAAGTACTGTCCCATGATTCTGATGAGCATCGTACATAAGAAGCTCCATTGCTGATCAGCTTTTCTCTGTGTCGGGCCCAGGTGACAAGGTATAAACCGGAGATAATTAGAAGTCCACCAATAATACTGCAAGCGACATGGCATTATAGAGTTCAGAGTTCAGATCAAATAACCAGAAACATCATTGCTAGAAAAGGAACATTTCTAGTTTGTTGCTCGATGTTAGAACAGGAGCACAACAACAACATCTGCATTCTCTTATATAAATACTTACATGTAAATAGGTGAGACACTACTGTACCTTCACACAATTAGAAAAGACCGTACAGAGATAGAAAAGATCACAGAGCGATAAACTTAGTCGTATTCTTACCTTCCAAGGTACACTGGGCTTCCCAGACAAAGCATTGACAACAGAGCTGACATCACGGGCTGAAGAGGGATATACAGCGCAACCATAGCAGGGCCCAGAAGTTTGTTGGACCACGTTAATAAAACAGTATTGAGAGCAGACGAAATAACTCCCTGGAACATGGGAGACAAAATATGAGTTGGAAAATCGCATGATATGAATGGACTATCAGTTAATGGTTCTGTGCAAGGGATGCCCTGAATCACCAACTGAAAATTTTATCAAATACACATATTGGCTTATGTATGTGATGATGCATGAATGCAAGCAATGCAAATTGCAACATGCCACACTATCAGTAAATTTAATGCAAAGCTTACAGCATAGACAACAGCAGCAAACCCAGATTGAGTCAAAGTCCAGTCATTTTTGTCATTCGTTGCAAAAACTCCACAAACGACCATCAGCACAGCCCCAAAAATGTATGAGTATGCTGTCAGTAACAAGCTCGAAGGATACTTTGTCAAAATTGGGGCCTGAAATAGCAACAGTGATAAGATAACTATAAAACAAGAAAGAAGTCATCAAAAGGAATTCTACTTCATTGATATCCTAGCATGAGTTTCAGTGTAACCATAGGCAAGATATAGAGAGAAAAAAAGCGAGGGTAAATTTAGATGTAACATAAAAACAATCTTAGTCAAAGAATGTTGCATCTAAACACCTAGCATTTTAGGCCCTTAATAAGACGAAGGTGAGAACCGAACCCTGGTTGGCTGGGTGACATTCAACGCCCCATCTCAGGGAGATTCTCATGAGCCAACCTATGTGTTACGATTCTAGTTCTAGAGGACGATGAGGAGAAGCGACGAGGAAATCATTAAGACAGATCTATTTGAATAGGATAGTTTGAGTATAGATCCTTAGTATTTTGTTCAAAAATGAGCAAGATACTAAAACTTCCAAGAGCAATCCCTAAACAGGAGGTAGAATGTTTATCAAACAAGGATATTATTGACAGTTACATAATATAAAGTCGTCCTCTTAAATTACTGAACCAACTTATAGAGGCTTGCTGAACCTGTGCTGCAACTATGCTATTGTGCTGCACCAATGCTTGATCAGAAATTTAGAACTTTTCAAGCGTGAAGTACATAACCAAAATAGCATACCAGCCAGAAAATGGGAAATACCTGAAAAGCTAAATAAATTGCCGTACAGAGACAGTTCCCTATCAAGCACAACACTCCAACGTGCCACATTTGCAGCCCAAACGGCCCGAATGGCTCAGGCGCTGACAGGACAGGCATGACACCGTGACTACCAAGCTCCAGCTCCTCGCTAGTACCAAATACCGCCGGCCCTCTGTACAGCACCATAAGGACAGCACCGAGCACACAGACGACTGTGCTACCAATCTTGGCCCGGCCTTCGTTAGAGATCAGACTCACTGTTTCTGTCCTGAAACACTCGAAATGTTCAAGTTCATGGCAAATAGAAGCGTGAACTGGTGTGCACTGCCATGAGTTAAAGAGAGACTAACCCCATGATCGCCGCTAAGATGAAGGTGAAGACAGGAATGGACGGCTGAATGGCGGCGGCGTAGGAGGGGTTCGTGTAGCTCAGGCCGAGCAAGAAAAGAAGTTGGTTGCCAAAGATGCTGCATTGCAAAGACACAGAGGCGTCAAATCTTATTTCACAAGCCACAGCAGCAGCATTTGTGCGCCAAATCCCTGCGGATTGGGCTTACCCTGTAAGCCCGAGTACGAAGAATGAGCCGAGGAGGCGCCAGGTGAGAGGCGGCAGTGCCTTGGCGTGCGAGCCGCGGTGCTCGAAGAAGGCGAGGGGCGCGAGGACGGCGAGCGCGAGGACGTCGCGGAAGACGCAGAAGACGACGCGGTTGACGCCGTCGTTGAGCGCCAGCTTTGCGATGACGTGGTAACAGGCATTGATGAGCTGCAAACCCACCATCGCCGCGTGCGCCCGCCTCCCGCGCCGTCCCGCTCCACGACCGCCATCGCCATCGCCATCGCCGCCGATGCCGATCCCCGCTCTGCCTCCGGTCGTCGGCTTCACTGTGCAGTAGCGTTAACATCCGGTAGCCGTTCGGCTGGGCTTCTTCGTTAGCCCAGCTCGGTTGGGCTACTTCTTACATCGACGCAGAGGCTCAGTTTGCCCCTACTGCTGAAGCCAACATGGGCTGGGCTTCTTTCCCGCTCACAACATCTCATTGTCGAACTATTCTGCTTTGTTGTGCTTGGACTTTAGCCTAAACGAATCGCAACAACGCATTTCGTCCTTTTTTTTTTGGAAACATTTCGTCCAAAATTTCTCTGATGGTTAACATGGAATAAGGTTTTTAAAATCGGAGTATATACCTTAGTAGTTTAACCATGGTTGACTCCATAGCCTTATTTTATCATACTCCATAGTATCGCAGTACGTATTATTTTGAGGACTAGGGTCCAGTGCAGTCATAACTGGGACTGCAAGTTAAGCAGTCGCCAATTCTGAACCGTCCAAAGCCCATCCAACGTCCAGCGCAAGTATAAGCTTCTTCTTCCTCACAACAACCAGAACCAACACAAACAGAGTGGAATGCGCCATGGATGCTCAATGAAAATCTCATCAAATTCGTATCCAGGCTCCAATGGCCCTCCATATCCTACACACACACACTCTCTCTCCTGATGCAAAGCTCACGGACACATGAAACTGAATTATGCTTTCACGGTCTTCTTCCCTGAAGCCCTCGTTGCTTTTCATAAAACTCATGGCCGCGAGAATCTGGCCAAAGGGCTCCAAATACTAGCAAAACGAATTTTGCGGATTTATGGCTATGGCTTGTAAATGGGGAAAAACATGAAACATGAAGGTGTTGATGACAAACGGGAGGAGCGCGGCACCTACGGCTTGCCGTGGACGAGATAGGGACAGCATGCCCAAGTGTCTAAGTGGCATCGCACGGCCACACTAGTTCCGATCCGATCCGTCTTGGTTGGATTTGCCCATGGCGCCAAAGCTGCTGGCCGTTTCCCTCCAGGAAGTAGCCGCTGACGAAGAGAACAGGAGAAAAAGGGCAAGTCATCCTGGACCGTTGCATCCTTGCTCAGCGGCAGAGATGAAGCGACTGCTTAAGTTGCAGTCGGTGTTACCACTGCACCCGATCCTGGTCCTTTGAGGACTAGACGTTGGAGCTTCAAACGCCATACGTTGGAGTATAAACAAACAATTGTGCTGAGTCAACCGAGCAGTGTATCGTGAGGTTTTTATGGAGATGATGGAAGCACATGGATCATATTCATTGCTGCCACCCGTCCTGCCTTTTGTCAAACAAACAGTATTCCACTGAATAAACCTTCCCAATTTTGAAGTCAATCTAGTCAACTATTCTTAACTAATCATCTATTCTTCTTACTAGCAATTTTCCAAAAAAAAAAAGTGTATTATTAGCATATGCCATTTCTCATAATTGACATTATTCTACTCGAAACACTGTTCAGAGGTCGTGCTATAAGTAAAGGAACTGTATAGAAGTTGACTGATATAACACCATCATGTCATATATGTATAACTCGACATAAATACTGCTCATTGGTACCCAAGAAAACATGGTTATAGTTTTTTTTAAGTTATCCATTGTATAGTCCTTGTTCTTTTGTGGGGCTTCATTTTCAAAGTCAAGGGGAAAAAGGTGAGCATTGGCATTTATCAGGCTTGCACAGTTGAGCTATTTGAGTTGACCTTAACAAAGCACAAAACTCAACCAAAAAATAAATGCAAGTCAGTCAAAACAGTTGAGTTTGACTCGATTGATGCTCTCATAAAATATGCGATGGTTGCGTATTCTCCGCCACCTGCGAAATATAAAAAGTTGTGGAAATCCAGTCTCATAGCAAGCACAGCCCAGCTAGTTGGAGGGTCCATGCTTACATGCATGTATGAGGACGCTATTGAGTATTGACATGGCTTTTCATCTACTACATTTTCAATTAAATACAAGCGAGTCTGCTCGATCTGAGGCAGACGTATGTGCGGTTCGATCGTCCCGTTCCTTTCTGCAGCTGGAAGCCACAATAATTATAAATTTTGTAATGCATTATTTCTATGGAATGTACAGATTCAGTCTCGCGTAGAAGTTGCTTGCTGGATCATAAACCAAACGTGTGGATTTAAATTATAAGCATGAAGACAAGAATGCCAAGAGATAAACATGGAGGCGGCCAACCTGGCAGTACAACCGGAGCATAATATATTATACTATTTCGTTTGTAAAAACTAATTGAATATTATTTTGTATCTGCCATGATTTATGAATACTTGATATACATGCATATGAAGGAACATAATCCCTCACAAAAATATAATTCTTGCTGGATGTATGGAATAAAGTATAGTCAAATAAAGTATAGGCTGCACATTTAGTTGCACACAAGTGACACAACCGAAACTCTAAGATAGGCGGGAACTCTTCTGTTCGATCGGAGAACTCAGAACCCTACAAGAAACTAAGAAGTGAAATATATGTGATACACTACACCTCACCAGAAAAAAAAAAAACTCTGCTTCGTCAACCATTGCTTTACAGATATTTTTAGATGCGTGCATCCTCCTTGAGACCTAACATTACACGTTGACAAAACCTATCGCCCCTTGAATATCCCGATAAAATTTTGCAGCGTCAACTCCATTAAAATCAACTGATGACGCTACAAAATATATACCATGTCATCAGCTATATGTGCCTGGCCTCTTGATATTAAATCAACTGATGGTGCCCTCTCTTACTATCACATCATCCTTCCAAGGGAAGTCCCAAATGTGTTCAATGTCAATATCCTAATTAAGGAAACTTTTGGAAAGTTCTTATCTAGCTATTACTCCTTTCTGATTTACCTCCGATGAGTAGACTTTTCATTCAAATAATTGTTTTTCTTATGAAATAAGATAAAATGTATAGGTAAATCTGAATTGTTTTAGAATGGAAACAACTACTAATTCCATATAAAACAATATAGGTTTTCAATGGGAGAGACTAGAAACCATAAAACAACTCAAGTGTTCTTTTCGAGTCCATGTATCCCTCGTGGAGGTTGACTTCTGGGTGGCTTAGGAAAAAAGATAACAATGAGAATACTAGCTTACATAAGCAATATCTCATCAAAAGATAAACTTTTTATAACATGTAATATTCATGGGAGAAATAGTTGTGTGAGAGAGCGTGCATCGTCCACGGAGCTATACCACACGCCACATGTTTCGATCTGACCACGCAGGGGCTCCGATTTTCGCTTTAATTTCTCCACATTGACTTCTCACAAATTTCAAATGTATTAATTGCAAAAGCTTTGTAGATTTAGTCTAAAGATTTGTGAGATGGACTCACATATTATTCAAAAGAGGCTGACTCCATGACATTTAAAACCAAATGAGATGGTCGCACATACGGACAATGCTAGTTGACATGTAATTTTCATGTGTCACGCTTGGTGAGCCGTCACCCAACCCAAGAGGATGCATATCGCGCCACGTGTGGCTCAAGCCGGGGCCGGGGTGCCGCGGTTTTGCCCAGGTATATGGCCTGGTTTCTCCTATCTTTCCTTTTCTTTGTGTGGACACTCAACATTGATAATTGCTAGGCCGCTAGCCGATTGGAGGAAGAAGCTTTCAAAATGTATTGCCGTGGATATACGACATGCGTTGACAACCCGATCGATTGCTACGCTTTCAAAATGTAGTGGCAGCATCGTGTTGCAGATGACCATGTTCAGAGGAGACAAAGTTTTGACGGCCAAGCGCGGACAAAAGCGAGAGATGCATGCGCGAGTGCGGCGCTTGCTAGCGGTGAGCCAGCTTGCTGGCCCGGAAATGGACAGGGCGGAGCGAGAAGAAAGGCGAGTACGGAAGCGGAAAGCCAATCAGCAGCGGCGGGATCGTCAGCGATTCGGTCACGCACGGCCACGGAGAGCATACTCTATGGCCGCAAGAGGGCGCGCGCCAGATGGGTCACCGGTGGAGGCGGGAGTAAAGAAATGGTTCACTGATTGGCCCTGTCCACGCATCCGTCCGCCGGGCCTGGCCCCCGGCGTCGTGGTGGCGGAGTAATGCCGGCCCCCTCGTGACCGCGCGCCCGACTGGCTGAATATAATTGGCACAGAGGATAGGATTCCATCTGTCTCGCCATTAGAGGCGACTTGCTGCGTGCCGCCGCTTCCGGGAAGCTTCCGCTGCCTGCTTTCCGGCCGCTTCTCCGATCCCCTGCTATGCGCGAAATGCTTCTTCCCACGGGAGATGCGAGCGTGCGTCGGCCGGGAACTCCGTCGCGGCCTCCTCCATGTTTTTCTATTGCGGTTTACAATATGTTCCGCCCTCAAAAGTCAATCGGGATCACCTATCCCCTGTACTCTACGTACGGCGACACTTCCGCGGTTCATCCCGAGGGAAATGGGAGGTTAGTTTAGTTTAATTTGGTGGCAGATCCGAGGAAGATGGAGGTGTCATCCAATCATGCATGCTGCTCCATGGGCGTCTCGTCTCGTCTCATCATTCAGAGATTATAAAGAGGTGATAGGCCACTGGCTCCTAGCCCTTCCAACGTCTGAGGTAATAGGCCGTCTGCTGATTGTTAGCCCTTCCATGGCCAGAGAGACAGGGTGCCTCTCGATGATGGATCGCCGGAGATAGGGAGAGGGTGCCTCCTTTTTCTTTGGACATCTTCCATTTTGTTGTCCAATAACGCATATTTTTACCATCAGTTTTTATTGTTGAGACAAAAGGAGCCTTCTTTAAATTATCATAACACTGGCAGATTCAGAAAAAAAACAAATATAAATATGCGACCAAAGCGTTTTCAAAGATTGATGAGAAATTCAAATGTTTAGGCAAAAAAACCTTGTTGTTTTGCTCTCGCTCTAACGTCAGACGTTGGGCCCTAGATCTCTATCCAAAATCTCTGAAACACCCACCTGGGACTCATATTTTTAACAAACTACTGTAACAGTTATGGATCGTTTAGTCAATCTCCATCTAATCAGAGACGTTTCGCTAGCTTTCCAGCCACTGCCTCTTGTGCGCCACTCTTATCTTGCTCTGCCACCTCCCTTCAAATTTGTCTCCTACGATGGAACCTCCCTTCCAGAGTCTCCTTGAGAGAGTCTCTTCTCCTCTCGCGCCCACTCTGATCAGCTTTGGTAGCGCTACTTTTGTTGTTGATGACTATCTATGAACCACACTGACCTTGCGTCGGCTGCCAACCTGAATCCTCATACGACTGAGGTTAGCTTAGGGACACGATGAACCTAGAGCCACGTGAAACTCTGAAGTGTGTCACAGGGCATCTGATAGTCAAAGAAATTCCCAAGAAAAAAATTAAAACAGAGGACGGATTTAAGCATTCTAAAAGGGGAATAAGAGTAGTACGGGAGGGAATAGTTTGAAGATGATCACAGCCACAACATGATTTCTTGCGGTTGACCCGGGGGAACCCGTTCTGAATTTTTAAAGTCCAACCGATTTGTTTTAGAGGTTCAGTGTAGTGCAGACTTTGTTTCTTCAAAGCATGCACGGACACATCACATGAGGCGATCGAGAATATTGCTTAGCTAATAGCCAGAGATGGAGCAACACAATGTGCATGCACTTGGGGGCCTTGGCGATTAAATTAGCAGTTGTTCAGAAGGAGTCACTTTCTCTTGCGTTGGACGAAACAATACAACGGGAGTCGCTCTCCGCCGCGGCCTTAGCGGCAGGATGACGACGTTCCTCCCTTTTGACTCCGGCAATCCATCAAAGGATTATTCTGCCCAGCTGCCAGCCTGCTTTCAGGCGGACAACCTAGTTTAGCTTACATCCCAATCAGGGCCTCTTGATTGTTTTTTTTTTCTTTTTCCTCTCCTCTTCTCCTATAGGTGCTACTTGAAAAATCTAAGAAAAAAAAAGAAGATCAAAATGGTTTTGTTTTACAATTAAGCGCCACTTCTTTGTGGCGCTGGCCGATCCCTACTAGCTTAACACTGACTGACGCCTACGCATCTATGCCTAATCTTGTGTTTGTTCGGTCTTCTCTTCCGGCTTGCCAGGGGGTCCTACCAGAGCTGAAGAAGAATCTGTACACGGAGTTGCGTTATCTTGAGCAAACCGATCCCATGCCCCGTCCCGTCCGATGGCGACCTCTGTCCGCGGTCGGCCAATTCCGGCAGCGGTTTTCTTTCCTCCGTTCGTACGCGCTCGTACAGTCAGAGACCAATACCGCCCATCCGTTTCCGTTTTGGTTTCGCGCTTGCTTGCTTGCTTGCGCGCGCCGCGGCCCGTCATTCATTCAGTTGAGTCCCTGCTTGCGGGTGAAGGTCATGGGCAGGCCGTTGATGGGCAGCGCGAAGGGGCCGAACTGCACGCCGCTCTCGGACTTGGACGTGGACCACCTGTACTTGGTGGCGAGGTGGTGGAAGAGGACGAGCATCTCCAGCTTGGCGAGCTCGTTGCCCGGGCACGAGTGGGTCCCGTTGCCGAACGGCATGAACGTGTTGGGCTTGGGCGCCACCTGCAACCACGAAAGCGGCCAGCCAGCCTTGTGAGATGACATGTTGAGGCGGAGCTAGCTAAGCAGAGAAAGGGATCGAAACGCTGATCCATTATGAGTCATGAGTCATGAGTGAGACCCGGGTGAACTGACCTCGAATCGGGACGGATCGAACTTTTCCGGGCAGGGGAAGTGGTCGGGGCTGTGGTGGATGTTCCGGAACAGGGGAAGCACTTTCCAGCCCTTGGGGATCAGGTACCCTGCAGAGACCAAGGACGCTGAGTTAGTCTATTCATTCATTTTCTGTTATTAGGAACCCGTCCCCTCCGTCCAGTTCACTGGCAGCCGGCGCACGACAGGGACGCTGCCGCCGCGACAAAGGAACGGGACCGGATAGCTAGCTAGCTGGAGACGTGAGCTCACCTTGGTACTCCACGTCCTCCACGGCCTCCCGGAAGGTGAAGGAGAGGATGGACGCCACCCGCATGGTCTCCTGGATCACACGGCTGGTCATGCGCATCCGCCGAGTGTCCGCCCACGTAAGGGGCTCACCCGAGGAGCCTTTCGACATCGCGATCTCCTGCTGCTCATCCTGTGCACGCGGAAGTATTCAGATCAGTCTCTACTCTTTGGATGCAGCAGTTTGATTGAGAGCGCGTGCGTCGATCGAGAGTTTGAATAAATAATGATGGAGAAAACTCAAGAAGAAGCTTACGATGACGGCCTTGAGGACGGACGGGTGGTCGCCGAGGAACTTGACCATCCAGGTGAGGACGCTGGCGGTGGTGTCGCGGGCGGCGAAGATGACGCCGATGACGTTGTCGGCGATCTGGGCGTCCGTGAGCGCCTCGCTATCGTCCAGGAAGGAGGCCAGGAGGTCGCTCCCGCGCTGCCGCTCGCGCCGGGCCGAGATGATGTGGGCCACGATGGCGCCGAGCCGCTTGCGGGCCTTCATGGCCTTGTGGAACAGGGTGCCCGGCAGGTTCACCGGCATCGAGTTGTACCCCTTCTCCAGCGTCAGGTAGCACTGCTTCAGCTCCTCGATGTACTGCATCTCCTCCTCCCCGAAGATGGACAGCAATGCCACATTCAGCGCGTACTGCAGTCGCCAATCAATTATCAGCACGGTTGGTTGGGATTGGAACAGAGCAGAGAACAGAGCAGAGGAAGAAGCAGAAGAGAGAAGCCCATCGCTGGCATCACTCACCGTCTTCATCTCCTGGAACGTGTTGACGAGCTGCCCGTCCCACGAGTCGAGGGAGCGCAGCGCGATGGCCTCTATGGCCGGCACGGAGGCGCGGATGGCCTCGGGGGAGAAGGCGCGGGAGACAAGGCGGCGGAGGTGGGCGTGGTAGTCGCCCTGCTGGAAGAAGATGGCCTGGGGCCCCAGCATGCGCTCCTTGCTGGCCGGGAAGGTGGGCTTGAAGAGGTGCGCCTGCGTCACCAGCACGAACCGCGCCGCCTCCGGGCTCGACACCATCACGCAGGGGCAACCCAGGATGTGCGTCTTGAAGATGGGCCCGTACCTGTTCTGCTTCCGGGCGAAGAACACGTTCGGGTTCTTTGACGAGTAGAGCTGGAACGTCTCGCCGACGTACGGCCAGCCCATCGACCCGGGCGGCAGCGCCAGCGTCTTGCCGCTCTGCGAGACGGCTCCCTGACGCCGCGCCGCGCCCCGCCTGCTGCGGATGGCGCAGGCGAGGATGAAAGGAGCCAGGAGGCAGACGAAGAGAAGGAACGCACCCATGGCAACACAAGCTATGTAAAGATGTAGTGCTTTTGCTTGCTGGTGCTCAGCTTAGTTGCAGCGAAGGGGAGGAGGAGGAAGAGGAGGCTTCCCGGGAGGGGGGAGGAGGAAGAGGAGAATGGGCGGTGCTGTTGGGATGCAGGCAGAGAGCAAGAGCTGACGGCTATTTATAGATTGGTGGGGGAGCCTTTGCCTCCAAAAATCTTACCTTACCACCACTAGACTCGACGCGCACTAGACTCGAACAGGAGCTGCGTGCGCCCCTGCGCGCGAGGGAGAATTATTGCGCGATTAATTCGAAAAGAAAAAAAATAAAGAAAAGTGGAGCAATCAACTAATTAACCACACGGCTCGGCGGGGAATCCCTCTCTCCAGCTCACACCTCTCCCTTTCTCAGCACTAGCAGCTACTGTGCTCGCTCTCGTACTCTCGGTCGGTCTCTCAGTGCTAGTACTCTATAATGCGGCTCGGTTTGGCTGCTTGCTTATCCGTCCTCCTGGCCTCGCCACTGAATCAGCTGGCTGCCCTACTAGTAGCTCTCTGCTTGGTTGGTGGCAAACGGTTTTTTAAATTTCTTTTAAACAAATCTACTGATTGTGCCAATTTTATATGCCTTGTTTTGTAAAATAAAAAAACAACCCAGTCCTTCTAGTAGGCTGCCTAGCTATAGCAGCTGCAGTGTACTTATTTTTGTCATTAATTTATGGTTGGATGATCAAGCCCGGGAGCAAGCAGTAACAAACACGACGGCTTCCTCCCCGGTATTACCTTTTCTGAATGAATCCGTCCCGGTATCACTGACCGGGTTTTAGAAGCATGTGAGCACGAATTGCTGATTCCTGCATTCTGATTTTTTATCGGGATTACACGTGTTGAACTGATTTACATGTTACAAGTACTTAGTCCTGCCGGAGGGAAAGGGTCGTACGCATGCTGCTTTGCCGTATTTCGAGTTTTGAACACGAAAGTACTTTTATTTTCTATTCTTTTTTGAAAGAGTATGCTCTCATTGAAATGAGATGAGGACGATAGTAGGTTAACATCCCAATCAAAAAATCAAAAACCATGTGCAGTCAGAGGAGTTGACCTTTGCACGGAGCGTAGGACAGCTGTGAAGGCGTAAATCAATTCATGAGAGCTTGTGCAGCATTGTTAGACTATCTTTTCCCGCCCGCTCGGGCCATGATTCAATACATCGAATAATCTGAATGTCGTCTCTGAGGACGAACACGCCGAGGAACCGTACTGTGCAAACCCAAAAAAAAATATCTTCCTTGGACTCTCGCCACGTGTCCCCTTGAAGATACTACCTCCTCATCTTCCTCATCTCTTCCTCGCACCATGCAAGCAAGGGACAAGTGGCAGCAAACGAGCGTATGTGCTCGTTCTTTATCATTTGACCTAGGAAATGCATGAGAACTTTTGAAGTATATCGTCTCCAGTATGATCATTCTCGCGTCCCAAGCGTATACTCAACTTATTTCCTTTAGTCATTGCTGAGGCCATCACCTTCTAGATGCATGCGCCATGCTACGGGGAGGTACCGTATGCATATAAAAGTGGTTTTATCGAGTTATGATGACATTATATAAGTTCGCCCGCATAAGCTACCAGCAGTGCACAGGTATGTGCTGCCCAGGCTCGGAAACTATCAAAACAGGGTGCAACAGATATGATGACATTACGTAAGAGAGCAAGCGAACATTGACCTTTTTGCAGTATTCTATTGCCGCGAGAAATATTTCTTGGTGGAGCAACAGATATTCAAATCGTAGCTCGATTGGATATGACATGTCGAGGATTTGACGGGATACTTCTTGTTACAGCAAAAGAACAATTTGCATGCTCGTTACTGCCTGCAGGCATGCATGTGTTCGGTCGTCACTCGTGTGCTCGCCGCAAAGTTTATGTGTGCATCTTTATTGTGACTAAAAAAGGGTTTATCTGTCAGGAACGTGTATGTGCGTCCTGGTAGCCAGTCAGATCCCGCGGTTGCAGGAGCAGGACGATTTCGATCGGAAGTGGTAAAACCACAGCTAGGTAGCGTGAATACGTGCGATTCGGATAGATTCTGCTGCCGCGAAAAGGTGAGCATGGTAGTATATCCTAGTTGCATATGCATTTGGATTGGCTGGAGGATATGCTCGGTCGAGAAAAGATGGAGCTAGAAGGCAGGGGTACGTCGTGGGCCGGACCACAGCGCGCATGCAGCGCTCCATGCTGAGTTACCTCGGTGTTGGCACGCCGCCGGCCGGGGCACGTACGTACGCGCGCAGGTAGCTGCACGTAGGCAGAGTACCTGAGGACACGCGCGCGCGGGCACATGCACTCTTCGGTCGGTGGCGCGCGCGAGCTGGCGCTGCTAGCTACGTGCATGCGATAAAATCAGGCGTCAAGCCCGGCCTCTCCCCTCCCCTGCACTACGTGCTGCGTCGATCATGCCGTGACACAGCCGCCGCCGGAAACCAATCAACCGCTTCAGCTACGTACGTGCGATCTAAACTCAGGTGTCAAGCCCAGACTCATGAACGACCCGCCGGTTGTCCGCTTGCCGGCCGCTCCCGGGAAGCCAGCCTGACCGACGCGCCTCGCTCGGGCACCGGTCAATGCGGCCGCCCCCTCGCCAGCGCGTACGGACGCCTGTGTGCTGCGTTTGTCCCTGCTAGCTCCTCCTCACGGGAATAATACGATCGAGATGGAGATGGCGCCGCAGCGTTTTGGTGTGTTAGGTCCCGGACGACGAAGGAGCTAGCTGTATGGAGAGGGATCTCGCCTTCATGCATGGTACTTGCCGCGCGCAATCTCTAAACATTGACGGTCGAGTTTGGATCGGCGCGGACGTATCGGTCCCGGGTAGGGGTGGGCACAAAAACCGATACCCAAACACCGAAACCGAAAAAACCGAGACCGAGACCGAAAAAACCGGAATTTCGGTCTTCGGGTACTTGTTTGGGTAGTAACCTTGGGTAACCGAATTTTATTGTTCAATTTCGGGTAATACCCTTGGGTACCCGAACTACCCAAACTATCCAAATTAGTATGATGATGTAGGATTTAACACATAGACTCAAACCATGGTCACATAACATCCTTTGTTACTCATTCATCATATTCATGTTTCTTCTATCATATAATGGTAACTCATTATCAAGTTGATTGCATAGTGTATTTTGGGTATAATCAAGTTTATTTTATTTTTTCCCTGAAAATTAATGCTAATTTGGGTAGTTTGGGTATAACCGAAGACCGAACCGAAATTTAGGTACCCAAAGTTGTCGGGTACCCAAATTTTCGTTGTTATTTCGGGTAGCAATTCTAGATAACCGAAAATTGAGAAGACCGAAAAAACCGGACCGAAACATCGGGTATGACCGAATGCCCACCCCTAGTCCCGGGAGCCGTCCATCTGCTGCGTGGCCATTGCCCCGCGCGTCGGTCGTCACTCACAGCAGGGGCACCACACCACCCACCCACCGTGGGTAGGCCGGGACCAAAAATATCCGTCCACGAGCCAGCCGGAGCGCGCGCCCGCCCGATCGAGGCGGCGTTGCGGCGCCGGGATGATCGAGCGGGCCACGTTTACAGCGGCCGCACTGCGTACGTGTCCTGAATGATTGCGCGGTTTACGTGCTCGATCGCGCCCGTTTCCCGCCGCTCGCTCCGTCAATCCGCATGCGCGCCTTGACCGGCCGGTCGGCGCGTCGGCCCCGGCCTGCCGCGCCGCAAACCAGCAGCACACGATCTTTCGCCGTGGACGGTCGGCGGAGGGCAGGTGCGTGCATCGAGGCTTCGGGCGTGTTCCGGCGGCTCGTCGCAATGCGTGCAGTCGTCGCAGGGCATGCGGCAGAGCGCCCCATTCGGCACGTTTCGGCGCGGCGGATTTGCTCGTTGCCAGTTTGGGTAAGTAATCATCGAGGGCGGCCAACCGAAATGCGCGCGCGCCGGACCGGCCCGTCGCGAAGCCGCGCGTGTCCCGCCGCCGAATAATAAACTAGCGCCCGATCAATCAAGATTCAAGAATCACCATGCGTGTCAGCGCCGAAGTAACCCCGGCGGCGCGCAGAGGTGACCGCCGTGGGCCATGATGGCGTCTGCTCAGCCGGCGACTCGTCGTCCGCGACGTGGCCGGCGATCGCGCACAGGGCGGCCAACCCTGCGCGGGAATGTGGAATATCTGGAAATCATTGTGGACTCTACCGTTCAAGCGCTTTGCATGCATGATGCAACAGCTGGGTCTTGACGTATACAAAAGCATTATTCAACATGGCTTTCCTTCCCTTGTCGTGGGGAACACCCGACATTTGAGTTCCTTTTGCCGCGAAGTACACCGATAGATATTTTGATATAGTGTACTGATTTGCCACGCATGTCCTTCATATCTTCAGTTTGACTTTGTAGGGATTTTCGTACACATGTATATATGGACACAAACTTTTTGATTCTATTCTTGCACTGATATATATGATGTGTACGAAACATAACTAAGCCACACGAGCAGTTGGTGAGGTTATGTTTAGGTCTCGTTTGGCTGAAGTAGTTAGGCACGATACGAAAGAGAAAAGGTATGGGCTGTCGACTCCACTCCACGACCCACCCCAGCCCCTGAAAGCCTTGTTGCAATCAACAAGCTCGTGGGATCATCAATATTCGTCCAAAAAATTGTGCAATGCCCAGGCTGATATGACAACATTATATCTTGCCAAAGAACCCGGCCCATGCTCAGGCTCATATAGGACCAAATTAACTAAACCCTAACATGGGTCGGGCTCGGGCAGGGCTCAGAATAAACCCTATTTGTTCTAAGGTTGATGACAATGCGCATCCAGAACAACGCACGAAATTGGACCAAGCCTTCCCATTAGTTTTATATATTGACAAAATATTCAAAGTGTGAGATTCAAAAGAGCTAAGTCCAATAAAATAAGGTGATGTGCAAAAATACATGTTATATATGAACGGAATCGAGATTAATGTATTGCAACCGGAATGTCAATTGCCAATGCTCAACAGTGGATACAATGATCGCTAGACTTAGTTGTGGAGTGTCGGATCTTAGCATCTTGCGATGTATGCAAAGTTTAGGATGTTCAATGGTTCAATGAGGCATATTTGTATGTGGTTGTGGCATTCGGCGCTGTCTTGTCCACTCGATGCAATGTGAAAGGCACAAATTTAAATTAGGATATGGCTGGAAGCTTCTTTTAATATTAACTTTTTTAGATTTATTATTATCGGACTCATCTTTAATACCAGTGGTGTGAGCTACTGAACAATTATCCAATAAAAACAGTAAAGTACATAAATCAAAGGGTAGAGTAGGAATTAATAGGTCCTAAATCTGTATCATATACTAGACTACAAAATCACAAACTAGTTAAGAAATAACACAATATAACTCTTTTTTCACGAATACGCACGAGGGATGTGTATCTTTGTATTAAGAAGAGAAACTACAATTGAATTCCAATGAGAAGGGAAAGATATATTTGATGTTTTGTGTTCAAATATACCAAATATGACCCAATTATTAATATGCATTTGCATTATGCCGATTGGAATGGAATTGCTTTTCAAAAATTATTGGCTGTGCATATGCACACCCTTGTCCCATGCTAGTTCCGCCCCAGTTTAATTAATATAAGCTGATACCCTTCAGAAAAAAAAAAGGTACTACCATGTCTTGAAAATGTTCCTAGACATATATTATAAAGCTATCTAGAAGAACTCAGGCAACTCTTTTGAGTTTTGACCAAGCAAGTGCAGTAGTGGTAAAGTTCACGCACAGTTTTAATGTCGGCACAAGACTCCGCGAGAAGGTCATCCCAAGCTCGGCGACCGAATCGTCGACTCGAGTACGTCCGGCCAAAGTATACCATGGAAAGCTACTTGGTGATGGTCGCAGCATGCAGGTCGTTGCATGCGCGTGAGACAGTTAGCGCCGTTGCATTTGTCAGCATGAGACGATCGGCACGTCGGTATCCATAATCCTTCATCTGGAGGAGCTCTATATCTTTCTGGCTATATACAATGACTTTGATTACATGGATGCATATTACAAGACTATTTCTCCGGCGGTTTTCAGCTTCACGGTCAGCGTTGAGCTAGCTAGAGCCAAGTCTGGCTGCGCGGCTGCTACCTACGTACTCCTAGTCCTTTACACACTGGAACGAACGATGACTGAACTTATGGACTAATGCTGTGTGGATAAGAGCGTGCCCAACGGTTCAACTCAAGAGCTAGCATTTTTTTTGCCATCTCACCCAAGAGGCAACACTAAAGATATCCTTTCCTTCCTCTATCTTTTGACACGGTGTTCAAGAAATGAAGGCCCCAGCCCTGGACCAACCCGGACCAGCAAACCAGGAAATGCGGCATGGTGCAGCCTCGGAAAGCGAGCGAGACTAGCGCTTGCTCAAGCGTATGTCAGAGCTCTTTCGTCTCTCCTCTCTCTTCCACCTCACCAAAAGGACAACGTGGCTCTCCTAGAGCTAGCTGAAGTGGCATGGTTGGGGAAGCTCTAATGCGTCATGTGGTACAAGTATCATGAACTCCACGAATATCCTGGACCGTGGATATGGTGCAGGCATGCATTATACGTTAGTACATGCATCCCATCTGTACCTGTTTAGTGTTCCGGATTCAAATCAGAAGCAGCAGGGGCTAGTTGCTAGCCGACGTACGTTGTACGTTCGATCGCTCCCTGCGGTTTAGGCTGTTAGTAAACGACGACATGACTCAGAGTGCCCCAGCACGTCCAGAAGCAAACAGAAGCGGGCCCAGGAAGGAAAATCGTCCTAATCAGATCGGAGTGCTCCCCCTCCGTCCCCGTGACCGTGCAGCAGCAGTACCCGGGCGTACGTACGGACACTGCGCACAGCCACTCCCTCCGCGCTGTGCCGCATTGGCCGCCGCATTATTGTGGTCTCGCACATAGATGTTGGTAGCAAGAGGACAAGGCACGCATCTATGGATAGATCGCCGAATCGACGCGCACTGATCGGCATCGAACACATGGATCCGGAACCCGGCGTTGGTTGTGTGAAGTGGTGGGGGCCGAGCGGTTGGTCCCTCGTCACGTCCGGCCGTCTCCCCGTGCTCGCCAGCCGGCGGACACCCGGAATGGGATCCTGCCACAAATACTCCACCCCGGCCCGCCGTATGGGCCGGTGCACGTACATGCTGCTGCCCCCAGTGTCCCCGCTTCGTTCGATCAAAGCGCGGCGGGTGGCGGGTCACCACGTATTTTTCAGATGCGTACGCCCTGCCCAGGTGCATGATAGAATGATATTATGCCATCGTCTCCTGACCGATCGATCTGATTGACGGACTGCGGACCACTCGTTGCATGTGTTCGCAGCACGCGTACGGGCCAGCATGGCGGATGCACTATTCGCCGTACGATCGAGCTGCCGGAACCATCGGCAGATCGAATCGTGGAACAGATCGAGCCGTACGCATCGAGAGCGGCGGGTTGCGGCGCGCGCATGCACCTGGACTTTGCACGCGCCAGGTGGTTTTGAGGCCTGGCTATAGGGCGCGTTAGATTTCGTCGTCCCTACCATGTATAGCTACCGATCGCGACGGAGCTGGTTGTCCGGTGCAGCAGAGTCAATGCCGACTATATTTGGCGATGGACGCACGCCGGCTGCTCGCTTGCTTCTGTGCCACAAGCGCGCTCTGAGACTGACCCGGCCATCCAATCAGCGCCCAGTCAGTCACCCAAGTCGTTCGTGCATGCATGTCAAGGTCGCGGTTGACTAGGCAACACAGGCCCGACAAACTGGCCGACTACACAAGCGAGACCCAGTAGTTAATCAGGGGTTGTGTGAGCTTTGGCCTAAATAGAAGCTTCCTCATCCGCTCTCGATCGGCTCTCATATGTTGCTGTTAGAGGGAACCCATCCATCGATAGGCCAATAATGCACTCGGTCCGGTCTGGTCCCAGCACACAACAATAATCATTTGGCTGGATCTCGGACGGAGCTCTTGTGTCTTGTCCGATCGAGATTCGTCGTACTCACGAGCCCGACGCACACTGTTGACTCCGATTCCGGTAGCCCCCTCCGCCTTTCCCAGCGTCACACGTCTTGCATGAAAGCTCGGAATGAGGAGTTGACTTGGTCCGGGCCAACGAACCGTGCCGACTGGCTAGAAGGATAAGCCGTGCATGCATGCGCACATCTAGAGAGAGAATCGAATTACTAGCAGAGAATCAAAATTCAAAAGCGGTCGTGTTCTTACCTTCGTACGGTCATAAGTCCCGGCTGTACAAGTTGCTTTTCGCATTGTATATCGTGAATTCTCCCAATACAGCGGACACGTAAAAGCGATCGGGACCATCGGGTGACACCGTGACAGTAAAGCAGCAAGAAGGTTCCACCCGTCATCATCCGTTGCAATCCAATTAATCCACCAGTTTTCTGCTGCCGTAAAGGCACACCTTTAGGGCGTGATTGGTTCGTTTCTGGATGCTGCCTGCTCGGTCCTCCAGAGCCAGGCCCCTGCTGGCCAGCAGCGTGCGAGCCAAGCTCGGGAGAAACGAAATTGAGTTCCGTTTCCCGCGAGCCATGCCGAGGGTCGATTTCTGCATGCGAACGTGCAACTCAGATGGAGATACAGGCAACCGAACAGATTAAAAATGCATGCGGCGGGCCTGGCCAAACCGTGCGCAGGCAACCGAACAAATCGGAGCTGCATGCGCCGAGCCTGGGCAGCGATATACAACCAACCAATCAGACCCTTAGCTCCTCGCCGGAAAATGACGCCTCCGGACCGCACACACACACAATGACACAAATACATCGTCGTCGGCTCATCTGTCATCGAGGAAACACCCTCGCACGCCGGGGGCGACGACGCGCAAGCGCTTTTAGTGCCCCGGCCCCGATCGGCGATCGCCATCGATCCGCGCAAGCGCAGGAGCGAGAACGCGACGGCTCGTGGCTTTTGCGCGTCGCGCCGCTATCCGGCGCGCGCGGGGCCCTCCCAAGTGGCAACCGCCGACCCGGTCGATCAACGACGGAGCGAAGGGAACAGCAGCGCGTGACGAGGCCGCGAGAGACAGCGACCCCCGCCCGCTTGCCAGGCTCCCGCTTTGTTGCCGAGGCGAGGCACAAGCATAACCCGCGCGTGCATGCACCTGGGGCACGGGCAGGTTCAAGCCCCGCACGAACAACATGGATCATGGATGCTATAGAGTGATTGATTGATTAGCACCCGCAAATACCACGGAAAACCGAAACCTGAAACGCCCTGAAAGCGGCTTTAGCTCCTCCCCATCGACGAGTGGTTTGGGTTGTTGCGTTGCTGTTGCACCTGGTCGGCCGTCCAAATACCGCTAATCTAATGCTGCTAGCCCCGGCCCGCGCGTGGCGTGGCCCCGTGGTGCCGTCGCTTTCGCTTTCCGCCCTCGCCCCGTTCCGGGATCCTCTTTTCTTTCCCTTTCCTCGGCGATCACTTCCTTTTGCCTCGCCTTTTCGGGTGTTGCTCCCCTGTCACTTGGGTGGCCTCGCTTCGCCGTGCACTGAACCTACAGCTAGTTGTGCTGCCTGCTTCGGATCGATCCCCCCTGAATCCCTGACCTCACGCCACCTTTCTAGATAGTAAGATGTAGCCGCATGCGCACGTACTCCCATCGCCATTGTTTATGCCTCGCTTCTCCGTCCTGGCGCTGCCTCCTCCTTTGCTTGGTTGCTTCCTCACGTTGTAAGTAGTACAGTATTCTACTGGCTAGTCGGTGTTCACGATATCCGAAAGGCGAAAAGGAGGTCAGTGGCGACGATCTGGGGAGATTGGGATCCAGCTGCTAGCTGGTCGCGGACTCTTCTTTAGGAAAAATACTATGCTGCGTTCTCGCGACAGGTCATCCTTGTTCAGATCCCCTTTTGTTCCCCATGCATGTCCCAAAAGCAGTCGCCCCGGTTTAAGTAATCGAGTCTTTCATTAATTTAGCCGAACCAAAAGCGACAGAGGTTGCTGCCGTGCTCATCCAGCTGTTCGGTGGACTTCGTGGCACTGACCTATACGCGGGCCCCCTGCTCATCAACCTTTTTTTCCTCCAGTTCTTCTTCAGTTTATTACTAGACCACTAGTGTTTGCTCATCACAGGAATCACTGTCATGCTAAGTTCCTTTGATTTGCCCCTCTGAATTTTCTGTCGCCTCCCACTGTCACAGGCCACTACGGCACAGTCGACAGGCGTCGCACAACAATGGATATGTGCCATCGCTCGAGAGGATGATTCTGTCAGCAGCTGGACGCAGAGGCTGAAGCGCTAATGCGCCTGGATTTTTTAACGTACTTGTTAATTGCGTCCATGCACCCGCAATTGACAAGCGGATCATCACTTGGATCAAGCCGCGCCTTTTACTTTCACTTGAAAGGGCTTTAAGAGGTCACCATGATCACGTTGCGGCCTTGCAGCTGGCTGCGCGTTTCTTTTGGGAATCAAAGGACACAAAAGGCGTCGGTCCTCGATCAGATTTTGTGATCACAGTCACCGCGAACTAATGCCTCGCGCTCCACTACCGATCACGAACGCGGGTACGTGGCGCCATCTGCTTTACAGCGCACTTTTGCGTGTGTGTGTGTCTGTCTGACAGTCGCCGGAGGAGGGATTTGAGATTTCAGTGCACGCTTAAAGCTGATCGCAGATCATGGACCGACTGATTAGAACCGCAGCTTTTCAGCTGTGTTCAGGACTGGACGGTGCGCTAACCGTCAGAATAACTTTGGGTGTGAATCGTCTGATATCATATTTGCTGATAGGACCACTCTGGTTCCGAGATATTGTGCGGCCTATCAGATCTGGGACACAAATCTTTGTCCTGCAAGCTGGTGTATGTTTTGAGAGACAGCTAGCTCAGTTTATCTGTCAGGAAATGGTGTCGGAGGGAAACAAAAATTTCTACCTCATGGCTTTGTGAGCAAGAAATATTTCATGATAGCTCTGCAATGGTGTACAGTTTACGCATCGAGCCTTGACCCAACGGTTGGAAAAGTATAAATATCATAAGCCATCATTTGCATTTATATTTTAGATAAGGAATCAATTGAAAGACAGGAAAAGGTTTGCTCGAGAAAACATTGGGAAAAGGTGCGGCTTCTTCCATGGACCATTGTTGGTTATTCTGGCCTGGTATCCTTTGACCACATAGTTGGTATGTGGCCCAAAGAGGTTTGGGTTCTACAATACACGGGCCTGTCTGTGACACGGTCTAGCCCAAGATTTCAGCGCACGCTTAAAAGCTGAACCGTGTCTGTACTGGCCCGCCATGGGTGGAAGAACAATGGGCCACACACGACCATCACTGGCGGGGGGATTTGAGGATGGAAAAGTCTACACGTACTAACTTTTTTGTTACGAAGTCGATACGAAGCTCCTCTCCGCATGTGACCTGATGTCGGACGATACTTCTAAAGGTGGTGGTTAATATTTCCCCCCGCCAAACTCATCCATTGCCCCCACCAGAAGATCTTGGATTAGTGCCATCTCTTGACAGATTTTCCATTTGTTTGAGGTCTACTCAATCACACGGAGGTATTCTCTTTGTGTTTGATATGATTGGCAACCTGATTCTCTACTCTAACTAGTAAAAATGCACGTGCGCCAAGCACGTGTTCGACAAAATGACATTACTTGGCAGGATATATCATAAATAAAATAATATAATGCACCGTGTAAGTATCATAAAAAAACACATTTATTTTACATCATTGCATTTAAGTACCATAACGACATTAACACGACAAGCTCAAAAATCGGACAAATAACGACATTGTCTTTGAAACATAAAAGACATAACGTGCCGCATAGTTCTTATTCGTTGTCGGTAACGATAGCGACCATATTTATTTGAGAGTCTTCATTTTCATGTAACCTCAAAGCACATTCATATCTTTCAGGTGGTCACGGCCAAGCTGACGTGCTTGATGAGGCGCATTTGTTAGACGCGTTTGAAATCCTACAATTTAATGAAGAAAAAAATGAATGCCAATTCAGTTAGGCTGATGGGGGCAACTGTGCATGTGACACATGGCAAAATACTTAAATAACAGCAAAATTATTGCCAGATAAAAAAAAGGGGGCTTACCGCAACGGATGGGGGCCAAGATAGGCTGCGCGTGCTCAGGCCCATCCCGCTCAGCCGCGCGGAACAACAACATGCCAAGAGATCGGTGTCAGAGAGAGAAGGGAGAGGCTCAAGTGAACTCGACACTACATGACCACTTCAGCTTATAAGTTGCACCCGAGCACTCTAGCCAGACGATGTGGGACTAAAAGCATCACAGGTAGCCGTGGCGCTACCTGCGGTGGCAATTAGGCCGAAATAGAGTAAGGCCCAGAGAGTTAAACAGGCTGCCACCAATCACGTGAGAAACATAAACTTCCAATTAGGTCTCTCATTACCGTAAAAAGAGTAAAGGGTGCCGGACACGCTACAGTAAGCTGGTTGGGCCGTGTGCAACCAGAGTTCTTGTATTGGATAAAACATTGGATAAAGGCTGCTACCAATGTGGCATGTTCTTGTATTGCATTCCTTGCAAAAAAGAATACTCCTTTTGCTTCAATTGCCTAGCACAGCAAGCTCGGTGCAAAAACTGTAATTAATTAGTTGTCTCATTTTGCCACATGAATATTATCATGATTGTGTTGCAAGTCAATTTTTAATCGTCGGGTGTTTTGCCAGGTATAACTCCTTTAGTTTAGAAAATATTTTTTAATCCCAATTGCCGAAAGGCAATTCAATATTTTTATGGTATTTTTAAGTGGCATGGAAACGAAATGCACACAAGATTTTTTATTTCTTAAAATAAAACAAGAAGGCAATTTGCGTCGCCATGTGAAGAGCAATAACTTAGAAATCTAGTTCCAAAATAAAGTTGGTGTAGCACGTGGCTCTCCTAGGTTACTGTAGCACGTCCGTCACCGATTAGTTCTGACGGTCATGAGAGGTGGGCACAATAAGAAAGCGTTTGGATGAGAATAATAAGGTCCATAATGTGAAATAAAATATATTATTTTATTATGAATCAGTTAAATCGGCCTTTGATTCCATGCACGGACACGACTATCTAGTCAGTGTCTTCCATGCTACTCCCAGTTCCAGTTTCTTCAAGATTAAGACGGCTCATGGCATAGGCAGGATCGTACTCTACTCTAAGTTCGTCAATTTGACGGCTTCTCCATGTTATGTAGTGGTACAGCATCCTGATGGGGCGGTTTGATGCCATCCTCATTGCACTGCCATCAGTGCGTCGTCCCAGATCTAAGTCTTCCTGAACACCAAGCTCCAAGTCTTCCTCGACACAATAATAATGCGACCTGTATCACAAGTGTCGTAAATCAATCCAAGTGTTTCAATTCGTGTGTTCGTGTATAAACATAAACATTAAGGCATCAAAAACATGGCTGTCACGTACACACGCAGAAGATGGATGAGGAAAACATAATAAGTACGCAGGTTACGACGCCGTCCACCGAAGGTAGCGACCGGCGGCAATGTTGGCACGACCATTCCTCAATGGACGGTATGCTATGGGGACGTAGCTGCTTGCAGGGCACGGGACTGGAGCAAAGAGGAGTATACACTGGATTGGTGACGTGAACGGAGCTGTATATATAAAAGGTTGATAGGTTTAGAAAGTTCCATGTGAATGGAATAGTATATCATACCCGCAGGCCCCCCAAGGAATGTACATCAAATAAAATATAAACTTGGCATATTTATGCGTGGAACAAAATCACCACGTGATTAAGGAAATCAATTACCAAAAATAAAAAAATCAATCAGCCACATGTTATTTTGAAAAAAAAAATCACACGCCAGGTACATGATTCTGCCACATATAGTAATGTTAGATTTATTTGCAATTCGGAAAGGTTGACAATAAAAAATCATTCGCCAATTTATTTCCATAATAAGGTAAATATCCCATGTCTGCATCTAAATCAATTGGAATGCATCTCCCTGAATATTAATCTTGCATATACACGATACCCCTCCCAATGCACTATAATTTTGTTATGAAAACCCTTACACGCCCTTCCATTTGATTTTTTGATCTTAACACAACATCAGTATATCATTTTTAAAAACAAACACCTATAAATTCACCTTTATACAGGATTATTATTTGCCGTTGCAACCGAACTTACAACCACACAGGAAGGAGCAACAAAATTAAGTCTTACAATCAGACATCATTAGTGTACAAATACACATTAATCAAGAGTTTAGGACATCCCTGTATACAATATTCTTCGTGCTTTTCACCGCAGGGTCCAATAATTTATTAGGTTTGGCGAGGACTCTAGTTGTCTTTCGTGACACACCCCTGGACAACGCGACATAGAGCTGACCATGTGCAAACACAGGTTCAGGAAGGTATACTCCGACGTGAGGGATGGTCTGTCCTTGAGCTTTGTTAATCGTCATTGCGAAGCTCAAACGCACAGGGAATTGTATCCTTTTGAATTTGAAGGGGAGCGTCAAATCCTCAGATGGCGAAAGAGGTATCCTAGGAATGAACACCCTCTTACCAGCATGCTGACCACCAACAATTTCCGCGTCAATGGCGTTGTTCTGAAAGCCCCTGACCACCAAGCGTGTGCCATTACACAGGCCGTTGTGCGGGTCTAGGTTGCGCAGCAATATTAGAGGACAATTCACCTTGATCTTCAGCTCGTGAGGTGGCAGCCCATTCGGTGTAAGAGAGTTTAGAAAGTCAATGGGGTAATTGTTGGTCTGGTCATCCTCCACAGAGTCAAAGCTGTAAAACACTTTGGAAGGGCCCGGAAACGTCTCAATCATCTTGGAGTTCAGTTGATCAACGTACTCATTCTTTGTTGATAATATAGCACGAGAACTCATGTAAGCGGCGTCACTGACATTTGCCAAGAGATCAGGGAAAATGTCCTCAACAAGCTTCTCAATACCTTTCTCTTCATCGTAGTCAATAACAATCTCCTCCGGAAGACAGATATAATCATCCCCAACTGACTCTTCAACTCCATCACCAACTCTGAGAAGATACTGTGAGAACAACGGATCTGATTGTGCACGCATGTTTTGAGTGAGCCTGATCTTGCGAATCCGGTCCCATATATAGCTCCTCTGCAAGGTGGCATTGGTGATCTGAGCTCTAGTTCCCCGCGGAACCATAGGTAGAACCTGTCTGAAATCTCCTCCAAAAACCATAATCTTACCACCAAATGGTTCATCGCAGCCCATGATATCTTGCAAGGATCTATCAAGACACTCAATGGATTGTCTCTTTGTCATTGCAACTTCATCCCATATCAAGAGACGGGCTGAACGAAGGAGCTCAGCAGTACCACTCTGCTTTGTGAAGTTGCACATGCTTTCATCGCTGATTTTAATTGGTATCTTGAATCTGGAGTGTGCTGTCCGACCACCGGGCATAATAGATGCCGCTATGCCAGATGTAGCAGTAGCAACGGCTATGAAACCCATGGAACGTACAGTTGCGATCAAGGCCTTGTAGAGATACGTCTTTCCGGTTCCTCCGGGACCATCAACAAAAAACACCTGACCCTTTTCAGAAGTCACATGATCCATGATCTCATCAAATCCTGCCCTCTGCTCAGCGTTGAGTGTCTGCACAATTTTCAAATGGTCTTCATCGAAGCCGAGTGCATATTCCTCATTCAACTCCCTGTAGTGATCCCTTTCTTTGCGTCCTGGAATAAAGAAATATACACACAATTAAAACATTTGGTACAGAATTTTTTCGTGGTACACTGTAGCTAGCTAACTTTGCAGCAATTGATGTTTCATAATCAGGACCGGTGTTATCATGAGTAACAAGGAAAAAAATGATATAAGTATAGCTTGGTTAAGTCTATATTGTCTACAAGCTGTGGCGCTATATAGTTGTGCTGACCGCTAGAATTAATTCAAAAATAAACAGAATTACTTCTTAACATTGATGATTAGCAAGTTCCTCCATGAAGCCAAGTTCAATGATCGGCACAAATTACAGATGCAAAACGTAATGGAAAACGAACCAGGTGCAGATATGACTTTCATATATAAGCAATTACAAAACATAATAATTAGGAATTAGAAATCCAGAAAAATTCACATGTTCATATATTCATTAAAGTGGATATCCCCATCACTCGAATGACATAGATCTCCAATGATGCATTCAAAAGTGCCGCAGACTTACTCACATATAAGCTAATCTTAAGGCAGCGACAATTTCATAATATGAATAAGACAAGTTTGTTTGCTATACGTCGGAGTGCATGAAGAAAAAACACTAAACATAAAACTTTACAGGAAAAATGAAGATCAAGGAAAACTTTACAGAAAAAATGAATAAGACCATGTCTTTATAAGTTGTAAAGGAAAGGTAATTGACAAAAGAGTGGTTTCATAACATTGGTTTATTTGTAACAATGGTTTTATTACTAATCATCCTAATTTAAGAATGAACATAGAGTACATAACTCTTATGTGTTATACTGTATCTATGAAGCATTGATCCATTCCCAGGCTAGATATATATTTGTTATGTGCTAGCATGCCAGATGAGAAAACCAACACAATCATCAACTTGATTGCACAATATTCATTTTCTATTAAAAAAAATTGCGACCACCCAAACCTCGCAATTAGAACATTGTTTTCACATGGAGTGGGTAGACAAAAGAGGATTACAAATAAAATAAATTTCAGTCTAAGTCTGTAGCTACACCCAGATTACTGACAGTCATAAATTTTATTTATGATAGCCAAAGAAATTAAAAAAAACTCGATGGTTGTGGGCTAAGTTTTACCTTTTTCGTCCAACTTAGGTAGGCCGAAGCCATCCAGATCCTTGCCCATTGATTGAACACATCGCTCAATATCTAAGAGTACCCGCTGCTCCAGCTCTTGGGGATCGGAAATTGTCCGCCGAAAGTCCTCAGAGAGTGAATCAAAATGCTTTTCCCACAGCTTCCGAATATTATTTGCCTCGGAAAAAACCATGATTATAGCAAACAATTGTCGGAACGACCTAGGCATTTTCCATATAGCACACTCTGTTAAGGTATCATCTAAATAAGAATCAGATAGAAGAAGTCCACTCAGGTCACATGCTTCTCTAAAGGTTTCACATGTTACTCCACGAACAGTTCTCAAACTCTTGAATGACGTAGCGCCCCTCACATGGGTCAACAAAAGCCGAAGGTAGTACCGCTCCCCTTCAGATGGGCTTGCATGTACAAGACGGCCAATTTGAACTCGTTGTTTTCTCCATTCCCAACGCTTTTTTGATTTGTGCCAAGTAAACCATTCGGGGAATTGTATGTACAGGAATTTGCGAGCTTTGGGCTCCACTGCATTGGTCTTAAACCACTCAGTCAACATTGATCTCTGGTTCTTTGAGTTTTTGGCAACTTCGTTCAAGTCAGAGGTTGACTTGAATGAAACCATGTGCATCCCCTCAAGATGAATGGCAAGCTGTAAAACAGGAGGCGAGACATAGTAGAGGGGGAACCGATACAGCCTGTAGGCAGCCTCCGACGGTGTTATACATCTTGCATCTTGGTACTGTTTGATTTCATTAATGACGGTATCATCATTCTCTGACTTGTCGACTGTGAAAGATGCACGATCATGGCCTTTGTAGATGTATTTGTAGAGGTACTTGACAGACTTGACACTGCAGGAGATCTCCACATTGATGTGACAATTGTATCGCATAAGTAGGGTGGGGTTGTAGGGAACAACCCATCGATTGTCCAACTTGGCGTTTCTGACCTCAACTATCTGGCCATCATCCCTTCGCCTGTATATTCGGTATGAGTCTGTCCCCTGCTGTGTGGCTTCACAAAACTGGCGAGGGTAACGAAACCGACACTGTCCATCTATCATACATGGGCAATCCTTGTTGAGAACACCACAAGGGCCATGCATCATGTGTTTGCAAACGAGATCGTGCAAAACCGGGTACTTCTTCTGGTCCGGGATTTCAGCAGATATTTTTCTGTCATACTCATCTGGACATTTTAGCTTACTCCCTTCTTTCATAATCAATAAAAAATGTTCATGTGGCAGACCCCTCTTTTGGAACTCCGTGACATGAGCATAGGCAGCAACCTCGCCAAAATGTTGTTTCTTAACCAGAAAATCCTCAAAATCCCGCAGTTTCGCTTTGTACACTCGTGCCACAACTTCAGGACGGTCCTGCGGAGTCTGGCCAGGCAATAGCTCCTGGATCACCTCAGGCCAATACGGATTGCATGTCATAGTTATGAAATAATCTGGCTTCCCATAACGTTGCACCAAGGTCATTGCATCAAGGAATCTGCGTTGAACATCACGGTCGCATCCAGTCATGGACCTTGGTAGAACAATTCTCTTGCCAGTCAGTGATGCCCTTGCCTCCCCGGTTGCAAGAGTGTCGAGAACTCCCTGTATGGGTACATCAGAAGTTAGTAGAGAAAATTACAATAACAAACACAATCATCGAGATGCATATATTATGTCATTAAAAATTAAAGGGAAGTGGCAACAGTATATTATGTCAATTCAATTCAGAAGCAACAAAATTAGTAGCTGTGTAGATGAACTCAATACAATTATAGCAAACACACAGACTGCAAAATTTAGTGGATTAAATTTGACTTAGAAGAGAATAAACAAAATTTCTTCGAAGCTAGACGACCAAAAGGGAATTTGGTACACAAAACGCTAAAATTTTCACTGAAACATATCTTTTGAAGCTAGACCAAAATTTTCTAAATCCGTAAAATGATCAGCTTCGAATCCAATGCTGCAAGAGAATAAGTATTTTCTATTAGGAAATTTGAATGCATAATGTTTGTGAGGCCTTGCAATAGTTTTGGGATGGTATAAGGGTGAAATGGTATTTACTGAATGGGATATGCAGTATGCACATGCCTACATACTACACCAGAAAATCAGCAACCCAGCCCACCAGATGAGATGCCAATTCCACTTTCGTGCTCATCCATTAAATGTTGTATGGTGTGACAAATAATTATGTAAACAATGAGGATTGATATACTATCAAACAATCAAATGAGCCCCTCAAAATACACAGAACAATTACCATTTTAAACAAGTTCTCTAGAGACTGCACATAAATTTCACGAGAAGCCAAACTGTGCCGCTTTGTGTTACAGCACAAAAAATTTGCTAGAGAGGCATTTAAAATTGTTACTACACCAAAACAAGGCTTCAAAGAGAGAAACATAGAGAGGCATGTACCAGACAAGTATTCATGCATTTAGAAGAAACCACAAGTTTAAAAAATGTGGTTACCTGATAAAGGTCCGCCCGAATAATTTTCTGGTGTGCCGGGAGAGAGTACCAATTAAGACGCATAGACTCAACCTTAATGTACATATCAACGAGCCACTGCTGGAAGAGTCGTCCACCGTAAAACAATACATTGAATTCCCCACGTCTGATTTGAAGCTTGTAAGCATAATACTCTCTAGCGCTCACATACTTCTTATTTGATTCTGGATCACCACCTGGAATAAGCAGTGGCAACAAAGTTAGGTGTATGCACTATTAGGCACTGATCAGTGCGTAAATAATTTTTATTATTTTAGCTACCTTGTCCCCCAGTGCGATCTGCTTCGGCTTCGTCGTCTATGTCCATCGCGGATGGGAAGTCTTCATCCGGGTCTACCATGTCAGCACAAAAAAAAAACACCATGAGGTTAGGCTTTTAAGGGCATAAAGATAAATGATATATTATTAGGCTGTTGACAATGAAACATGCAGTGCGCCATACCTTCAGTCTTTTTCTTCTTTTTGCCAGTCTTATTCTTCTTTTTAGTTTTCTGGTACAGTATCCCTTCATTCCACCCTGCCTCGCCACCAGGATAAAACAAAGGATACGCTAGAGGATCATAGCACCCATAGTAAGCCTTAATATAAACCGGTCGATCCGATACTCCACAGACCATAACACTCCTTTCAAACATTTTCTTCGGGTCACTACCTTCTAACCATATGGCTAAAACTTGAGAGGCAGTCGGTGCATTGTATCTCCTCTGGTCCACATCAATCTTCGTGTTGAGTTCAATTCTATACTCGTCAAGGTTTGGTTTGGACCCCAAACTCCTGAATGTCCCAACATAAGGATTCCCTTCCAAAATACGTACAATCAGCTTTATTAACCCAAGATCTAGGTGCGGTGATCGCTTCACCCTGTGTGCAAAATCATCTTCATTGTCATAAAAGTACAACTGCATATTTCTAGCAGAATAGTTTCCGTGCGACAACTGATCTAGGCGGTGATATATCTGACCCTGGATCCTAAATGTATAGATCCCAGTTCCTGCGGCGGTAGCATATCGCCGGTCGAGTTTAACACCCATGCTAGTGAAAGAAAAATGAGAATTGAAGTAACGGATATTGTTTCTGAACCACTTTGCATCTCTGTCTGTTTGGCTCATGTAAAGTCTTCTCAGCTCTGCAGGTACATCCGGAATATGAATACGAACCATCCCCTCCCTACAGCAGAATGCCGCTCCTTCACCAGGGAACCTCTTGGCGCCACAGTGTTCGCAGTCCGCTGCTTTACCCAAAACATGATGTTTTTTTGGGAGATTGTGATAAACATAGTCATAGGGATCAGGTCTGCCATCAGCACGTACATCTTGCCCATTCACTCGATATGACTTGTATTGGACGTCTAGCAAAAAAAAACAATGAAAAGATTGAACTTAGAACATCAAATACGTGAGCCAATTCAATTTTAACATGAAGGTAGTGTACATACCAGGCCGCCTAAAAACCCGTCCCTCGTCATCAGCAAGCACGTCATCGATATCATCATCTAGCGGCTTATGAGTCTCCAAGTTCTCCTCATCTGGGTTTCATATATATATAAAATCAGGTTCGCAAGAACATGTAATTGCAGCTTTATTTACAAAAGAAAAGGACATGTTAGACCAGCTTACCGAATCTGAGGCCTCCTGATGCATTGGGATCCCAAATACCAGAATCATACACGCCATCAATAACATGATTATGGTCCCCCGTACCCAGCGAAGGATTGATATTTCCCGACGGAACAACTGGCAACAAAAAGATATCTTGTAATATATGAATATTCAATTCAACAATGTAATAAAGCAAAACAGTTTAATATTTGTCCCCGCCAGAGTGCATCACAATCCTTGTGTAGATTAATTAGTGTTAAGCCAATGCTGCACCACATTATATTCATTCAGACAGATGGTAACTTCCAACAATGACGTACCAGATTTGGCTAGTAATGTATTTGTCTGCTCAAGTCCATTCATTGATGAATTCCGAAGACGATACCGTTTCACACACTCTCGATGCTTTGCCAGTTTTGTGGCGTGTGCTTGTAACAACTTATCAACATCAATATCATGATTCTGTATTTTGGCACCTGCATGTTTTATTGGAACATCACATATTATTATATATAGCTTCAAAAAATTTAATTATGAGAAATTATGAAAAGGAGAAGCCTGCAAAAAAAAATTCAGCGTTGGACGTGTCACTGACCATTTTGAATCTGACGTGCGAAGGCCAACTCCTCTTTTTTCCGCTGCCGATAATGTTTATTGTACTCGCGACGTTTAGCCTTTTGCAATTCTTCTGGTGTAACAGATTGGCCAACCCCACCATCCAGATTACCTCCATCACGGCGAAGAATTAGAGTGGATGGCTGCCAATTATCGTTCCTATGCAGCCAATTTTCATCCTCGTCACCTTCGATATTTGATGCACATACATCGATAGTTGCACCGCTCCTAGGATGGCCATCAATATTGTCTGAAAATATTGTTCAAACGCGCAGATTGAATCAATATTTTAAGCATCATATGTTATGCAAGTACCAGAATAATTACGCTACTCACCGCTTGTCTCCAAATTATTTGCAGTTCGATTTGTAATCCTCTTTCTCGGGCGACCGGTATGTTCCAGTTTCGAAATTGCAAAAAAAGGCGTTTGATCTAAAAAAAGAAGGCAAACATTAATCCATAACATCAGGAGCGAAGAAGGCGCGAAAGAATAATTATGTGCCAAAATAATTTTAGTCTGATAAATTTCTTGCCAAATAAATTAGATTGGCACCTATATGCATCGAGAGAGCGAAGAAGGCTCGAAAGAATGGTGTATTTAATTTTTATATGTTGATTCTCAAATCATGTCAATCAATGTCACGGTTTACATACAAATATTAAGTCACTAAACAGAGATTAAGTCACTAAACAGAGATTAAGTCACTGTAACACTCTAAATAGTTAATTGTTAAAAAAGAACATACCAGCAGCTTCGATGTTTGTGATATCATGTAGGGGTCGTTTGGTTGAGTTTACCAGCCTAGCCTCTTTAATATTTCCAGTAAGACCAGATAGCTGCGATGGTTGAGGTGTGCCATGGTCGCCCTCCCCAACAATTCCTGCACAATGTCATTCAAAAACTTTTTGGGTCAACTTTATATCTATTCAAATATATGAAAACACATGTTAAATATAACTACATTTTGTTATTAAGAAGTTTCGGCAATCCCGCCCTATTAACGTCTAACTACATCTTCATCTTACTCTATTGAATATTAATACCTTTTTTCTGCCTCTTGATTCCTTTGTTTCCATGCATCTTGACAGCCTGGTTTTCCTTGCCACCTGGAACAAACAAGTCCAATTGTATGCACTTAATATAAGTAATTGGTTATAATATAAAAAATTGGTTATGCAAACTAACAATTAAAAATACTCAAATCAAACGGTATGTAGGTAATATATGAATGTACATTCTGAAACCATCTCAACCAATCTCACAGACTACACTCGAAAATTATTCTTTCATGCAAAAATGCAATTCGTAAGCTCTAAACAGAGATTAAGTCCATATAATATTCTAAATATTATATAAAAAAGAACACACCAGCAGCTTCGATGTTCGTGATATCACGTAGGGGTCGTCTGGTTGAGTTTGCCACCCTCGCCTCTTCAACATTTCCAGTAAGAACAGACAACTGTGATGGTAGAGATGTGCCATGATTGTCATCCCCACAAATTCCTAAACAATGCCATTCAAGAGGTTAGAATACTCAGATGAAATGGTATGCATTTGATTTTACACATTGATTCTCACCCTGTTTTCCGAAAGGAGTAGTACTCGAAGCCCTAGCCCGGTCTGAATTCACATTGCCTGTAAACAATGTAAAACAAAATAAAATTTTTGTTTAATACAAAAATAACGGGCATTCAAAAGTGATCACGGAACGTGATTGCAAAACATTTTTCAGGAAATCTTCACTGTTGGGATCTCCGGGTGTAGCCTTTTGTCGTGCACGCCATCTTTTTTGCCGTTCATTGTTCTGAGCTCGCCGCTTGGCAATCGCAGCATCTACGTCCTCACCTTTAATAGATCACCAAAAACATTTAAAAAGTTGTAATCTAAAAAAAGGAAAACGCGTAGGGAAGAACACGCACCAGGCTTGTTTGTTGAGTTCATGTTCCTCTGAACACCCTTCCTATCGGCTTCGTCTCTTGCCATGAACCCGGAGCATAGAACACAATTGTAAAAGAGGGTTCGCTGTTCTGCAGAAGGTAATGAGCAGAAATAACAGCAGACGACCAGCAGCAACCAGACAAGGCAATTGAATCGGATTGAAGGACAAATTGCACTCAAATTCGAAGCAGTAGCAACAACATAAACTGACGGCAACCTGAGGACAATGCAGATGACAATGAGAGGCCGCAACGTCGACGTGATGATGGGGCCGTGACGGCGACCAAATTGGCCGCGACGGCGGCGAGACGACGGCGGCAGGACGAGCCGCGACGGCGACCGGACAGTGAGCCGCGACGGCGGCGAGATTGGCCGTGACGATGGCGGCAGGACGAGCCGCGACAATGACCGGACAGTCAGCCACGACGTTCTCCCAAATTGGCCGCGACGGCGTCGAGATTGGCCGTGACGACGGCGGCAGGACGAGCCGCGACGACGACCGGACAGTCAGCCGCGACGTTATCCCAAATTGGCCGCGACGGCGTCAAGATTGGCCGTGACGACGGCGGCAGGACGAGCCGCGACGACGATGGCTGCAAGGAAGTTTGAATTGTTTCCCTCGTATGGAAAACTATAGTTACGGGAATTCTCTTTATGGAAAGCAACAAAGTTACAGGAATAGTTCTCTTGTATGGAAAGCAACAATACGGCATATCAATCATGTGGGTTCAAGTGTTGTATTTTTTTTGGTGGAAAAAATCAGAGATTTGAGCGTTACGTGATGCAAACAATCAACGTAGAGTTGAGGAAAAGGGAGGGGGGCGTTACGCTCGGGATAGGGTGGGATGATTCGGTGCGTTGGATTTTAGGCCCACGATATGGCAGGACGGTTTAGATGGCAGGGTAGATCAGATGACAGGGTGAAATTGATTTTTCTCCCAACTGGTTCTTTAAGGGTTTAGATGTTTTCACTCGCCCTATTCACCTGATCGACTAGAACGTAGTACCGCTCAAACAAAATCAAACCTCTCATCACTGCTCGCACTTCAATCTTGGTAGAGCCCCACTAGCACCAACATAAGCCAGATCGAGGTTGTGTTCAGAGCGCGGAATTGTCCAGTCGAAGTCCTCCACGGTTCCTCAAACGTTCAAGCCTGCGCGATAGCCGATCCGAGCTCTTCGCGCTTCGCCAGAAGGCTGGTGGAGGGGATCTGAGCAGATACTGCAACACCGCTAATCAGTGGCGGAGCCAGCCGCGAACCATAAGGGGGGCCATGAACATTAGCACATGAACTCGTTGAAGCTGTGAATGTTAGTCGACGCTGAGCACATGAACTGATGGTGACTCAGTTGAAGCCCGCCCTGTGCATGGCAGAGCACACCAAGGCCATAGGAGCGGACGTGGGAGGAGCCGAGATTTGGAAGCGCGAGTAGCACAGCGAGTAGGTTGAGCAGCACGAGGAGTGAGAGTACGGGTGCAAAGCGATGAGCCGCGCAGCGGCAGCCAGGGCGACAAGGCGGTCTTCACGGCAGACAATCTCACGCCGCACCCGCATTAAGGTTGGGGTTGGGCGGTAGCACCAGTCGCCGGCCTAATAGTGGATTTTTTGGGTTGAATCAAATCCATCGATGAATTAGGAAATTGTCAGGGGATGATCACATCCTGAGATCAAGCATACAGCAGTGAGCACTGAGCAGCCTAGTAGGCCTGCTTGGTGGTCACTTTGGTTGCGCATTGTCCAATTGACATTACTACCCCGCGTCATGGACTAAACGGCGTATGTATCTTTGTTTCCTGTCATCTACGTTGAACATTGAACAAAGGCGTTCTTCAAAAATTCTCCCAGGCCAAGGGGGGGTCACGACCCAGGCTGGCCCAGGTGTGGCTCCGCCAGTGCCGCTAATCTAAGCTGTAGTGTCGAGCTCGGGATTTCGCAGAGGGAATAAACGGGGAAGAAGAATCCCCACGGCGTTCGTCGGGATAACGAACATAGTGGGCCCTGCTGCCATAGGGACCCGATTACGTGACCTGGTTATTTCGTAATCGCTTCGTAAAGTATTCTTCGTACGTGTAGCACGACTGTTTGAGGATTTAGGGGCCATAGCCTAGATAGATCTCTTCTGATTGGGTTTGATATAGGACCGACCCATGAACAAAACTTGCTGAAATAGGACTCTACATGGTATATATTTCGAATATTCTCTTAAAAAAAGTCTGTTTTACCCTTCTTCTTCGCGTCGCCTCGAGTGTAATATACTAAAATTAAAAATGTAGACGTTGAGGTGTAGGTCGCCATCCAGAGCAGATGAGAGTATGCCGTGTACTATTGAAGTGTAGAACTTTTATTTCGATCGGTATTCACCACGTATCACTTGGTGATATACTTCGTTTTACATACGTACAGATCTATATCGAGTGTAATATACTAAACTTAAAAGTGTAGACGCTAAGGTGTAGGTCGTCATCCAGAGAGCATATGAGAGTATATCGTGTACCGTAGGAGTGTAGAATTTTTATCCCGATCGGTATTCACCATGTACCATTTGGTAATACACTTTCTACATACGTACAGATCTATATCGAGTGCCCAAACTCGTCACCCACCACAGATACAGAGAGCGCAGCAGCGGTGACCAAACTCGCCATCCCGTTCTGAATTGAGATGGGCGTGCTAACATGCCGCGCGTTCCTCAAAACAAAACGCACGCAGAGATCACGAAGTTCATCCTGGTCACCATCTTCTGGCACGTGGACGGCGGAGCTAAGCATAACCATGACAAAGTTAGACAGGGTCATGGCGGAGCTCAGGGACAGCGATCGGCGGCGTTCAGATACGGGTGGTGACGAAGAAGATACACTTTCGAAACAGTTCAAGAGTAGTTAAGATATTTTACAGGCTTTAGCAAATTTATTAGAGAGAATCCTATTTGGGCTATGGTCATTTGAGAGAGTCCTAAATCGTCTATTTCACGATATCCTCTGCGGCCCAGTTATGGTCAGGCCTATTTCCTTGCACGACATACTCCGCGGCCCAAAATGCATTGAGGGGCCTCGCTTCAGCCTCTCGCGATAGAACGCCCAACATTGCCTCTGTTTTGATACATCCATCGTCGACTGCCGACCGTCTGACGCCAACCTGGAAGAAAACATCTGCCGGCTGCCGGCCACGCGCCACCTCAACACCGCTGTTTCCAGCAGTGCTGAAGAAGCAAGGAGAACGTTGCGCACACTCGAAACCATAAATTACTGGCGCCATACCCGATCCGGGTTCTGAATTGAAACTTGCTAATTCAGAGGATGCCTTTTGGGCATTAGCTCTCATCTTGACCGTCCGTACAGAAGGGAAGGATGGAGATTGCTTCCCATTCTCTGCCTCGGTGCTCACCAAAAGGAAGCTGCGTCGCCGTCTGCGAGCTCACTGAAGGACGCCGCAACGCCATGTCCAGGTCGCTGGGCGGGCACTCTCGTCGGAGTCCCCCACGCTCGCCGGAGGCCTCGATCCTGCCACGCACGCGTGCATCCAATGCCTCCCACATCTTTGCCTGCGCCTTGTTGCAATCCGTGCCTCTGCGGGCCGCGCGAAGGAAGGGGAGGGGAGAAAGAAATTGAAGCAGATAAGGTTACAGTTTCGGAATTGGGAGCCAAATTGATCAGGAACACATAAGCATAGCAAGAATCCTTCTTCCCACAAAAGCCATCGCTGAAGGGGGGATCGATCTCATCACCGCAAGTTCGACGGAGCATCGACGGTCTTGTGGTGGACGGGTGCAGCGAATTCCTGCCGACATTGCTAGACGACCATGCGGACTAAGCCTCGCTCTGGAGGTGGCGGTGTCCACCGCGGAGCGCGTGGACGGTGGGCTCCGGCAGAGCGCCTAGGCGTGGCGTCTTGCTCCGGCGAGAGCGCCTAGGCGTGGCGTCTTGCTCCGGCGAGCGCGCTCAAGCGCGACGGCGTGCTCCGGCGAGCGCGCTCATGCGTGACGGCGTGCTCCAGCGAGCGCATGGGCGCATGGGCGGGCGGGGCATGCGTGATAATTCCAAGTCCTGCCTTGTGCTCGGTCAGATCCGTTGGATGCAATCACAGCCGCTCACTTCGATACAGACGGCTCAGATTGGAGCTAATGCCCAAAAGTGAGTTCTCTGAATTGACTGAAGCAATTCAGAGGACCCCGATCCCCCATGCAGCCATGCTTCTCAATGCCATATGCAATCGCGCGTCGGTTTCAGTGACTAGTTAATCATAGCAAAGCTTAATCTTTACAACCGAACAAAGTGCATAGATAGTTCATCTTGGATTCTTCTGCATCGCACAGCTCGCCCGCTCTGTTGGACCAGGGACGCCGTCACGCCGGACGCGTCTGCTTCCGGCTTGGCAAGTTCCGCGTCACTTCCGAACCTGTCTCCTTCCAATTTCCAACGGAGGATGCGGCCTTTCGGAACGATCCAACTCTAGAAGAATTCGACTGTTCTTTCACATCCCATCCGACCGGGCGTGCGTGCGCTCATCCTCTCGGAGCATCCTCTTCCGTTACTGTCAGTCTATCCCCAAGAACATCTTTTTATCGCGATTAAGGAAAAAAACAGGCGTCACTGCTTTTAAATTACAAACACACGCGGTACGCATTTCAAAGCCGTTGCAACAATAAAATAATGTCCATCTGATTGGATCCTCGTCATTCCGTCTGAACAGGGAACAGAAGAGTCCAGATCCAGGCATTCCGCCAATGCAATTATGCAAAAGCACCAAGCCGAACATGCCACACTAGCAACAAGTTGGCGCACAGGAACCCGCAACAACATCAAAGACAAGAAAATACATCGAATCTGAATCTTTTTTCTTTCACTTTTGATATTGAGATGCTTTGGTGCTAGTATTGAGATGTTACAACATTTACATGTTGTAACACGATCGTGTCAGTAAATGTGTCAGTAATTAGGGACAGTAATAAAGTATCTGTACCTCTGTCCGGCTGCTGCTAAATATCCAACCTACCGGTATATCCATTGTCCGGCACGGGCCCATCCGTTCGATCCGGCGGCCGTCTGCCTCTTTCGGCTGCCATGCCAGCCCACGGATGCGCCCCCACGCGTCCCGGCCTTTTCCGGCACGAACGATGCCGCTCACCCGCCGTCTCCGGTTGGTCCGCCCCGAACCGTCAAGCCTGCATCATTGCTTCGATCGCCCGCCAGGTTGTTCCGCGTCGAAATGGGTCGTCGTGGATGCGGCTGATGCTGCGGCGCGTGGCGCCGGCGCGGGCGCCATGCCGGCCGCCGCTGAAGACGACGACGGCGGCTCGGTGGCGAAGGTGAGGCCGAGCGTGATGATAGCCGTGACGACGACGAGCGCGGCCGCGACGCCGAACACGCCGTTCTTGGCCACGTAGCAGTCGCCGTCCATCCACCCGCGGCCGTAGCGCTGCCCGTGGTTCATGCTCGCCGCCGTCGCCAGCAGGATCACGGCCACCGCGAAGCTCGCCCTGCATCAACGGCCTCGATCGTCAGCAATTCTGCTCACTCCTCTCCCTGGTACTACTCCACAATATCTGGCAATAATAACTGCACAATAATTTCATATAGTAACGTACCAGGAGAGGACCAGGAGGGCGACGAACGCGACGCGGCGTCTGGTCGGGGAGCTCTTCTTGGGCTTGACGACGCCGGCGGCGGTCACGGCCGCGGTGGTGCCCACGAGCTGCGCCACTAAGAGGAACGCGATGGCCGCGACGCCCAGCTCGAAGGCGGCGCTCTTGGGCAACGAGCAGAGGCTCCCGTCTACCTTCATGTCCTTCTCCTGCGCGCGCGCGCACACACCGACAATGAAAAAACGCTCGTTAGATCCGGGAAACCGGGGTTTCTCGCCGAATTGCGGGACGAGGAGCACGGAGGACTGGAGGAGGAGGGTCCCGACCTTGACTTTGTGGAATTCAGCGGCGAGGGTGCACGAGAACGCCGCGACGCTGAGGAGCGCGACGATGCCGCAGATGGCGGCGCGGCAGGACAGCCCCCGGCTTCCCTTCTCCATCTCGCAAAATTCCGTCGGCCTAATCGACTAGCAATTGCTCTGTTGGCTGCTTGCCTCGCTTTCGTTGTTGGAAACACAGGCGCAGATAATTCGCGTCATGGAAACGTCTACCAGGACATATAAACGAGCGAATTTCTATGAGCAGGTCACCGAGAGACGGCGGGTACTAGGAGGGCTGGCTGCGCGCGTTGAATCGACAGGGTTGGTGGGCTCTGGAAGATAATTGTAGAGGAGGAAAGAGAGAGACAGGGAGATAAGTCTTAGGATGCTAAACAAATCACATGGGCGCGTCCACTCGTAGACTAGTTTATATCTAGCTATGCTCGAACAGATCTTTCGAAACGATATTCTGCTCGAATAATAGAAGGTGAGGATGATGAAGGCTGGGACTGGGTAAAAGTAGCGGCCCTGAATTCGGATCCCGGCATCATTCATATTCAGAGTTTAGACGATGGATGTATTTGACCGGTTTGGCGGATTAGTTCGGTCAACCAGATAGGACCCCTGTTCAGGGAAGGCAAGAGCTAGGGAAGCCTGCACGTAAAGCATCACGCATCATCCATCATCCACGCCCAATCCTATGCCTGATCAACCCGCACCAGTCCGCTACACCCGTTTCGGTAATTGTTTATCCGCTCCTTGCTTAGCAGCATTGCTTTTGTTTTGCAGGTCTCGTTTTAAGCCATTCGCGTCGCGATCAAGCCGCACGGAATGGACGGGCAACACATGACACGAACCGGTGACGAGCACAATGGGAAACTTGAGAAAGACCGCGCCTGAGGACGACGGGGCAGCAGCGCGCGGGGTAGTGGTGGTGGGATCGCAAGGAATAGAATCGTCGGGTTCTAGAGGTCGCCCCTCCCCTGCTTCGCGTGCCTTTCACAGGGCTTGCTTTGCTTTTGCCGTGGTCTTTGCGTCCGCTCGGGGGCAGCGCGACGGGGACGTCGGGTTCGCGACCATTTTGGGAGGCGGGGCACTAGCTGGGTGCTTGGGCCCGCCTTGCCGCGGCGGAGGCGGACGCGCCCTCGAGCGGCTGGCCCCCTGCGCGCTTGGACGGCTTCCTCGTCGTTGGACTTTGCCGCTTCCGGAAGTGCGCGTGTGGCCCAGCCGGCGGCAAGTGGGGGCCGAAGTGGCGGCGTTGTTGTTGCCGTGATCCACTCCCGGCCGCACCGCACGTTGGCGAATGGAACGCTCGCCCCTCTTTCCGTGGCTGGCGCTGGTCTCCGCCATTCTCTGCGTCGTCGACTAGACCACTTGAGACGGGCGCCGTGGATGGATGCAGCAGAATGGACCGCACGCGCTTGCACGAATGAGCAATGCCACTGACGGGAAACGATCGCGCCGCGCCCTGCAGACCTTTTCCCCCACAACCGTTCGTGGTTGCATGCCGCAACTTGATCGCAACGGCCATGGCCTGGCGTCAAGATCGTTGACCGTCGAATCACGCAGGCTGCCTTGTAAGCGAAGCCGCAGTCCGACATGGACTGCTTATCCTCGTCAGCGGATTCCATAGCCCACCAACGAAGCCGTTGTCCGCCCGCCGCTGCATCGCCTCTGTCCACCGGCGCTCCGAGGATGATGTGTTAGACAGATAGATAGGTGCTTTGTGGGCTTTGGGCCTAGCGCCCATGCATGTACGTGATTAGGGCTTGCCGCATGCCTCTCATGAGCCGGCTCCCCTATATATGTAATCAACTCCTGTTTACATCAATCAATCACGCAATTATCTTGCCTAACATGATGGACCGCAGACCCGGTTGAATATTCGCGCTTACGCAGCAGCAGAGCAGTTGCAGCTTTCGATCAGCCAGGGAGCAGGTTTGCGGTGGCGGTCTATTCCTGGTGTTAGGACGACGGAATCGTACCACGACACGTCTCCTTCCTGCGTTTGGCATGAGGCTGATATAAAAACAGTCATGTGCCAAAAGTTTATGCACGTTTGAGGCTTATTCGATCGGCAAAGCAAAGCATCTGTAAACAATTGCGTCCGGTGGGATAGGCTAGCGATGCCTTTTCGGTACCTACAGGAAAAGAATCATGGTCCTTTACAACGGCCGATCCAACATCAATTTCACGCCACCTTTTAGCCACAGCTTGACTGCTTGAGATCCTAATGCTACGTTGTAAAGAGCTAAGCGTTCACTAAAAAAATTGTAGGATTGGTATCCGCATCGTGCAAAGGAAAAACTGAAGAAAAAGTAATGAAATGATCATGATCACAGAAAAATTGCGCCATCGGACATGAAATATACGTGCTGATATAGTTCAAGCTTCCAAATTTTGTCATTTTTCGTTTCTATTCGTCGCGAAGAAGAAAAAACTCGGATGTAAAGTTCCAGGTTCCAAAGAATGAGCTAAGGTTATTCTCAAAAAAGAAGAAGGAATGAACTAAGGTTGGCCCGCCCCACTAATCGCAGCAGTTTCTGGCCCGACATTTGGGCCCATCCCTCTGCCCACCCAAGCTGTTTCCAATATGCCGGGCTCCCAAGTTGTGGGCGTCGAGCCCGCGAACCGAGCCCCCGCCGCCGCCGGCGTCTGCTCCTTCGGTTTGGTTCGTGGGGGCGCCCCACCTCCACCTCACCACCCCACCTGTAGCAATAGCGCGATCCAACGGAATAGACAACTCCCTCCCGTCCCGCGTGGCCGGTGCCGACGACGGCGACACACTTGCCTCGGGTCTATTCCCCGCTCCGCTGCCTGCTCCACCACCACCCTCCGCCGCCGCCGTCGATTAAGGGGTTCGGCGATGAGCTTCGCGGATCTGGAGGCCGGGGCAATCAGGGCGTCCCGGACCAGGAAGGCGAGGGACCCCGACGACGCCCGCGGCCTCGTCTTCCAGATCGCCACCGCGGTGGCCTCCTACCGCCGCCTCCTCAACTCGCTCGGCACGCCCAAGGACACCCCCACCCTTCGTGATCAACTGTCTCTCTCTTCGCCTTCCTCTTATCAGTTATCAGCTTATTACATATTTGGCTTAGCATTTAATTGGTTGCAGTTTAGCTTCGCCTAATTCAGTTGGGAGCAATTAGCATCCTTGTCAATCCCTCGCTTTAATAGCATGTTGTATGAGGTCCCTATCTAAGGTACTTTGTGTTCTATGATTTCCTCGCAGGCAGAAGACTAGCCAGAATATTCTCCAATTGGCAAAGGATGCGAAAGAGAAGCTCAGGAGAGCTACTGAAGCAGACAAGAGCTTCGATACCAGTGTCAGTAGTGCCCTCTTTCCTGTCTAGTCCCTTTAGTTTGGTCACCGCCATAATTAGCATGCCTGAAGCTGTTTAATTAGCAGTTGTAGACTTGTAGTGAAGATAAATTTAAGTCATGATTACTTCCAGTTATACATGTATCAAATGTTAGCTGTCACGGTGCTCAGGGATTCGGGTTTTATGTACAGGCCGACAAGAGGGTGGAAGATATGAAACTTGCCAAAGATTTTGCCGCGGCAATGGAGGAGTTCAGGAAACTTCAGAACCTTGCAATTCAGAGGGAGACAGCTTATAAGCCGGTTGTTCCCCAGAGCGCTAAGACAAAGTAATACGTGTTCACTTCTAAACCAGCTTATCACGTCATACCAATGTTTGTCTGATGCGTTCCATAGTCCTCATGGCATGCCTTCAGTTTGAGACAGTAGACCCATGAATACCGACTCTTGTGAGTTATGTTGCATTCATATTTACTTATGATATGCTTGGAAAATTGCTTAGTAACAAAGATAAATTACATTTGCCTCATCATTGTACAAAGTGAAACACAAATTTGAATGAGTCAAATGGTGTTATGGGTGAAAATCATTCGGACGAGGTCTAGCCAACCATGACCTTAGAATTCTATCACAATGTGCATGACAAAGTATTTGACATTTCTCATGCTAAAACTCCTCCAGGAATGTTGCCTGATTTGTATTGTTACCTCTTCTTTGACTAGGTGTTGTATCCTTCCATAGGGAACCATTCTCATCTATTATTGACTTTAGCATTTAGCAGAGCGGCTCTGCTACATTTTCCCTTTGTTGTATGGAGATAGTCATCAATACATATTATTTTTCAGAAGAAATCCCTGTCATCCCATAAGATGCTTGCATAGTCTTTGACCCTTTTCCCCTTTGTGTTATGGCCCAATTTAGTACGAGTAATTTATTTTTATTGCTTCACGTGGTGACAGAGCTTCTCTAATTATCTAAGATCTTTACTGTGCTGATCTGACTTGGTTATGAATCATCTTTTTATGTGTCTGGGTTTTGTTGTGGTATTTATGATGCAGCTATGCTCCAGATGGCAGAAGTGCTGATTCTGGTCAAATGCCTGAGCAGCGCGCATTACTTGCTGAATCCAAAAGGTCAGTCATCTCACAAGTTTCTTTCTACCTTACAATTTGGTAGTAATACATACCTGGGGGGGGGGGGGTTCCCGTTTTTGATTCTGCGATAGCAATTGTCTTGTCTTCCTTGTTGCTTTCCTTTTCTTTTAATATTTTGTGTGTAAGATGAAACCATTATGGAATTCAAAGTTTAATTGTTGGAACTCTCCAAAAGTTATGAATAATGTAACACATGTCTGTACTCTGCATTTCTACATTTTCTCTTTTCCATCATGCGTAAATCACAAATTGGCAGTTCTTGGTTCTTGCCAGTGGAGGTAACAGCCTCTGCAGTGATTGCGTAGACATAGTAGGATATGAATTTGCCTAAACAGGTCCTGTTTGTAGTTTATATTTAAGGAAAGCTAAAGGGTTCAACCAAACCTCATGCCTCAACAGTCAACCCTCAAGGCATATATGCCCCAGATTGTTTGGTAGTACTATGTGACTGCGTAGTTTCATTGATACAATTACAGTGTCATACGAGTTTGTTAATTGTACCTTCACAAGAGATACAGATTAACTTCAGATTACTAAGCAAACATTTGGATCCAACTATTTTGTGCACCCAATGGGCCTCCCATGTTGAAACATGATTTTGAGCTGAATCTGAATATGGGATGAAAATTCTGATACCTTATTTTGAAGATTCTGTAACATTCAGTTTCCTCACCATAAGATGAATTATCATGTTAATCTGCAGGCAAGAGGTTTTGCAGTTGGATAATGAAATTGTATACAATGAAACTATTATCGAGGAAAGGGAGCAGGCCATTCAAGAGATCCAAGAACAGATCGGTGAAGTGCATGAAATGTTTAAGGATCTTGCTACGCTAGTACATTCCCAAGGAGTGATAATTGGCAAGTATTACATTGGATTCTACATATGATGCCATGTTCGCTGGCTTCCTAACTAACGCAGACATACTTTGTTCCAGAGGAAATCGACACAAACCTTGACAATTCTGCCGCCGCTACCAAAGAGGCAAAAACAGAGGTTGCGAAAGCATCAAAGACTCAGAAATCAAATTCTTCTCTGGTATGTTCAGACTAATGCACATTTACAGGAACTTTGTTGTGTATCGGTTCTCTATCCTAACAAGCGTTTTGTTGGCAGCTTTGCTTGCTTATGGTAATCTTTGGGGTAGTGCTGCTTGTTGTGATAATAGTTTTGGCAGCTTGAGTATCTTCCATCCTAAAAGCCTGGAAGCTACTATGGGAGTTCAGTTTGAAGATTGCATCTCCCAAAAGACTCGCCTAACATGACGTTCACTGTTGTGTGCTAAGAAATATCACCAGCGGAGCGTCAGGATTCTCATTTGTGATTTGTTAGTGCATGTACCTGTCATGCGTGAGTCCTTTTTTCATGGCTTGCCTTGAGTGAACAGTGATGCTCTTTTGCTCCTTTGTGTTTTGGAAGTTTGCTTGGGAGGGACATTGACACACTGTAAGTAATTCCGTCCAATAAAGAAGGGAAATGATTGTTCAACTTTGAATTTGTTTCATGTGCCCCGACAAAACTATCTGTCACTTCCACTGATTAATCGACATGCTGAGGTCAACGTAGTCAGCGTGGCGAGGAAACTCTCGGATTATCTGTTGTATTTTTTTTTTTTTGAGGGGATGTTGTATTTTTTTTCTTGATAGGATTATCTGTTGGATTTGATTGCGCATAAGTGGATCCATTGTTTCTTGGGCTGCTCCAGTTAGGGCATTGGCAGGCCTGTGCGGTGGCCGTGGACCGTGAAGTGAGCAAGAGTTGGGCCATCTCTCCTATACCTTGCAATCGGCGTACCGTGTCCCTAAACCACGGTCCGTGCGGCCCATGAGCAGTTCCCCTGGAGGAAAAAAAAAAGTCACCGGCAAGTGCCTGTGAAGCTTTCTCCTTTCTGACTAGAAAAAGAGCGCGGCACTGCCGCGCTTTTACTGTATATTTAATTTGATTTTGTGCCCCCGTGGCTGAATGTTTTTGTGACAAAGAATCATCCTAGTATTTTTATTGTAATAAGATTAGTTGAGAAAGTACATTTTACTTTTGTCAAACAGGCTGTCAGTAGGATCTTTACTTGGAGTGAGAAAGCATGAGTTTAGTACGGATGCACACATTAGTTTTGATAACAAAGAGTTTCTAATATATATGAGTCTAGGTACAGTTCCTTTCATGTGGCGTACATCTGCTAGATACAGATTCTCAAAGAACTTCTCTTATATCTTTAGAAAGAGAAGTTCTTTTGAATCTGCTGCAAAAGGAAATTTTACTTGTGTCGAGCAGTCTTAGTATGAGCAGCTACAGATCCCTTAGCAATCCTACATACTACTTCAAGCAAAATAGTATCTCATTAGAAGCAGCTACAGATCCCTTAGCTTTTTGTACACATCAGAATATTTTTTTCAGCAAAATAAGCCTTCCATTTCCCAAAAGTCAGACATCTTGTTGTTTCCGCCAAAAGTTGCTGGTTCCAAAAGTCAGTATTTTCATTGTATTATCTGCAACAAAAAGAAAAAGTATATGAATATGCTTGATTGAATTATTATAAATAAGGGCACATGCTGCAAAGGAGTTTAGTATTAGCACCTCAGCGTTTGAGTTTTTTATCCATGATAGAATTTTGGTGTTCAGCATCATTAGGAGCCCCCATCATTGTAAAATAAGATCTTTTATTTCCTAAGCCAGATGTCTTGTATTCGTCACTGAAATTGAAGTTATTATATCTTAAGTGTTGAGTTGATGAAATATAAGCAAGTATTGATTTGATGAAATATAAGGAATATATTTTGAAATACCTAGATTCTTCAATGTCCATTGGATCCGTCTCCGTGTTATCATCATTGGGATTTTTGCTTCTGCCCTGAAACTTGTGGAACTGCTATTAGGACTTGTACAGATAAATACAATTGGAATAGTCAGGAATATATGTGATTGTATCATTGATCTTACCTGGTTTGTAATCCTTTTAGAGTGAATTGGAATCAGTGGTGTTCTCTTCTTCTGGATGGAAAGTTTAGTTGTAGGAACTTTTTGTGCATCAATCCTTTGAAATGAAGGGGTCTTTAATTGTTTCCCATGTTGGCTTTTAGTATAGACGACCTCAAAAGACGGATTTGGGTTGCTGATGCTTCTTTTGGTTGTTGATATCTTAACAATAAAAGTAAATTTTTGTCCAACTAAATTTGCGACCTCTGGTGGTATCTCAAACCTGTCATACTTTTTGTCCAGCCAGTGGATTGGTTTTCCAATGAGCTTCTCAGCTTTGTGATCGAATACAACAAACTCAAGCTCATAAGTCTGATCGGTACCCATTAGAGAAATTTTGTACCTGTAAGTGACAAATAATAATAATGAGAAATGTTTTGTTGTTTGTCCATGGTATATTTATGATACTGAGATGTATGTGTGAGATATGTACCTGTTATCAAATGAGGTGCTCTCACAATCATCTTTACTGCATTTGAATTCAGAGTTGATCATGCGAAATGATTGAAAGACATTTTTTACATGCTGGATAATACCAGGATGACTTTGGAGACACCTTTGTAATTGTCACAGTGCACTGGAATTTTTTATTCTGTAATTATGGAGGGAAAGCAAATTTTTATTTATGCAAATATGAGGTTGGTCTAAAATGCTATTGAAGAAGGCAGAAAGTAAAGTAGAAAATCTTCTAGTATGTAATAAATAAACTTGTTTTGAGCAGAATTCTACTTACTGATGCTACAAAAGGATCTATATCCTTTAACTGAAACAGAGTTTGCTGTAGAACTTCATTTTCAGCACTTTGATCATTTTGTAATTCTATAAATTGGACTGGGTCAACTTCTTCTGGTAACCTACAATTTTGAATAAATTTGTTACAGTTATAGCACTATTCAGTTAGTAAAATATGTTTAAAAGTAGAAATTTAATATACCTGAGATAGAACTCTTCAATTTCATCAATCTCCTGATTGTTCACATACCAACGGCATGCAGTAGTCCCACTTAGAATGGTTGCATTCCTTTATATCCCTTGTATAATGTTCCAACAAAGATTGCAATTACTTGTTGCTTCTGTCCAATGGCATAAACTGATTCACCATCGAATTCCATTGCTCTTGAACCCCATAATGAAACTTCCAAAGTTTCTCCACTGTAAATGTTAAAGATAACTTATTATAACCGAAATATTTTTAATGTGGTAGTTGCAGTTGGTAAAATAAAGTGATGGCGTAGATTGTTAACATTTTTACTGTAAGTGAAATATAGTCTTGTCTCAAAAGAAAAATACTGAGAATTAAAGGATATTACCTGAGATCTCTTAGTTTCACAATTCTCTTAATCTGCAGTTCACCTGAAATTGTCCGGACTTTAGCTGCATTTGACACTGCAATTATCTGCCCAATAACATCTGAAAATGAAGCAGTAAATGATATGTTAGCTGTGTAAATTAATTTGACAATTCTTGTACGGGTTTGTTATCAAAAGAAGGTGCTAATTACCTAGGAATCGGTCCGTCTTATTTTTGTGTTCTTCTAGCTCTTGAAAGGGTGTCAGTGTGTACACATACTTTGGAAATGACTGAGGCTCTGGATCGACATGAATGATTTCCGTTCTTTTGTTTAATCTGATCATGTATGTGCCTGGCACCACTTTGAACTTTTCTTTTGCCTTTTCAACCACAAATTTAGAAATGATAACAACTTTTCCCTCTTCAAGACGACTTTTTAAAGTTGGAACAGCATCAGGTGGTATTTCAACATACATAGAACTTCCCTATTTGACACAAACAAAAAAATTCTGTAAATATATATTAGAGTTGATGAGATACTGATATAAATTTATGGCTATCAATAGGTACTGGGTAGCAATCTTAGTAGAATGCTCAGTCATATTTGTAAAGAAATTAATCAGGATGCATATTTTGTATTATAGAACTATTAGCTCTAGTAGCAATATTCAAAATAATATTGTTCTGTACCTAATACATTATACTTGTATGAAGTAGTAGTGTAGAATAATTTTTTAATAGAAAGATATATGCTACTGGCTTACCTTCTCATCAATTATAATGAGGTCAAGATGTTTAAGAACTCCATTGTCTTTTGGGTCATAGCATTCCCACATTCTTGAAACTCTTACACATATCCTCCAAGATAATTTGGTTGGGTTTATTTGAGATAATAAGTCGACACTCATCTGCAAAATATTGATTATAAGTATCTGAAAATTTCACGATATACAATATTTTTTGTTTTGTCTCCACAAGTTCCATCATCATTTTCTATTAATATCTTGAGGCCATGTTTTGAAGTGACACGTGATACAGCTACATATAATTGTCCATGTGTAAAGACAGGTTTTTTTAAATAAACACCAACATTGCTTAGAGTTTGACCCTGGCTTTTGTTTATTGTCATTGCATAGCATACTTTAATAGGAAATTGTCGTCTACTCAATAAAAATGGCCATCTAGATCCTCGTGTTGTAAGATTTATTCGTGGAATATATACTTTATCACCAATATTTGAACCAGTAATAATAACAGCTTCAATTACATTATCGCCAAGGTTAGTAACGATCAGCCTTGTACCATTGCACAGACCAATGGTCTGGTTCAAGTTTCTTAGTAGAATAATTGGTACACCAATTTTCAGTACCAATCTATGCTGTGGAAAATTATTTGCATTTAATGTATTCAGATATTCAATCGGATACAATATATCTGCATCATTACAGGTGTCAAAACATTTAGATATGCAATCTGCACTTAAATATTCTTTTTCTTCTCCTGGTATTAGTGTTAACATATATGAGTTGATGTCATCCACAACTTCATTTGTAGGTGTTAATATTGCTCTTTCTTTGAGATACTCTGGATTTAAATAATTTTTGTTGAAATCAGAATAAACAGCACTTACAATTGCAGGAATTTTTGGGCCGTTAGTTTTTATAAGTAATTCTGGTGGTATGTCTATCCAAGTTGGTTCCTCTTCATTTTCCTTTTTTACTACTGGTACTTTACCATCTCCTATATTTAATATCCAATTGTTAAAATTCTCCAGGTCAATTGTAGTCAGTTGTATTAATGCATTTACTTTTTAGACGCATATTTTCGGTTAATTTTAGTACATGTATATGTTTCCATAAGTATGATTTGACTATGGTAGCATTAATTATCTGGGTTCTTGATCCACCTTCTATGACAGGTAGAATTTGTCGTAGATCTCCTCCTAATACAACAACTTTACCTCCAAATGCTATTTCTTTTAAATTAGGATCTATCTGACTTTGTATATCTTTGAGAGATCTATCAAGAGCTTCGAAGCATTGTTTGTTTGTCATTATTGCTTCATCCCATATTATTAGTGATGTTTGTAGAAGTAAGTCTGCAAGAATTGTTCCTCGTTTAATTTCACAAGTTGAAGTTTCATCTATATCTATTGAAATTTTAAATCTTGAGTGTGCTGTTCTGCCATTTGGTAAAAGTAGAGATGCAACTCCAGATGATGCTACAGTTAAGACAATCTTTTTAAGAGATCTAAGATAGGACACAATTGTATTCCATAAATATGTTTTCCCTGTGCCTCCATAACCAGAGACAAAATACAACCCAGGTTTATTATTTAGGACATTTTCCACAATAGTATGGAAAGCATTCTTTTGCTCAAATTGAGGAATGTGTATAATTTATTTGCTTCCTCCTGCAATCTATCAACGTCATAGCTCATTTCTTCTTCTATTAATCTATTCCTATTGTAATCAACAAATGTGGAGCTTTTTGGTGGTAAATTGAACATATTTATATTTGCTCCATTTCTAGAAAGTATATATTCAAGATCTGTGAGTACCATATCACGCAATTCAACATCATTACCTAAGTATGGTATTGGATAATATTGGCGTTGTAGTTGGTATAAAAAATCATCTGCCATTAGTCTCCAATATTTTTCAAAAAAATCCCGTTCATTTTGAATATTGCAAAATAACAACATTCTAACAAATAATTGTCTTAGTTGTGGTGACGATGCCCATGTTGCAGCTTCATCAAAAGTCCAATACCATTCATCATCATTGTTTAGTAAGCCACGTGCAGCACATGCGTCTTTAAATGTATTGTATATAACCCCTTTGTATGTTTTAAGATCATCATAACTTTGAGCTCCTTTTACTATCATTAGAAGCATGCGTAAATAGAACCTTTCTCCTTCCACTGGATTAACATAGAATAGACGTCCAATTTTTATTCCATGATGTGTTCGTTTATTCCATACACGATTTTTGGCATCCCATGTATATTTTGTTGGGAAATCACAATATGTCAATTCTCGAGCTTCTACAGAGTTTTTATTTGTTGTAAACCATTCAGTTAACATTGTCTTTTGTGTCTCAGGTTTCTCTAATATCCTTTTGAGTTCTGTGTTTTTGTCAAATATAATGTTATTCATTAGTGGCAAATGCACTGGTAATCGTTTAACTGAGGGTGTATGATGGTGTATTTCAAAGCCGAATAATCTATATAGGGCATCTTGTTCACATATGCATCTAGCATCTAAATATTCTTGTATCTCATTAATTTCTCCTGTGTTTGCATTTGCAGCTGGATCTTTTCCTTTTTTTATTTCCTCGAAGATAACTTTGGCTCTATCAGGGCCTTTATTGACATATTTGCATAAGTATTTCAATATTCTACTTTTATTGCAGTATTCCACGTTTATATGTGCTTGATATTTTTTAATGAGGTATAAGTTATGTGGAACAACCCATTTATTATCTAAGTCTTGTCCATTTCTTCGAACATATATGCCGGTGTCACGGCGTCTGTACAAAGTAAATCCGTTATCAACAAATGTAGTTTCTTCTTGAAAACATTTTGGATAAAATTTGGAGCATTTTTCTTTTTTCATACATGTGGAACTTGAATTTTCTCACCACATGGTCCATGTATCATGTGTTCAGCTATAAGTGCATATCCCAAGGATCTAATTTTGGATCAGGTATCTCAGCAGAGATGAATTGATTTATTATATCAAGAGTTATGTCAAATCCACTTTTATTTAGCCCAACTAAAATATGCACATGTGGTAAACCACGTTTTTGAAATTCTACAGAATATAGTATTGCATTTATTGGACCAAATATCGAACCGGATTTTATGTCATCTAATAATGCGTTTAATTTCATGTGGAAAACTCGCACTATTACATCTGCTCGATCATGGGCTTCTTGTCCTTCTAAGAGCATTAATTCTATTTCAGGCCATTTAGGATTACATGTGAACGTTATAAATAAATCTGGTGGTCCATATACACGGCATATAGCAATACCATCATGATAGTTTTGAATCATGTATCGCCTACAACCAGTGTGACTGGATGGTAAAATTATTCTTTTGCCAATCTGGTCTCCTTGTAGCAATCCTTTTTCTACTGCATCTGCTATACCTTGTAGGTACTCTACTCTTAATTTGTCTTGATTTTTAGCTATAAATTTGAGTCTATCCTCATCTTCTAATGCTCGAGCATCGACTACTATTTGTTTGGATAATCGTCCATAGCATAAATATGGATTTGGTTGACCAGGTCTATAATGTACATGGTATTTGAAATATTCATGCATGGTTACTCTAGTACGTTTTCTCTTTTTTCCATCATTTGTGTTGTGATAATATATACCAAGTTGATAACCTCTTTCACCATATGGAAATAGTAAAGGATATTGTAAAGCCATAAGTGCAGGGTGAAACATTGAAATTTCTTGAAGGCCATGATCTTTTTTCTGAACTATTATATCTCGTTTGTAATTATCTAATGTTAAATCACCTACTATAAGTATAGCTAGATCATCTATGTCAATGTCACCTTTGTTAGCTCCAATAATACGAATGCTTATATCTATCCCATTATATTCTTTTAGCAAATCTCGAGCAAAGCGAAATTTTTTTACTAAAGGATTGTAAGTATCTAACATTTCCATTAGTCCCTTTACTATTGTAGGATCAATATTTTCCACATCATTTTCCTCTTGTTGTAAAGCACGTATTCTGTTTGAAATTTCATTATCAGTATCATATATGTATAATTCTGCAAATTTTGGGATGTCATTAGGTTTCGGTAGTAAGGATCCAATACGATGGTGTACTTGACCACTGATACGAAATACATAAGGTCCTTCACCATTATTTATTGTCTTGTCTATCTTAGCACCCATAGAGGTAAAAGCAAATAGGCTGTTATAATGCCTAATTTTACGCAGGAAATGTTTTGAGCGGCTATCACCATTATATTTTAGTAGATTTGATAAAAATTCAGGAGGATCTTTAAATGGAGGGATCACAATTTTTCCTTCTTTGCAACATTTTATATAAACTAATTCTTTGTCTTTATATTTTGTTGCTCGCTTCAGACTTTCTTGAGGCCAAAATAGCGCACCACAATATTTACATTTGCAATTTGCAACTCCAAAGTATGATTTCTCTGTGTATGATTCTTTCAGGTATTGTATATATTCTGGAGATAGATAGATTATGTTATTTGGAATAGATAAATGGGCGTATTTCTTTTGGATATTAAGGCTTCGCCTTTTGCATCTATTTTCTGTAGCTTCTTCTTCACTTATATTAACGTCTGATATCTTACGTTTACTATTCTTTGGCCGTACCATTTCTGAAATATATAATTTAACAAAACAACGTTAGATGTGTATAGTACACTAAATAAAAACAATACACGAAGATATTAACACTTAATGTTCAGTAAATGTATTTTTTTCTACATATAGGAAGTGTTTTGTACAGTCTCATTCCTGAATAAATTATGCATGTCTAAAGGCTCAATCAAGCAGTAACTAAAACAAATGTAACTGCAAGCACAGGTACAATCAATGCATAAATTATACAATGGGATATGTACCTTTGATTCTAGATGATGATTGCTAGATTTGAAATATTTATTTCACTGGATGGCCCTGCATAAATAGTATTTGAATATCAGCAAATTTATTCATGGTTTTATCAGTGCTTAACTGAATCTTATTGTAAACCTATCAGCTTAGTATTATTCTCAATTTCAGAGTAGATAGCTGACAGCATATATCATTACCTTATACTCGATATGTGCTTATTCACTAATATAGTAGTGTAGTGATTTGTAAACAAAATTACTATAGAGCATGTCTGGAAGTAATGACAGATGTTACTATTGAGCAACAGTACCATACCTTCGACTTTAATATTGTTCGTTGAAGTTGGAGTGTGAAGTTTGATCTGCAGGTTAAAGTTGTAGCAGAGCAGTATTAGTGGCACATATTAGAGTAAGCATTTCAATAAACACTCTGTAGCTTAATATTTTGTATAAAAACATGCTAAACATACACTGAAAAATCCAATATGTACTCTAATTCACACTACTTAGAAACGATTTGGAAGGTGCATTAAGTATTTCTGATACTACAAATCTCTCTACAAATCTCTCTCTCTCTCTCTCTCTCTCTCTGTGTGTGTGTTTTGAAAGCAGGTTAAAAAACACAAAAATAAATCTGAGACAGGCATTCTATCGAATAGCTCTATTTTGAAAGCAGGTTAAAAAAAAATACATCTGAGGCAGGCATTCTACCGAACAGAATGTAGGCATGGTGGTACTATATTCTATAATCAGAGCACATGCTATTGAGGAGCTGGCCGTTCCATATTTCCATGAAAATCTCAATGTTCTGATAATCGAATGTGGCTGTCAGAACAGAATCGCAATGGGCAAGGAAAGCCTAAATTGCCTGCAGCTCTTGCCGAGCTCGGACTCGGCATTGCCGCGCTCCAACGGGACGTTGTATGGACGCGCTTCAGGGGGCATGGATGTGCGAATGTAATAGTCAGAACATGATTGCAATGGGCAAGGAGAAGCCCAAATTTCCTGCAGCGCTTGCCAAGCTTGGAAACGGCGATGATTTGTGCGGATGTTCGCACAGGTCGACGGTCGACAGTAATATTAGGGGCCATCAACACCACGAGCAGCCAGTTTATCACTGATTTATGAAGAAGAGGAGGAGGACGCCAGGAAGAAGGGCAACTCGCAACGAGGGAGCACAGATTGGAGGAAAAAAAAATAGTGAAACACGGATTGGAAGGAAGAAACAATGGGAAGAGAATGGAGGCATCTTACTTTGCAGGAAACAATGGGGAGAGAACAGAGGCATCTTACCTTGCCGGCAGTGGGATTGACTTCCTCGGTTTGTGACGTTGCTTTCTTTCTTTCCTGGGTCCTTTGACTGGTCCTTGTGTATCTCATTTTATATTCTACTAGCAAGGAAGGAGAAGCGGTGGAGGGGAGGAAGACTCCAGAATAGACCCGGTAATTCCAGAGTGGGCCATGGTAAATTAGAGAGAGCCCATGCTCTGTTACTCATTGGATGGGCCGATTAATACCCCGCGTGGATATCAACGGTAAACAGAAAAGAAGATGACGTGGCGCTGTAAAATTTGAGGGAACGCACGCGTTTTACTATGTAAAAGATTTGCTCAGTTTACCAAGAATGGATTTGCTCACTAACACTGCATAGTCACTCTAGCGCAAGTGCAAGTGTGCTACACCACCTCATGGTCATGGGTCTATGCCACGGAGAGAAAAATGCAGCGCGCTCGTAGTCTCCCACGCTGCGGTAGAAGTGACTGAACCGGCACGACACGCTGTGAAGCCAAAATCGTGTCCCTTCCACCGATCGATCCATCTGATTCCTCTCGTGATTCAACGTGCTCCACTCCCCCATGCACGCGCTGTCTGCCGATTCCTTCAGCTGCAATCGGCGTTTGTCCGGTTCGGTCGCGCGATCTCGATGCAGTTGAACACTCGAACGCTTGGGCGCCCAGAGCGAAGACGACGGTAAAACACCGTCGCGCTTCGCATGTGCCGCTAGCCCACTAGCCACTCGAGCCAGAGCAGCGGCTTTGGACCGCACTAGCACTGGTACGTGCCGCACGCCTGCACTGCGGCTTGCGTGCCCTCCCGTCCAAGGCAATCGTACGTGTAGTCCTCACATGCGACGCTGCATCGCACAACGCTTAGCCCACTTTTAAGAGATCTATCTATCTGAGGGACTTACGAGGTATAGTAGGTTGCCGTTCTGGCGTTCTTACGCTCACTAATCACATGCACGGACAGTTCGAGTGATAGTAGACCATTACGATCTGCCAAACTTCACTTAACAGTGGCAATGGGCCAGGACGTACGTACGCCACTTAGACAAACGGTTGGGTGTCCATGATTGCTCGCGCTACCTGTCCTCCCCAGTTGTGCTGGCCTTGGTTGATCCGGAAACCGTATCTGCATGCTTTCGAGTGGATCATGTGATGACTGGCGAAATCAAGTTACTTTTCTCTTTGGTTTACGTAGGATCTTTTTAATTAGTCAGAAATGCGAAAGGCTTTGTTGGAGTCAGCAACACTTTCCTAAGCTCCAACAGACATTCAACGGCTTGGTTATACCACACTTCATCAACATACTAGTGGTTCAGTTCACCGGAAATATGATGGCTTTCACTTTCAGGGCACTATTTTATTTTCAGCGAGGGAACGTTGGGCGGAGGACCGGTGCGCGGCGGCAGCTTGCGTGCGTTCGTGGTCACTCACACAGTCACACCGTTCCCGACGGCTCACGCGATCGAGGGCCGTGCGGCCGTAAAATCCTTGTGGGCCCGTCATGCGCAGAATTGTCGCGTCGTGCACTCGGAAATTGCGATCCGGGGGACCAAAACATGGGCATGTCTGCTTCCGGCAACCACCAGCCGAGCGAACGATTGCTTTGTTTCTTGCACCGCTTCTATTCTTCCGTGCTCGTGTTCATAAATGCCGCTTGTTCTTGTGCGACACGGTCAGGACTCCGGGGCGCCATCCGGCCAGCCAGGATCGCCGAGGCCTCCAGCGTCGTCTACTACTGTTGTTGTACCGTCATGTACGTATGTTGACGTAGAGTGCCATTTTGGCTGGGACTGGGAAGCTGAAGGTATACGGTACTCGTAAGTCGTACGGGTGGGGACGAGTCATTGGAGTATTTAGGGTGGATCCAACGGCTCATAAGAGTGCTCTCTGACGACTCGATGTGTAGTAAGAACTGACCTTTCAAAGATCACTCCTGACGATTTGATTTGAATACTGCATAGTGCATGATGGTTACTGAGAAAGAAACTACAGAGTCTAATGAGGATATCACAGGAAAGTCCCACGCCAACCATTGATTTGTGCAATCTCAGAAAGTTTTGTTTTGAGCATACTTTTGTCATTTTGGACAATTACAAACATGTTACTGCTGCATGAACAATGCACATTCTCTGTGTTAAAACACAAATAAGAGGTGACCATGCAACTAAGTATTGCAGAATAACAATGTAGCGGTGGGCAATGTATGTCTAACTTAAAAAAGATATCTAGAATGTTTGGTTGTTATATTTGTTTTCAATATCTTTCTTTTTCGTTGTGGCAACCTGTGAATCTTTCCTATTCGTGCGGTAACCTGTGAATCTTTTCTAGAAAAAACCCTGTGAGTATTATGCTAGGGCCGACGCCCCTGCCATCAGGCCATCTCTGCGAGGCTCATGTGTAAGAATTTGACCTTTCAAAGATGCACTCCTGTAAAAGGTCATGGGTGAAGCGATCGGTCATCAGGGCCTCATGGGAGAGAAGGTGATCGAGGTGGTGGTCTGGTTTGAGTAGTGCACGGTAGCAGCAGAGGAAAATGACAGATGCTGGCAGGGGATGGAGTGGGAGGAGGAGGAAGCAAACGATCCGGCATTGCGGTTGCAGCAGCATCGGATGCTGTGTGTTCCTCCGCATGCAGATGGCTCCAACCTTTTTTAAGTGGTTAGCTCTCTGTAATGATCGGTTAAGTTAATGAAATGGTACCCGTTACTCTAAAAAAAAAAAAACCTTTTTTAAGTGGCGGACCTGACGGCCTCGTGGCTCGTCAATGCAAAACGAAAAGCTAGATTATCTTTAGCGAAGGATTATAGTGACGAGGTTAGCAAAAAGTCAGGAGACGCAAATGCAATGCTAATTGTACTAAGAAAGTTCCTTTAGATGTGCTAGTAAAAAAGTTGGCAAAGGAGAGAGATGGATTGGGGAAAAAAAAGAGAGATGGAGATCAGACGGTCTGCGATGGTTAACGTGGGGATCGTGGGCGCTCTCCAGTGTTGAGCGGTACGGATCAAATCCCGGGAGGGCCGTTGCTGCTGCTCATCACACGTTCCTCTGCTTCGTTCCCCTCTTCCCCTGCCTGCTGTTGCTATGCTCTCCATCAGCAGCATTTATTACTGGAGATAGTCAGACAGTTCCAACCCCTTTTCACACACACTCGCCTCGCCTTCTTCTTCCCTTCCCTTTCCTGCCCAGCTGCCCTGCACTAGTCCCCTGCTTCCGCTGCTCTGCTCCCCACACACACATGTTTTCGCATTCAAGTGGCCGCCTGCATCCTCGCACTCTCCTTCTACTACAGTGGTAAGCCGTAAGCGCCATCTATCCCCTTCAAGTTCGTTGTCCTAGATGAATCAGTCGCTCCGGGGCTCAGGCGATTTTGCTTGTTCTTCTCTTCTCGCGCGCAGATCCATGACGGACTACTGCACCGGCTGGTGAACTTGGAAGCGTCGGTGCTGCAAAGGTATTCTCCGGCTCCTCGGTTTCTCTACCTCTGTAGTCTGTACTACCTGCATTTTCCCGAGACCACTGGTTCCCCTCCTCCTTCCTGAGATGCCGGCGATGGTGCGCCGTGCCGTTTCAGTTGCTAACCTTCAGCTTCCATTCTTTCCCCCGTCCAGAATGGGACGGTAGCCGTAGCACCCAGAACCCCAGCATTTCCCACCCACCAACTAGTACAACCCGCAGCGGTAACATGCAGCTTCCGGCGAGCCTTGTTAATCGGCGGCTCGGCGCCCTGCTATTGCGAGTCCGGCTCCGGCGGGGTCGCACCGACGCCGCATCACCAATGCCGTGCAAGAGAAAAAAAAAAGAGAAAACAAACACAGTCAATTCGAGTCCGGTTGCTTTGCGCAATGAAACCAGGAGGTTGTGCGACTGCGAGCTGAGCGTTTTTGTCTGAAAACAACAGTAAAATTCCCCTCTTTTCCACCTCGCCTTTTCATGTCACCGCTTTCTTCTCCTGGGAAAGCGAGGTCGCAGCCAAAGCCAGGCCATGCCGCACTAGAGACCCAGAGCCCCACCGTCAAAAGCCTACGTACGTGTCGTCTGCGTTCACGCCCCTGTCAACCCTGTTGTCCCGTTCCTCCGCCGGGTTCAAATTTCAAACGCCTCTCCGCATTGCACGGCCGCCGAGCCGAGCCCCTCGCGTCGTCTCGGTCTCGTCGGTGCTGTGAAGGTCTCTTTCAGTACGTCAGGATCACCCGCCGCTGGCCCGCATCCATCCATTCATTACTCTTGCCCGGACGAGCGAGCGAGGGAGGGACTGCTAGTGCTACCACTAGTCGTCTTGTATTGTACTACTACCTTATCACGGCATCATCATTAGCCGCGTCTAACTTACAAGCAAGGGTTAGCTCCTCCCTTTCGTAATCTCCCGCATTGATAAGTCGCTAATCATGAGCGCCCGAAAAGGCGCGTTGCGGATCGTGGTGTTTTGTGTCGTTGCGTGGGTGTGGTAGGAGGATGTCATAGTGATGATGATAAACAAGATAAAATCGTCGCTTCGATCTTTTGCGCAGTTCGCCATGTAGATGTAGTACGCGTCCCTGTGTTTATTGCGAGTGGAGGACCGTATCCTTTCATCTTGGCGAGATCGCACTGTATTTATTTCCTTTTGTAACAGTTTTGCGGTCTGACGAACAGCCTTCTCATTCAAATCGTGATGCTGTGGGTCTCTTTCAGTTACTGTTGCTGCGGGTGGTGGTCACACACAGCGCGCTTGCGGCGGAGGAGGAAGACTAGCGGAGCGGGAGGTCGGCGGCAGAGATGAGGATGAAGACGCTGGCGTGCTGCCGGCGGCGGCCGCAGGACTTCAGCCTCGACATGGACCGAGAGCCAGACAGTAAGCCTGCATCTCGTTCTCTACTACTATCACCTAATTCAGTGCTTGTTTCAGTGCCCTCGTTTGGTCAGATTTTGATCTGTTCGTGCGTGTTCTTGTTTCACTGTGCCGTGATGTACCTTTTCATTGGATTATGCAGTTTGTGTTCGCGATTTGATTGCATTTTTTCTCAAGTTGCTTAGCAGCGTCGCCGCATGGGTTGGTAGTGGTGGTAGTACTACAGAACTAGAGGCTGTGAGTGCCCCGTATCTGCAATCCGTGTCTCCAGCGTCCGGGCAAAGATCCGCTGATTTAGGAGATGACCAAACTTTATTAACCTTTTCACCTGCCCAAATTGAACCCTAGTTGCATGGAATGATGGAAGAAGGCAGGGGCGGAGCCAGGTTCAGGCCAACCTGGGCTCCGGCCCCCCCTTGGTTTGTCAAATTCTTTGAGGAATGAACAATAACTAGGCTATTAAGACTATTAATCACCACGTTAATTAGCTAGAGTATTCAATACGGCGCCTGCTTCATGCTGCCTCTGGCTCCGCCACTGGAAGAAGCGAGGAGGATGAGAAAAATCAAGAAATACTCCGAGCGGATCTGTGTCCCCACTGCAAGCTTCCCTTTGAGCGGCTGCAGCACATTGTGTGCAGGCTGCTGCAGTGGGTTGGGAACGTGCTAGTAAATGGCGTTCACGGGAAAAGGATCCGGGCTGAACCCGTGGGAAGCGAGTTTACGGCCTTGCGGCACCACCTGACACAACCGGCCGGCCGGCCGGCGGCCAGCTTGCCCGGCCGCATCGTGGTCGCATTCATAGCTGCCCGTTGCACTGTTCAGCCGTTACGCTCCTTGAAGAACCGAAGAAACCTTTGTTTTTCTGCGCCTTTCTCACCGGCATTGCTCGCCTTTCTGGTTGTCTCTACGTGGACCTGACCATCATCCGATCCGTGAATCTTTTTGCGACCCTTTTCTTTAATAATTTTCTGTTTGTTAGATTTGGTTCAAAAAGTTGCGGATCACTGGTGTGGCGCTCCCTGGAGTACTAGGCTGTTTATCTATCCAGCGGAGCGGCTGCGGCTCGCGTGGTCCCCGGCCGTTTTGCCCGCGCAAGCTCAAGTGCGGCATCTGCGCCCTCATTGACTTTGCGGGCTCAACACTAGCCGGTAGTACTAGCGTAGTGGTACGCTGCTTTTTAGACGAGATGCGCAGAGGAAAGGCAGGAAAATAGGGGGCCACGTCCATGGTTTTGGACTCACGCCGTTGCACGTACCTTGCACTGAACAATTCGTCAAATGCCGTGCCATGTGACCTCTAGCCGTTATGCAAATTTTAGTTGGAGAATAACCCTATATATTTACAGTTTTGATTGAAGTGTGAATGAATAGGCAGCTCCTGCATTCTAGCAGCGGAAGGTATTATAGTAGGCACTAGAATGCTGAATGCACAGGATTCGAAACAAGATTCCTATGCATCTGAACTGCAAGGCATGTGACTTGGCCTGTAATGACATCATCCTGATCTCACTCTGATAAACTTGAATCAACGCCTGACAGTTTATATTACACAATTGCCGTGCTGTTCTTTTGTTTATTGGGAGAATGCTGATTATGCACTGTAATATGGTAATAATTAAATTCTACTTGCAGTGAAGCATGTGCATGCATAGAAGGTAGCTCAACCAAGTCTCATAGCTGTAACTTAAAAATCGGCTCCTCATGTTACCTTGTTTCTTCTCTTCTTTTTACGATATCCTAAGAGTAGGCAAATATGCATTTTTGTGTGTGGAACATGCACCTGTTTAAACAAGTATTCATATATTTTCATAGAACATCTTTCCAGTTTATTATAGCTAAATAGGGTGAAAATACCAACTGTTGTAGGAGTGATGACATACAATGGCCTTGAAGCCTGCATTATCAACAGTTCCTCCTATGACGAGGATAGTGGCATTAGTGCAACAACTGGGGCAGATGGCTGTGCCACCACGGATTCCCTTGACGATGAAGTTTCAAGTTGCTCAAGTAAAGATGTTGGCGGTTCTTCCTTCTCGTCGCATTGCCTTTCACTGAGCAAGCAGGATGATGAACACTCGCTTTGTGAGTTGGGTACTCCCAGCTCTGTTCATCTACTTCCTCTGAAAGGGAAGACACCAATCACATATACCTTGAGCGCTTCTGATATTGAAAACATGAAGGAAAAGTTCGCAAAACTATTGCTTGGTGATGATAGTTCAGGTGGAGCTAGAGGCGTTTGCACCGCTCTGGCTTTGTCCAATGCAATAACCAATCTCTCAGGTATTCTTTCCTCCATTTTAAAAGCAATTTATGTTGCTTCTTTTTTCTTTCCTGTCCCTGATCATGACAAAAAAAGACAACTTGTTGTGACAGCTACTGTTTTTGGAGAACTTTGGAAGCTGGAACCATTGTGTGAAGAGAAAAAGATCAGATGGAGAAAGGAAATGGACTGGTTGCTGTCTCCTACGACTTATATGGTTGAGCTGGTTCCAACAAAGCAAAGCGGAGCAGATGGATGCACATTTGAGGTGATTAGCCACTGAGTTAATTTTTCTCCGGTTGTTTTACTGTGTTGAGCAGTACAAATGATTCAGATTCTTATTTCCTACTGAATCATGCAGATCATGACTCCGAAGGCACGTTCCGATGTTCATGTGAACCTTCCTGCTCTTCAGAAGCTTGACTCCATGCTCATTGTAATTTTTCTCCTTCTATTGTTTGTCAATTTGTGATACGTAAATTAAAGCCAGTTATTATATCTGCTCAATTTGGTCTTGTATGTTGATTCTCTTGAATTTTACACTAGCATAACTCTATATTAGTTATTTACTGAAGGCGTATGCAACAAAATATGCAGGAAGTGATGGACTCGATGGTAGACACAGAGTATTGGTACGAGGAGAGTGGTAGACGAACTGATGGACGGGGAAAAAATAAAGGTCCAAGGCAGAGTAAAAAGTGGTGGCTCCCATCCCCTCGTGTCCCTGAGATTGGGCTATCTCAATTTCAGAGAAAAAGGCTTGTTTTTCAGGCTAAGCTTGTTCTTCAGATCCTCAAAGCAGCAAAATCCATCAACGAGCAAGTCCTATTCCAGATGCCCATTCCTGAAGCTGTTATGGAAGCTCTCCCAAAGCAAGTACCCATTCAATTTACTTGTGTGCTAGGACAGCTTTTACTCCTACTTTGTATTTTCTGTAAAATTCTTAAAGAGTCTGATACACTACAGTTTTCTGTTGTATTTTCAGTCTGGGAGAGCTAGCTTGGGTGAAGATTTGTATCATGCTATAACCACGGAGTACATTCCTATAGAGGAAATATTTGTTTCACTCAGTTTGAAAACTGAGCACAGTGTGCTTGAGACAATTAACAGGTTGGAGGGTGCAGTGTTTGCATGGAATCAACGGATTTCGGATGAACGGAACAAGAGGTCCCCAGGACGGCATTCCTGGAAGTTCATGAAGGATAGTTCATCGGAACTTGAGAAGATGTCTGCTTGCATTGAAAGGGTTGATACTCTAGTGCAGCTTCTGAAGTCCAGATTTCCCAACCTGCCTCCAACTTTTATAGATGTTCTGAAGGTCCAATGCAACGTGGTAAGTTTGGCATTGCATTACAACATTCGAATTCTGTAGTCTACTGAGATTCTGAACACGTATTGAATTACTGTGCTACTGTATGCAGGACGTAGGGCATGCCATTGTGGAGGCCTACTCAAGGGTTCTTGTTAGTGTTGCATTCAGTATACTGTCTCGGGTGGCTGAGATACTGCTGGAGGATGACCTGATCAAGAAACCCAACACGCCCATGGCCACGCTGAAGTTCGACCTCTCGTCCGACGTGTACCTGGCAGGCATCACCGAGACGCCACCGGGCCACATCCGGCGGTCCCTTATGGACCAGATCAGCTTGGTCGACGGGCGCTTTGACCCCATCGTGAAGAAGAAAGGGGTGAAGCAGCTGAGGTGGTGAGCAGCTTGGTCCGACGTGTACTGATGGCTGTGGCAGTATAGTGAAAGGCTTTTTGGCATTGTACAGGGTGATGCTGGGTTCAGTGTCCGCTCCATGAGTTTACCGTATTAATAGTATAACTAATGTATTTCAGGGATTAATCTATAGTGTACTGTAAGAGCAGCGCCGGGCAAATCGTTCTGGTCACCATTCAGCATGCAGCTGGATGTACTGATGTTGCATCTGAGCACCCTTGATCAGTGTAGCGCTATGTTCGTTTGTGATATTCTGTTCGGAGTACACGTGTGGATGTGGCATTGTGCCATATGTTTGACGTCACATTTCGTGAGGTAAGCAGAAAACGTGTGTAGTGGAGGCCGAGACCTTGCTTGACGGGTTCACGATGACGCGTTCCCTCATTCTGGAGTTAGTAAATCAGCAATCGATGGAGGTCAGTGGGGTCATTCAGAACAAGGAACAAGGAACGCGTGAATTCTCGGGTCAGGTTTGGAGCCCGGGGCGGGAGCAAGAGCAAGACTGTTTCAGAAGAGGCAAAATGTACACGCCACAAGAAGCCTTCCACGCAAGGGCCGAACTTCGGCCCTTCCTCGCATCGGTCGGCACCGGGGCGAAACAAGCAAAGCAAACACCCGTCGCTTCGGCGGCAACCGGCCAAACATGCGGCGCAGCTGACGGTCCTGCAAGAGGCAGGCAGCGGCAAGGCCATGGGGCGTCGGCAACTAGCCGCCCCGGTTGCTGAATCTCGCTGCTGCACGCGGTTGCCGTCTTTGCGGGGTTGCAAGGCATTCCGCGATCAAACACGCGTCGGACAGCGACGCGGAATGCGGGGTTGCAAGGCATTCCGCGATCAAACACGCGTCGGACAGCGACGCGGAATGCCGATGATTCAAGAGCTTTACTCCTGGTACCTTTTCTTGCTTGCTGATCAGCCCACGCGTGTGCTGTTCGGGACAGAGTCATCGGTGACTCATTTCCGACTGGACAGTCTCGTCTCATGGAGAGACGATTACTCGTCAGACTACTACTAATCCAAACCGTCAACGTCATGGAATTCACGAGCGAAATCAAGCAATCGCACGAGGCGACCGGATTGATATACGGCAAAACTTACTGAGAATTGAGAAACGAGAATGACTACAGTTTCAGTTCGATACAGCGTAGCTTATTGTACCTGATGACGAAGAATTCTGCGGCAGGCGCTGAAAGAGCACATTAGTGACACGCGTTTGGAACTTTTGCGGAAACATAATTCTGACTTCGGAGTGGAAAGATGTCCACGCTTCCGACTCCGAGAGCTCGACGCGCTCGAAGCCACGACCAGCAACAGCAAGTATGACTCACTGGTCCCGGCTCACTGGTCCGTTCGATCCATGACCTGATTCAAAAGTTCATTCATCGTTCGTGCAATGCGTGGCTAATGGCCTCACGGGAGAAGCGATCAGCACGATTTGTGAACCCAGGCATGTGGTTTGGACACTCGAGATCAGCTTATGGACTCATCGTGCATATCCATCATAAAGCATGATGCTCGTTAGTGATAGAGGTTGAACACAAAATTAGAGGGGAGCCGAAATGAATTAAGCAAGCTACAGGGGAGACATTGAAGCTTAAGCTAGTCCCAATAGGATTTCATAGTGAGTTTCTTAAGCATTAAAATCTATGCCACATCAGCAATTTTGTGAGGAGAGAAAATATGAAGTTTCCTAAGAATATAGAGGAGTTTCATCCCAATAAAACCCATCTGGTTCGTTTACCAGAATTTAATCTTGATAATAGTACAATAAAACTTTACATTGAAGATGGCCTTAATCGACAAAACTACATACTCTCCATCTTATAAGACTCCATTATAAACTATGACCTTTAATACACCATCCACATATATGCGTTCATCGTTTACATCGGTTGCTCACTTGAATCTCGGCTATTTTCCATCTCTCAGATTTCTGTTTTATCTATTATTGAATGTTAAGCATAAAGTCACTATATCCACGCATATCTGCAAAAAATTTCAATATTATGGTTTTAAACCTGTAACGGTTCACAGGTTTACACCCTAAATTCCACTTCACTGAAACGGTTCACAAATTTCCGCCTTTAATTCTGCTTCACTCTGATAATGGATGTAGTTGCACACCATCCACATGATCAGATATTCAGATGGTCACACTGGCACCGCGACGCTCTAAGAGCCATGCTTACTCTGTCAAGGGGAGCATGTGAGCCATCGATGTCTAGAGACGTTGTCGCTGGGGGCATATTATCACCCCACTAACAAGAACATTAGTAAATTAATTAACTATTGATTACACAAGCAGAGTATATATATATAGTAGCTGGAAGTAAAGCAAGAGAGAAAAATAGAGAGAAGAAAGAGGCAACACTGACGCAACAGAGGAAGGGGACGAAGAGGGAACTGGGAGTTGTCACCCCACTGCCAGATTCCCCACTCCTACGCCATCACCACCACCACGGCACACCTCCCTCCGCTCCCCCACTGAAATCGGTGTCGCCGACCAGATCCGTTCCACTCACTGTTCCTAGAACCCTACATGCTCAATCCGTTCAATTCCGAGCTCCCGTCATCACCTTGGAAACCTCAGGGGCCAAGGGAGGGGCAGAGGATTGGACCGGCCTTCGGAGGAGCATTTACCGTGTGTGGAGTTCATGGCTAATGACTTCAGAGGAGAAATGATCGCCGCAATTTGTGACCTATAAACAACCAATAAACTCCACGCATGTGGTTTGAACAAAAGCTAAATTTGATTTGAAAAACTGTGATTGATTGATATGTAAGGATTGTCTTCCTACAACGTGTTCGTCTCGCTGCTTTGCAGCAGCTACAGTGTTCGCAGTTATTTCTTCAGCAGCAGCTACAGTGTTTCTGCAGCAGCTACAGTGTTCGCAATTATTTTTCTGCAGCTGCAGCGAAACGAACAGGCTGCTAGCTCTCTTTTATCCTTTATATGTACCTATACACAATCAAGAAGCTCAATCCACGCGTGGTTTGTACACAAGCTACATTTAATTTGCAAAACTAGGATTGATTGATATATAAGAATTTGTTCCTAACTCTCTTCTATCCCAGCTATACATATATATAACAAGCTATTTTTCTTTCCTCGAATGGTCAAGGTAAGCAGCCTTAGAAGCGGAAGCAAAGAAGATCAACCAGAAGTATATCCTCAACATTGTGCATGGACATATATATACATTCAATTATTTATGGCATCGACTAGATTTACGCCTAGTTCGCGCTTCATAATAAACACCATTTATTATAAAGCAACTAGTTTGTTGTGCTACTATGTATGTACTTTAGGGACATATTGTTGATTTCAAGAAAGTTTAAAGCTTGGTAACTGGATTAAACTCCTTGTGTCGTAAAGGCTACATCATAAAGCATGGCCTTTAATACACCGTTCTCATATTATGTGTTCATCATTTACTATTTATACACGCAAATAACTAATGATGTAATCTTGTCTACTTTTTTACCTCTCAAATTTATCTGGTTTGTTTCGTGAAGGTTAAGCATAGTGGCACATTGTCTAGGCATCTCCCTCAAGCGTTTCGATATTCTAACTGAAACAGTTCACAAGATTTGCGTCTCAAATCCCGCTTAAATGAAACGGATAGTTGGTCATATATTTTCACCTTTATTAGTTCCTCTTTCACCACTGATAACCAATACTACCTCTGTTTGTTAATTAAAGTCGTTTCGGACTATATAAATCAACTAAATTTGAACTACCCCGCTATGTCCGAATGCCGTCATTAGAAAAACGGAGGGAGTACCATTCACAATAAAACCATTACAAATTGATAATTTTTTCTTGATTGTTTTTCAACCTTATTCATCTCATCCACATGATCAGACGGTCACTCTGGCACTTAGACAGGATCCGTCGTCCGCGATGCTGTGACAGCCATGCTTAGTCTGGCAAGGGGAGCATGTGAGCCGTCGATGGCCGGAGGCCGTTGCCACTGGGAGCATATTATCGCTCCACTGATAAAACATTAGTAAATTAATTAACTATCGATTAAACAAGTGGAGTATATATAGTAGCTAGAAGCAAAACGAGCGGAAAAAATTGAGAGAAGGAAGAGGCGAAGCTGACGCAGCCGAGGAAGAGGGAGAGGGAACTGGGAGTTGCCGCCCCCGCCTCCAAATTCCCCACTCCTCCGCCACAGCCGCCGCCACCACCCACGTCCCTCCGCTCCGGCGTCGAAACCGGCGCCGCTGACCAGACCCGCTCCGCTCGCTGTTCCCAGAACCCTACGCGCCCAATCCATCCGATTCAGAGCTCCCATCATCGCCTCGGGAGCCCCGGGGCAGTTGAGGGGCGGAGGATCGGATCGGCGGCCGGAGGAGCATTGGGCGATGGCCGCCGCATAGGATGCAGTTGGACTCTGCCGGCGGCTGTTTTACTGCTGCTCCTGAAGCTCTCATGCTTCGGGCTCTGTGATCCCATTAAGAGCGGCGGAGTAGACCGGTGGAGTTGATTGACTGCCGGTTGATCTCCGCAGGCGCCGGCGCCGGCGCGCCGGGAAGTAGGGAGGCGGTTGCGTGAGGCCTATGGAGGAGCCTCGGAGGGAGGCGGACGCCGCGGGGCCGTCGTGGGCGCCAAGCGAGTCCACGGCGTTTCGGGCGTTCGCTGCAGCGACAGGGGAGCGGGCGGAGGCGTCGCCATCCGCCCCGAGCAATGGGGTTGCCGCCCGCTCAAGCAACCTCCGCGCCGTCAGGAAGAGGCCTGTACGTCTCCTGCATCTTCCCCTCTCACGCAGCTACCCAGAGATGTTTGATTCCTGCAGCCGTTGTACGGCCTCGCCCTGCTAAATTGTCAAGTGAGTTGAGCTATTGGCGAAGGGTGGCGCAGCTGGAACGTAATCGGGGTGCTCCAGTGCTACTAGGAAACTAGAAGCTGAATTCCGAGGGCCTGAACTTTTCAATTCAGCATCGTTGCTGCTCCTGCTGTTAGCTTTTCTCATTGCTTGCACGCATAGTATAACCAACTCTGGTTTGACCAGTGCGACAGTGGATTCACTCAAATTATCTTTTAATCTTTAATTTCGTGCAGTGCAAACTTTGTGCCTGACACTCTTAGGATTGCTGATCATTTAGGGTATATGCATCTTGTTCATTTTTAGTGTTGAAATTCAGTATCCTAAGAGTTGATAATTACTATTTTGAGCTGATCATTTAGGGTATATCGCTTCATATGTTTGACAGGCTGTTCAAATCTCGTATTCCTAGTACTTTTTCATTTATCTCTAGTGCAAGGAGAACATAATAACTACTATTTTGATCATATAAGCTAATTGGAGATATAAACAACTAAGTTTGTGCCAGGAATAGGATCTGTGTTATTTTAAAGTAAAATCATCTTTCTTTAGGTTGGTTTAGATCTTTAAACAACATAATAAGCCTGCGTAGATGAAAAAGTTCTTAGAACATTCTTCTAGCTTGTTGCGTCTATCCATTAATAATTGATTTCAAAAAAGTGAGTGGGTATGCTTCAATCCACTTTGTCACTGTTGTTCATGTGTATAATATGCACCTATTTTCCCATATATTTGTAATGCTCCGCTCTAAACTGCAGATGTTTATTCATGCAGTTTGTTGCAAGATTAACTACAGACATCGTCCAAACTTTTGCAAAATGCAGTCCCGAGTTTAAGTACTCAGAGTCACTGAACCCCAAGCGCTTTCTCACCAATCCTGCTGTTCCTGTTCACAACGACGGACATGACAATGCAAACTCTGACCTCATCTTATATGTCAACTTGGAACTGGTTAATAAAAAGTCAGAACGGAGGTTAGTATTTCTCTCTATTCAGTTTCCAGTGTACTACTTGGTCCGTAAGGTTATTTACCTAGGAGTGTCCATTCCGCTATGTAAGTATATAGAGGTAAACAATTATGTAGTATTTTCTATATTTCCATACGGTACCCCTTCGGTAATGGTGTCAAAGAGATTAGGTGGTTGTACCATGCCATTTAATAGGGGCAGCAGTAACTATTTGGCATCATTGTTTCTCTTGGATTCAGTGCATCCTGGTCTGTGTGTGGCTATGGACTTACATTGTGGATTGGACAGAGTACTATTCATTTTTTAATAATGATGTGTTCAATTTTTTGCCCCACAAATTTCTGTCGAGCAAAGTTGGTTTCATATAATAAACTAGAACTGTTTGGACATAGTTGATGGACCCAGTTCTTTTTTTCTTTTTTTTTTCTTTTTTTTGGATTGGAGAAAGCAATGTATGGGAAGCTCAAATATATCCAAATGCGTAAACAATTTTTAAGTTTCTTCTTAAAATGAGTGGGGATGTAGAGATTTAGAATTGTTAAGCTATTGTTAACGAAGACTAATTTTATTTTGACATCTTGGTAATTAGGTATGTTGTTCAAGAAATGCTTGGTCAAGGTACCTTCGGACAGGTGGCGAAATGCTGGGATACAGAAACCAACAACTTTGTCGCAGTGAAGGTTATAAAAAATCAGCCTGCCTTTTACCAGCAGGCTATCATGGAGGTCTCTCTGTTGAGCTTGGTACAGTTCTCTACTTTGCCTTTTTCACTGAATGCGATAAACCTTGGAATCACAACTGAGATTATATATATATACACCTGCAGCTAAACGAGAAATTTGATCCTGATGATCAGCACCACATTGTCCGAATGCTGGACTTTTTTCTCTGGCAAAATCATTTGTGTATAACCTTTGAAATGCTTGGTCACAACCTGTAAGATCATTTTCTTTTAACTTATCTTCACCATTATAATTATTCAGTATTATTTTTTGTTCATGTGGTAACATAATCTCACATTTTTAATAGTTATGAGTTATTGAAAAGGAATGGCTTAAGAGGTCTGAAAATGATATTTGTTCGTTCGTTCTCCAGACAGGTGGGATATCATTTTAATATGTTTAATTTATCTGTTACCATGTTTGATATATATGTATTCTTTCAGATACTGGACGCATTGGTTGTCATGAAAGATGCTGGCGTTATTCATTGTGATCTAAAACCAGAAAATATCCTCATAACTCCAACGTGAGTCATATCTTCTCAATATCAGCGCTGCGATTCATGAGTGCTGTTGTTTGCTAACTATGTGATGGCTTTGCAGTGTAAAAACAGAAGCTGGAGTGAAAGTAATTGATTTTGGATCAGCATGCATGGAGGGTAAAACTGTTTATTCATATATTCAGGTTTTTTTTTGAACTCTTCTGTCTGAACTTTTTGCTCTAGCGATATCCTGTATCAATCAATTTCAAGTCAAGTTTCTACCTTTTCCTTTTTCAGAGTCGTTATTACAGGTCTCCGGAAGTACTTCTTGGTTATCCGTATCCTATGTGGCATTGCTACAAGAAGATGCATTATTTATATATACCCACTCATGTCGTAAAGCATGCGTTTTGTTCTGCTTTGTTATTTATGTTAGCACGTTCATTGTGAGTTGTGAGCTTGTGCACTTGACAATGCTAGATATACTACTGCCATTGACATGTGGTCGTTCGGATGCATAGTTGCTGAACTGTATATCGGATTACCTTTATTTCCTGGTGCATCTGAATGCGATGTCCTTTGGCGTATGATGGAGATTCTTGGGTGAGTATTTCTTACTGAAACTTTATCTCTTTGTTTTAAGTTTCTGTCTAGGTAATTGTTTGAGCTTGTTCATTTGAAATAAGAAGTTCCAAGGTGTAATATTTCTGCTTTATGGAAGTTCGACTATATACAGTGTGCAGCCACCAGATGATATGCTACGGCAGGCTAAACACACTGGGAGATTTTTTAAATATATTGGAAGCAACTATCCTGGTACTGAGTCACGGAATGGCTCTGGCAGTGCATACAGATTATTAACTCAAGAGGAGATCGAAGCAGTAAGTTTTAATGGTTTTCTTGAAGTTATCCTTGGGATTCCTTCAATACCTTGCCTAATTCTTCATCATTTACTCCCTTTCTACGTCCTGCAACACAGAGGGAGTCCAAGAAGCCAAAGATGGGGAAATGGTATTTCCCTCGTAGAAGTCTTGAGAAACTCATATTGACATACCCTTGGCAGAACACGAGTGAGGAAAACTTGTCAGGTTGGTTCTGCACTCCTTTCTTTCAGATAGGAGCTATGTGGCCTTTACCTTTGTTGAAAATTTGGAGCTAGTTTCTGTGCAACATCACATTTCCTTTTGCTGCATGGTCCCAGTGATGTCATTTATAAGTGATTGACCTTGAATATGCCATTGAAATGCTATCAAAATTAGTGTTACTCTGTCACATTGTGGTCCATTCAATGTTTCTTTGAGAAAAGAATTGTATTCATAAACTTGCATAATAGCTTAAGGGTTTTGTCTCTTTAGTTTTTGACAACTCACAGGGGATTATCCCTTGACTTTGAGATGGTTATCTCACCCAAGCCGAAATACTTGCTAAAATCTCTGAGCTGGTATTTCTATTTGTCAGTGACACTTAGGTAATCTGGATTAACTTATGATCCTGTGAGTCTCACAAGATCTATCCTTCCACAATTTTTTGCGAGTGATCAAACTGGTAACCACTCACTTTAACATCAACCATCATCCATATTGCTTGCTGCAGTTGTACATCATTAAATAGGACAATGTTGCATGTACTCAAGTTATGCAACATATTAGGTGCACTATTATTCACGAGCTTGAATTCATTGCACAGATGAGTGTCAATATCTAGAATGATAATACCATTCTCATCAATGTAGAGTTGCAAATTTCTACCATATATTCGTACTTATTGCAGTCTTGGTTCAGATGCAGAAAAGGCAGATTGCTTAGCAATGGTTGATTTCTTGAGGGGACTTCTTGAGTTTGATCCTAATAAGCGCTGGTCACCGTTGCAGGTATTCACTGACGATACCAGTGCATTTACTTGTGGCTTTAGTCTTCTTTTGTGAAATGGAATATGTATGTATATAAATCCTCGTGCCTGGAAACTTTTGATGTTATTAAATTATTGCATTTTATTAGAATCGTTTGAGCTGTTGTAATATGATATATTTAGCTTGATTTCTGTGATACTATTTTTTCTTGAAGAACCATTGGAAACACTTCACGAATACAAAAACCTGTTTCAGGCTTCACATCACCCATTTATCACTGGTGAACCCTTCACTGGTCCGTACGAGCCTGTCCAGGAGACGCAAAGAATTGTAAGTACAGTCCTTATCTGGAGTCCAGACAATTTGCTGCATGCACTATTCTCCTGCCCTACTTTTGACGTGAAGTTTGGAAATTAACTTCAATTATGTTGCCCTGGGCTCATCTCCTGGGTGGAGACCTTTGGACATCTCCATTCAAAACTAACATACATATACGAAACTGTTGTATTTGTTCCGATCCTTAAAGCCTTTTAACACTTTTTCAATCATTCTTGTTTATAAGTCAGACCTCTTCGATCTTCTTTTGTATTGTAGCCTGTTGCTCGTGCTGCAATGGTTGATCACAACCCTGGAGGAGGTCACTTGCTAGGTGCCGGTCTTTCCCCTCAGGTTGTAAATATTTTCTTTTATGCTTCTAATAGGTTGAGAAGTTGTAACCTTTTCCCATCGTATCTGATCTGTGGTATCTTTAGGTTGGAAGCAGTAACAGAGGCCTAAGACTTAATAATGCTTATCAACCAAATGTCCCTTTTTCATATGGAAGCAGTTTTGGCAGTTTAGGTAGCCATGGTAGCTTTAATGATAATGCTGGTCTTGCAAGCAGCTATGGAAGCTATGATTTTAATAGTGTCAACATTTACAATTCGCCGATGGATCCTTCTGGCTTTCATTTACGTTCACAAGCAGGAGGATCATTTTTAGGTTCCAGTCCAGATTTTCGACGAAGACCTCATCTCTCATATGGCGGCGGCACTCGGTTGAGTCCTGGGGGTCCAGGGCCTATGTCCCTTGGTGCCAGTCCATCACAATTTACTCCACCAACTTCCCAAATGCAAATCCCAACTAGTGCTACTGGAAAGTATGGTACCTCTCCTGCAAGAAGTGGTCATGGCTCCTCGTTGGGAAAAGCTGCTGCTGTAGGGCAGTACAATAGGAGGAGGAATCCGGGTTATCCGCCTATGCCAGTGCCACCACATGAGAATGCATCTCAAGTGATCCAAGGTCATCAAGCAGATGTTATGAGTGCTGCTCGCTTTGATGCGTATGGTCGAGGAAATTCTGGCTACAGGCACAATGCACTCCCTAATTCTGGTCAATTTAGTTGGACACCACAGAGAGGTGTCAGCAGTGTTTTATCTTCAGATCCTTCTAGTCATGGTTCTTTTCCGCCCACCCATTACAATGGCGTTCCTCCTTTACGCCCCTCCAACATTTCAGCAGATACGTTTCCCTCCACCTCATCGGTACCAGATCCAGCTGATTGGGATCCCAACTACAGGTAATGATCATTTCACAGTTATTTTGTTTTAATGTAGCCACAACTTAGGGTTCTGTTCTAATATAATGAGCAGTGACGAGTCACTCCTGCAAGAGGATTATTCCCTGTCAGCTGAGCTAAGTAGTCTTCAGTTAAGAGATGCAAGTGGTCAAACAAACAGATCCAGCAGATTGGCACCTATCCAAAGTCATGATCTGGCAAGTTCGAACCCTTCATCGCTGAATCAAAGGTATTGTGTGTTTTCTTTGATAGGTTATTTCTTTGGTCATTCCAAAAGGTCAATAACTGGAGTCTGGAACACCCTCTTTTGATAGCTTATTATTACTTCTGATCAACTATCATTAGGATACATTTGTATTGTTAGATTTTCTATTGTGCTCTTTATTAGTTCTTAATGCATTCGAATTGGAACACAACTGAGTTCTACCTTTCCTGTGTTCCTGATTTCTATTGCATCATATCTTCTACTATAGCGTAGCTTCAAGGAATTGTCGTCGCTGAAACCGATGTTCCATATATTAAAGCAGTGATGATTTTTCCATTTCCTTTAATTTAAGTTTGCCAGCCCGTGTTGAAAGGATCATGTTGCACATATTACAATTCATATCGAACTGTCCTTCTGGTGGTTTCAGTGGGTTTGTTGCTTGTGATTATCTGCAGTCAGAGGCAAATCTTCAGATCTACTTTATCATACACTGTTTAGTGCATTTAAAGAACCCTGACCTTTTATGATAAACATGGTTTGTATATGCGACTGGATGATGATTATGACCTGGATCTTGTTTTCCAATTTGTCAAACTATATCATATCACAAGCCCCGCCACCCACCCACCCACAGACACTCACTTGACTTTAGCTTAAGTTCTATCACTGATTCTGGTCCATGTTTTTGCTGCAGAAGTGAACACCGATTTCATGCATCATCTGTCGCAGAGAATACACATCCTACAGGTTTTATCACCATTGATGGTTACAATCATGGAAATTATTCTCAGCAAAGTTTCCCAATTCGTCATGGACAACCATTTCAGCAGTACAACAACATGACCTCCAGTTCCATACGACCTATAAGGCCTCACCACAATGGTCCGCCTGTCTGGAGTAATCATAACTCGGTGGAACCTTCACCCACTAATGTGGGCGATGGAATGCCCTGGGGTAAGTGCCTAAGATTTCTTTGTCTTTGTAATCAGTATGTCCGTGTATTTGCATAGTTGTTTTTTTTCCTTCCACTATAGTTATTATACTTCCTTCCATTTCACAGTACATTTTTCACCTTGGATCTTAGGCAGGGTAGGTCTTGAAATTTAGTTGACGCTCTTGTCACAATTCCTTCTTAACCAATCACCCAACATCATTTTGCAATATGATATAGCCTTGCTATTAATTTTTAGAGGCAGAGATATTGCAGTACACACCACTAATTGAATCATTAATAACAGATATTGGTTTGTAGTATGCTAAAATGTGCACTTTTGCCTTGGTCAATCTATATGCACACGGGACTGGAAAAAAGTTGCGACTGTTAACTGTCAAACGTGCATGCGATATTAAGGTCTTGCCTGCATTTGTCTTGCAAACATAATAATGTTGATACAGAGAAATCGCTTTTGTGCAGGTGGGAGAGCTGGTCCCTCTTTTTCAGCAAGCGGACGGCCACCTTCCATGGCAAGAAAGGATTTTGGGAGGATCTTTTAGTGCTGATTCTGATATGGAGGAATGCATAATGCCACCAAATTGATGGCATCAGTTTTCACTTGCAATTCCGGGTTGGGTTGGTTGTTGGTTTTGCAATTTGTTGCATTCCTCGGACAGTCTCCTTGTGGTGCTTGATTCATAAGATTATATATGGTGTGGCTTATAGTTATAGAATTCGTTCGTTGTTATACATCCGAGAACTCAGTGGAAAAGGCAGTTGTGCTTCCCTCCGGGAACCCCTTTATCGTATTTTATTCTAGCCCTTAGTACAGATCTTGTGAGTTACAGATCATCAAGTTTTTTTTTTGTTTTTTTTTTTGGGGGGGGGGGGGGGGGGGGGGGGTCTCACAGATCATCAAGCTTGAAGGGAGTTTTTCTAGCCTAGTTCTCATCCTCACTCCTCTGCCTTCTTTTCGTCTCCTTTTTTTAGCGTTCAGTCCTGGTTCCAGTCGTTGCAAGGTGAGACTGACTATATCATCACTGTGCCTAGTGCCCGGTCGAGATGGCACATGTAGCACGCCCGGGTCGGGCTCGCCAACTCTGGGCAATAGTACCGATAGCCGTGGATAAATTAGTTATGGTGACATGGTGACTTGGCCACTTAGCAGTTGCACAATCTGGAACGCCACAAACTCTCAATCAAGCAACGACGCGAAGTAGTTTCACAGGGATATAGACATATCTTGGACAAAGAGACCAGTCACTACAATGTAAAAGACGAAATAATCCAACTTCTAGTAAATAAATAATACATTCCTCCTCACTTCGGTAAAATGATCTGGTGGTTATTTTACTAAAGAAAATGCAGTATACACGGCAATGGGCGGTGCAATATCGGAAACATCCACTATCCTTGTACTGTACCGACATTGGAAGCTGCATCCAGCCTCCGGCACCAGCTGAATTAGTCGCTGGTGCCTAGTCTTATTTATGCATGAAAAATCAATGGTTATCAATGCATATACATCGCTCTACTTCGACCATTAGCGGAGCATCAAACACAGTAACGTGATGAATGGCAATATGAAGTGAGGCTGTTGTAATTGCTATGTTTCTGACGAGTCCTCATAGATCCGGTTGTGACACGTCGAGTCGCAAGGGTAAGGGCAGTCGACCTTCTGGAACGGGCCGCGATCGAAGAACCAGTCTCCAACTGCACTTCCTATCGTCTGCACAAAATGAGAAAAGCTCCATTGTCAACATCCTCTCTAAGTGTGAAAATCTGGTTATTTTCAAGGAAACGAAGCTTCGGGGTTTAAGGGTGCATTACTGTGTTCCCAAGCATGGGGGAGTCAGATGCAAACCACAGCTCCTGTATCTCGGACTGGCAATGCACGAAACATGAGTTTATGAACAATCCTCTGGAGGCAGAGTTCCCTTGTTCCTCAACCGCCTTCAGAAAATCATCCCTGAATCCTGAATATGATGGTATCAGAAGTTGAGTGATAATGCATGGTTACACGTGACAGGTGGCTTGCCAAGAAAATACAGAGGCAGTAGCACCAACCCTGAAGTATCTGAAGTTGTTCAGCAGAACACTGGTCTATGTCATGCTTACAGCTACGCCATTTACCGTGACGATCAGCTACTCCTGGTATTAAAATGTTTCTCACCTGTAGCAAGGATGTTTGTATAAGGGCAACATAAAAAAGATCAACAACCAAAAAACATGCATAAAACAGATACACAAGTCATGGAGTCATAACCTGCCATGAATCATATGCTGCGTTCAGGATGAACAGAGGTGCCCGTATCTGTTTCACCTCATTCTGGGGGAAAAAGCACTGGATAGAAGAAACATATATTCTTATAAGGCCTTGAAATTAGGCGCCTAGGCTAGAGGTGCACTTGGCTTGAAATTTGCATCTTACCATGCCTGGAGGAAACATCGATGTGCATGAAGAGGGTAAATTCTTTGCTGATCCCTGAGGTATTTAAAAACAAAATATAATCAGGTTGGGGGAAAACGATACAATAGGTGAAAAATGCACTGTGCAAAATGAAAATCGTTTTATTTTTATTTATGCCCCTAATCCAGTTGACCATAGTTTGTCGCCGGAATTTTCAAATTACAGTTTTGAATGTTTGTTTTAGGCCCAAGAACCCTCTCAGTGTCTCGTCATGGCTCCTCATGGCAGTGTTTCAGTGTTGTTCACATCATTAATCACTGTCAGTACAAAGGGTAAGTAAAAGTAAAGTGCATACATGTGTTGTGACCACATTGTTGAAAAAGGTAGCAATATAGCCCTCTCCATCAACATCCTTCCTATCAGCACGAATTTCGGATGTGTTAGACAAAGGAATTCAATATTCATAAATACTAGTATATGTGGAAATTTGTTCTGTTTTCCGGACCATGTGCATTATTCTATTTCAACAGACAGTACATTTAAACGGCTCAAAATTACAAGGTATGTTTTCTTTCTTTCTTTCTGGGAACCAGCTACTGGTATAAGTATTGTTGTCTTACACATTAATGAAGAAACCAGCATCAGAAAGGCATTTAACTCTGGCTCCCATGGGCAGCAGATCATGAAATCTGTCACAGTGCAGTATGGATGTTAACCCACCAGCTGAGCACCCTGAAATTAGAGCCTGACACAATTTAGTTAGTCTTGCAAACCCCTGCAACCTCCAGGCATTATGCTCACAAGAACTCGTACGTTTTCAGCTTTGTTCATTCCTTTGGCTAGCAGATCTTCCATAACAGCTTCCCATATTCTTGCACCCCTGTAGTGTAGCTTCGTTGCCTAACCAGGAAGCAAAGTTTAAAAAAAAAAAAAATCTTAGCTGGGGCACTAAGGTAACATGTTTCAGCAATCAAACCAGAACACAGAAAATAAAGGAACTGTGTTATATATGCACTCACAGGATTCACTTCGTCAACATCCCCGGTGAAAGATGAACCATCACAGTACCGAACCTTCACCTTGTTCCAATTATAAAAGTCTGGTTTCGATTATTACACAGGACCAAGATTAGAAAATTACTACGAGCTTAGCAGGTTTGAGTTGCCAACTTGCCAGAGAAGTACTGAAATTCATCGGTACCTGGGTTGTACTCTGGGGCGTCGCTTAGAATTCCGGAGAATGCAATCTGCTTTGCCATCTTCATGGAGGATCCCAACCGGGTGCGCTTCCGTTCCAGGCAGGTGGTGACATTGTTGCACCATCCTCCTCCCTGTCACCAACCCGTAATTTGAGTGAACTCAATCGATCTTAGTCTTACAACTGAACAAATTGCCCAGCAGCATAAGCGCACGAGTTCAGACAGATACACCGGTCTGACTGCAACTAACCTCGAAATGAACCAACCAGCTGTTCACCCCGGAGCCGAAACCGCGGGCAAGATGGTACGCCGGCGCGCTTCCATCCAAACACACTGGTAACACATCAGGCGCACGAATCAAACGCGTGTCAGCAGACTAATAATCCTATTTTTCCGACAGGAAGAACTGTGTAAACATTTGGCGAGAAGCTGTGGACTCAACCTGCTCCTTTGGCCACAGCGCCTTTCACATAAGTGATGTCCACGAGAGTGCCGTCCACTCCGTGCCCTGCAAACGCGAGCGCCCAGACGAAGGCAGAGCACCAGGCGTAGAGATACCGGCTCGCCATCCTGAGAAGCGAGAGACGAGAGGTGAGACGGCGGCGGAAACAAACGGGTTCGGAGAAGCACATATATAATCAGTCGTCGGTGAAGGGCAAGAAATGGGAAACGGACCTGGAAGCCGTCGCGCCTCCACGCACGGCAGCTGCGCTCACGGGAGCGCAGGCCGGTGGCGGAGGAGGTGGGGGCGGGGGAATCCAACCCAACAGCTCGAAAGGCTCGAGCTTTCCAAAGCTCGGTCGGGTCCCTCTTTTTCCCCACCGCGTCCGTCCGTCTGGCGAGCGCCGGCCCGGCCGCGTCTTTTTTGCATCTCCCATTGGTGTGGGCGGCTGGGTCGTCTGGCACTGTGCATTGATGAGTGCGCTTCGGACGCGACGATGCCGCCATCAATTCCTGCCCGTTTGTGCTGTCCGGGTGCAGCGCAGCGGTAGCGCTGTACCGCACCGTGGATGCTGTGGCCCTGCAATGCGATGCACGTCTGCACGGCCGGGCGACCACCTGGGTCGGAGGTTAGGCGCCTTTGCACTTTGCAAAGGTCCGCGCGAAAACGATGGGTGGTGGATTCTTCTGCGCGCGATACGCGATCTCTGCTCTGGAAGCCGGGAGTGACGAACCATGCTGATTCTGAAGTTTGGAGTGCTGGAAAAGCAGGGCCAAGCAGCTCTCAGGCACTAATCGTTCTGGATTTTGAAAGCAGTCGTTGGAACATGGCCTTCGCGTGTTGCATACTTGCATTGAGCCGAAATACTAGTTGTAAATCCAGTGTCTCTCAAATCTCAACAAGGCATTTTTGCAAACACCATTCGACAGGAAATACTAGTTGTACAATCCACACTCGAGCATTGTGCTGGAGGCATGGATATCTCTAGGAATGTCTGTCGGCCCCCATAGTATATTCTCTCTGGCCTGGAAGCTCTCACAAGATCCCAGTGTTTCGGCCTGGAGGGGGACCATGTGGTTTAGCATTTCCAAAGCTACGGCTAATCAGCAGCATTTCTCGGTGACGGGCCTTCACTGTTGAATTCGACCCGGTGGTCTAGAAACAGGAAGAAATCAGCCCCGCCCATAAGCCCGTATCCAGCCCAGGAAGAGTATGTACACGATCTGCGGGCCGATTTTAAACACGAAGAGGCCGCGTCTCGTCTCGACGCCAGTCGCTTGGACTGTGGCCGTGGTCAGTGATCACCCCACTCACCACACGGCTTCGCTTTTGGAGTCGTTCCTAGTCCGATCAAGGCTAGCTGCAGCAGAACGCGCCCGCTGCCTCCCTCCACAGACGCCCTGAAGGATTCGGGTGCTCTGACCAGCCCGCACGTGACCTCATCGTGACGCCGGTGCTCCGCGGGCCGGAGTGAATTCCCGAGAACGGCCGGGCGGCGCGTTCCAATTGACAGCGACACTCCTCCCGTCCCGTCCGGCCGTCCGGCGCGCCGAGCGTAGCGTGCGTGCACGTCACCGCTGTCGTGCGAACCCTCTTTTTTTTTTTTTTTTTTTTTTTTTTTTTTTTGAGAACCCACACGACAACGGATGCCCCCGCCCCCAGCCGTGGCCGGAGGGGAGAGGTCACGGGTCAATGTTGCGAGCCGCAGCAGCTGGAGGAAAAGGACGCGAGATCCGATACGTCAAGAGATCATCTTGTGGGCACTTGACTCGATCGTCAGCTGAGAGATGAGGAGAGCCTGGGTAGACCATGAGGATCGGCGATGACGTGGCATCGTGTGCGGCCCGTGTGGACATGCGCAAAGCGGTTCACACTTCACCGCGCCCTGGGCTGTGTGAAACGGTGAATTCAAATCAAGCGACAGAGAGGAATCCAGAGGAGGTGGTCAAGGAGATCGGGAAGCGTCAGAGAGACGATGAAAAACGCGAGACAAAAGACGACGGCTGCGGCAGCATGCAGGCGCCTGTTTCAGTACTCCAATCCTGTCAACGCTGACGCGGCGCGGTCTCGGCTTCCACATTCACCAGCAGCAGCACGTACGACGCGCTTCCGCTCTTCCTTTATCAACTCCCACGCGACACCTGAGAATGTAATGTAAAGCGATGACGGCGCTTGGCGTGGCGCGTGGGAGACGAGCTTGGAGTTCACCGCGGCGCCGGCGCAGCTGAAGGCGCCGGAAGAGCCAGCGCCGTCGACCGCCGCCTGCAAGGTTGGTCGCCTCACCCGCTCCCTTCCTGTCTCGTTCGCGTACTCGACTGGCCTCTGATGAACAAACCACCTTATCAGTTTCCCGAAGAGTCGCATTAGCACGAGTCCTTGGCAGAACCATGCAGAGCCAGCCCCCTGGGTTTGAGCCAGGACGAGCTCCTGCGAAACGGAAGCTGAAGAGCTCGGGCGAGCCGTCGGGCCACGAGGGAACTGGCGAGCGGCGCAGAAAGACGCAGGCTTCTGCCGGCATTCGCGGCCTGCTTCAGGAGTTCTTGGAGCAGCAGCTTCGGCTGGACCTGCGACGTCAGGAGATGATGGAGCGGCACGCGCAGGAGCGGCTCTTCTTCGAGGAGCAGTGGCGGCAGGCGATGCAGCGGATGGAGCGGGAGCGGCTGATGCTGGAGCAGCAGTGGATGGAGCGCGAGGAGCAGAGGCGGGCCAGGGAAGAGGCCAGGGCCCAGAGGAGGGACGCGCTGCTCACGAACTTGCTCACCAGGCTCTTGCAAGGAGATCTCTAGGGGAAAGGGAGGATCCTGGTAGCATAGCATAGGTTGTTTGTTGGTTGGCAGGAATTCTTTGGTTTCTCATCTGTACTTTACATGCAAAAAATTGTGCAACTTCAGTGTAGGTAGTAGAAGTAATCAAATCGGTAGGATTGCTTTAGCCGTTCAGAAATATATCAGGTTCTAGGTTGCAGACACATGTTCCAGCAAACTGGCATGGTGTCATATGTTGTCCTGAAGTACATGGGCAGTTGCCAGTAAGGGCTGAAGAAATGTACACATGCGCAGGTATTTGTACACTGGAAATTCACCAAGCTGTTTTCTATATTTCTGCCTAGGACTGTCTAGAGTACAAGTCTTTTTCCGAAAACCAACTAGAGTACAAATCTACGAGCTCAGACGACAAAATATAAGTGTGACAGATCAGTCGGAAAGCATGCCTGAGAAATATACATGACAAACCTCTTACCAGATTTGCAGACTTCTGCTAATTTTGATGAATTTTCAAAGCCTATAAACTAGCAGTACTTCTGAGCATATACGCTGTCTTCACTCTTCACTTTCTCCATCACTCCTCTGCGTATCATCCTCATAATCAGTATCACTATCCTGCGAACTATCAGAACCTATGCTGCCACTATGGTCGTTCGTAGAACTCGTAAAACTGTCCAATACATAAGGTTTGATTATTTTCCAGAGTGAATCAGCATTGCTTCCCTGAAAACCAATCCAAAAGAATCTTCCTTTCCTCTTCACTTTACATGTTAAAGACTCTGTTTCTAAGGAGTTGATGATTCTCTCAATTCCATCAATGTTTCCATCACTGACTTTAAGAACAATATCACCTGACTGGAGTTTGAAGCCCCCAAACATGAACCAATATGCCAGAACACGCGGGGAAAGCCATCTATGGACAAGCTTGGGGAGAACGGGCTGGCCTTTCAGAAAAAATTGGTCCGCAAAAAAACCGAAATGAGAGTGGGGTATGGTTGAAAACCGATAAGGGATTTCACTCTCATCATTGAGTGATCTGTATGCTGAAGGCAGCCATTCGAAGAAACGTTCATGAATGTGCGTCCTTAAAATCGAATGAGCATTAGAATCTTCCTCGAACTTAAAGTGGACGATGTGGACCCCTTTCTGTGCATGCGATTCTATTTGAGTGCCTCCAAGAAGTAAACCAATCAAAATCTCTCGCTGTTCTTGATCCAACTTCATGCTCACGGGTTTTGGCTTGACAACTTTCTTGCTAATGAGTAGACCGCTTTGTAGTTTCTCCAAAGACTCCACTGGTACGTCATACTTCTTTTTACACATTATATCATAAATCCTTTCAGCTTTCTGATAGTCCTCTGCAGAAAGATACCCTCTTAACATGATGTTGCAAGACTTAGCATTAGTACCTATTGTCCCATTACTATGCATTTCACCAAATATCTCCTCGGCCTTCTCGATGTTTCCAACCCGTACCAGTGATTCCAGATAAAGGGTATACAGTAATCTATTAGGACGACACCTGGCAAGGCATTTTGTGAATGTTTGTTCCAATTTCTCATGCATATTAAGATCCAGATACAAATACATCAAGTCAAGAAAAGCTGGCATCAGATGCTTCATATGGCTTGAACCAAATTCTTCCATAAGTTTTTCTGCCATCTCTATCTCTCTAGCCTTTGCCATTATCTCAATTATCTTATGATACGATGCAACATTAGGAGGTATGTTCCGACTCTTCATTTCCCTGAACATTTCTAGGGATTTCATAGGCTCGCCAGTCCGTGCATAAAGCTCCATTCGGCAAACATAAGCCTGAGCAGGAACCTCACAGCCACTCTGAAGAAGCGTACGCCATGCTGACTCTGTTCCTTCAACATACCCTTCCTTGGAGAAGGCCCTCATCACTGACACCAGTACATCAGTGCTCTCCTCAAACCCAGCTCGCTTCATCTCACCCTAAGAGCTCTGATCCTATCTCTATCAATGACATCTTGATAGCTGTGAAGCCAGATGAGCCCAGCATACACCTCCTTATGCACCGCCAGGTTACATGTGACTATATTGTGGTAGATAAACTCAGCCTGCCTGAGATTGTGCTTTGCCGTCCCTCCCGTCTTACTGACAAGCGCACGGAACAGGGAATTATGCAAGCTGAGGCGAGGCTTGTAGCCACCCATCTGTATCATCTGGTTGTAGATGGTGCATGCCTCCTCAAGATAGCGCCCCCCTGGAACACTGAGATATGCAACAACCAATATGTGGAAGGTGGACTCGGCAGGAACTCGGCCCTGCTTGACCATGGCATCGAACATCTCCCTGCATTTCTCAACCTTGCCATCCCTGCCAAGAAAATCTGCCACCCTCGTGGCTAAAGCGAAATTGAAGCGGTACCAGTGCTGCCGCACCATCCAACTGTACACCTGAAAACAACCATCGAGTAATCCATAAATCAGCAACATATTGTGTCTTTACAACAACGGCATTTCGTCGAACAGTTAGTGAACAAGAACCGTATGCATATATATCTGACGGAAGAATCATCAGTGGGTCGAACCGGTTGCCCGATGGACGAGGAGGAGCGGAGGTACTGACCCGGAATGCGGCGTCGTTGTTGCGGATGCGGAGACAGTGAACGGCGACGTAGGTGGCGTCGTCCTGGGTGAGCCACTTGCGCTGGGCATTGAGGATGCGGGTGAAGGTGGAGTGCTTGTACGCGGGAGCTCCTTGCAGAGCCAGGCAATCCTCGACCGCCGCCACTGCTCAGGCAGCTCTTCGAGCTCGAACACCTCCAGCTCAGGGGACCGCACCGCGTCCCTCTCGTCGGCCGACGCAGCCCACGCCTCGCCCTGGAACAGGCCTGCCTCGGCCTCTTCTCCCTCTTCATCGTACTCGTCGTCGGACTCAGACTCCATAACCAGGGCCTCCAGTGCTGACGCAGCTCTTGGGCGCGAGACGGCGAGCCGGCGCGGAAGAAGCGGCGGGGTAAGGAGGCGGACGGCAGGGCGAGAGGAAGCGAAGGGGAGCGAAAGGGCGAGCGGGCATCGCAGCGATGTGGATGGAGCGCAGCGGGGGGAGGCGGACGCCATGAACGAATCTACGGCGAGCATCAGAAGCTTTGCTGCTTCTATCCGACTCCCCGCTCCGCCGCGAGGAGCAGCCTAATCTTTCCGGGCACTGCTTCGGGAGGTAGTAGACTGTAGAACTTTGGATTTGTCTCTCCAGGAAGTCCGTGCAATCTCGTCCGTTAACCCCCATGTTGACGCTTCATATCAAAACGAGGCAATTCGCAAGGCATCCCTTTCAGATTGCAAAACCAAAGTGCAGATGACAGCAGGAGTAGGCCAAACCAATAATCCAAGTAATCAGCACCTTTTATTGTATCGTTTTGCTGAAATCTACATTGTACAAAGCACGAGGAGAAAAAGAAACCACAGAACTGCTGCTTCTCTACACAGAACGCTACTCTCATGATAGATGTGAAAAAGACTGTTATTGTTGAACATTTAACTCTCATGAAATCAAGAAAAACGTTTCCAGGTTCAGGTAGTCTTCTTGTTCTTGGCATAATAGTTCTCGATGGTCGAGAACCAATTCCATTGGAAACAGAGTGCTGCAAATCGCATGATTCCAGCGCCAATGACCTCAGCGAATGCCATTAAGGGGGAGCTCTGGGGGGATAAACCAGCAGTGGCCACAGCCAACATTGCACCCTCGAAATTGCAGGGGACAATGAACCTCCCAGATTTGATGCCGGCCAAAGCCTTCTTAGCAACATCATCGGCCTTCATTCCACCAGATGATCCTGCTATGATGTTGGTCAGTTCCGGCCTCCTCTTATGCTCTGAAACCAGCCAAAGAACATTCTCAGTAAGAAAACGCACGAGATAGCAATCAGAACTTTAGGGCTACCAAGAACTAACAAAAATATTATTAAAATGATAATTTAAAACTTTTTTTCCTCCATCAGTGCTGGTACAACTTACAAAGATGATACAGCGACACATGTATGCAAAACTCGATGAACTAAAGGAAGCACAATAGTCATGTTAACATCATAATTCAGACTGTTTTAGAGTAACTAATTTAAGTGTTAAACCAATCAATAGCTATATAGCTATGATGATAAAGTCTACGCATATAGCTCTATAAGGATAGCAGTACAATATGATACAGTCTGAATTATGCATATAGCTATGATGATACAGTCTGAATTAGCTATGAGGATAGCAGTACAATATAATTTCATTGCCATATAGCTCTAAAATTTTCAGATTGCCAAGTTGAAAATTACGCATATTGCACTCGGGTATGCAATGGTTTCACTTGCTATAACCACACCAACAATCTTCATCATGTCATAACATGGTTGAAGATTGATAACATATCTTAAAATATGTAGGTGACTGGTTCAGCAGACCTATAATCTACACTTACCCTCTTCAAAACCTGGAGTCTCAGTGTCAGGAGGGAAGATCAGTGAGACACGAATATTGTCCGCAATGACCTCATGCTGCAGTGCCTCCCCCATTCCCCGCAGCGCGAACTTGCTCGCTGAGTAAGCGGTGTAACCATAGACACCAACCTGCAGCAAACATGTTACCACCAAAGACATTAATCTCCCCACTACAGCGCATTACATCAAACACCTTAACTGCAAGGCAAGCAAAGTAGCGACGCATACGTGTACCTGCCCGGCCTGCGAGGACATGATCGCAATGGACGCAGGAAGACCCGTCTCTCTGGTGCGCAGCTTCATGGCGGGGAGCGCGGCCTTGACGAGGTGGAACGTGCCCATGAGGTTGATGTCCACCATCCACTTGACCTCCTCCATGTCCTGCTTCTCGAGCTCCTGCGGCACGAACACGCCCTGGTTGCAGACGAGGACGTCGACGGGCCCGGCCTCCTGCAGCGCGCGCGCCACGGCGCCCTCGTCCCGCACGTCGGCCGCGAGGACGCCGACGTCCACCCCTGTGGCGGCGCGGATGGCGTCGCGCGCCTCCTGGAGGCCGCGCGCGTTGCGGGCCAGGATGGAGACCCGCGCGCCCTCCCGCGCGGCGGCCGTGGCCATGGCGAGCCCGATGCCGCTGGATCCGCCCGTGATGAGGACGTGGCGGCCCCGGAGCGGGACGCGCGCGCCGCGGGGACGCGCCAGGAAGGCGAGCGCGGCGAGGAGGCCGACGGGCGGGACCAGGAGGAGGAGGAGCGCCGCCATGGGTGCAGAGAGATGGACGGTTGCCAGCCTGGAGTCGAGGGCGGCGGCGGCTGTGGAGTATGGGTGGAATCGGGGTGGCGGGGGTTAAGAAGGGGCGGAGCGGCCGCCGGAGTGGACTGTGGCGGAAGGCGCGATGCGAGGGAGAGACGAAGGGGTCGGATCCTCAGATCTGCGACGGCGACGTGGCGTTGACACGAGGAACACAAGAATAGGAGAGCACACTCACCTGGACTGAGAGTGCTGGACTATCGGCGGTCGCGCCCGTCAGGTGCGAGGAGGTCCGGTCGATGAACGCATGCCGGCGAGGAACGGCAGATCTTCTTGCCGGGTAAAATATTTTGGCCCTTTGAGAACGGCAGATCTGACCGATGACGATGACCCGTGACCGGGCGGGGTCTTCGGAAATTTTCCGGTTGCTACGTATACATTTTGCGATCATCAGAGTAGTATGCAAGACTTAAGACACGCACATCTTTTGGCGAAATTCAACCTCACACAAAGTAATTTTATCTCAGATTTTTCATTGACAGCTCACAGCTTGTTACATTTAGGGACGGAGGGAGTAATTTTATTTTGGTTGTGTTAGACTATTTTGTTTTTACGTTATTTTTTGGAATAAGTCCGATTCACCTCCCTCAACTATTGGGGGTAGCGTAATCTACACCCCTATTTACAAAACCGGGTAACTGCAGTCCTCCAACTATATCGGCGGATGCAATTCGACTCCCTGGGCGGTTTTGAGGGCGGTTTTGTCCGACGTGGCATTATGGGTCCCACATGTCAGGTGCCATGTCATCACATCTATCTATCTCCATTTTCTCTCTCTTCTTCCTCCTGCTGGTCCAAAGGGATATTTTATCGAACACCCTGCGCCCGCCGCCGCCCCACGCCATGCCCGCCTCGTGCCCGCGCGCGTCGCCGCGCGACGCGGCCATCCCCCCACCCCCCCCCCCCCCGGCCGCCGCCACTAGACGCGGCCCTGCACCTGCGTCCGCCGCCGCCTCGTGCCTGCGCCCGCCCGCCGCCCCGCGCCATGCTCGCCTCGTGTCCGTGTCCGCGCGATGCCCGACCACAGAGACGTTCGCCGACAAGGAGGGGGATGTGGACGCAAGCCCGGCGGACTGGCATGGATTCGTCGCCGTCTACACGCGCACCGCCGCGCCAACCGCCTACACGCGCACCGCCGTGCCAACCGCCATCGCGCGCCCGCCTCCGCACCCGCCTCTGTGGCCCGCGGCACGCCGGCCTCTATGGCCGCGTCCGCTGCTCCACCCGCGGCACGCACGCCTCCACCTTCGCCACCACAGCTCCAAATGCTCGTGCTCGCATCCCGCCGTGCCGCGCCGCGCAGCTCGCCACAGCCGCCGCGAAGGCCGGGTGGATGAGGAGCTCGGCCCGCGCCAGCGTCCCCTGCTCTGCCCCGCATCGCCCGCGTCCCTGCTCTGCCTCTTTGCGCGTCACACCCGCGTCCCCTGCTCCGTCTCAAGCTCGCCCGGCTCATCGACCTCCTCAAGGGAAGCAGTCAAGCGTGGTGGAGGGGCGCCTGCGCTCCACAGCCGCCGGGCCGTCGTCGTCGTCGTCTCTGGCCATACGCCGCGCCGCCTGCCTCGCCAGTTCGGCCGCCGGGGAAAGATGCACAGGGGGGGGGGGGGGGGGGTGTGGGAGGAGAGGAAGAAGAAATAAATGGAGGAATGGAGAGGAAAAAAACGAAAAGAAAAGGAATAGTGACGTGGCACCTGACATGTGGGCCCACGATGCCACGTCAGACAAAACCGCCCTCAAAACCACCCAGGGAGTCGAATTGCACCCGCCCATATAGTTGGAGGACTGCGGTTACCCGGTTTTGTAAATGAAGGTGTAGATTGCGCTACCCCCTATAGTTGAGGGAGGCAAAAAGGACTTATTCCTTATTTTTTTTGGGGGGGGGGGGGGGGGGGGGTAAGCATAGCTCAATAAGGTAATACTTCCTCTAGTTTTGTTTATTGATAATGTTAGCAAGACATTTTATTTTGTAGCCAGCCACATAATAGTGTTTTGCATTGTCGTAATTTGCGACATTTCTAGCGAACTAAACTTGTTAACCTTCACGTCATAAAAAAACAAAAAAAGTAAGTTTTTTGTGTTGGACTTTGGGGCTTGTACAGTGCAAAGTGCTTATTAGACGGTGCGGCCGTGGTGGTGAGAGAGAGACACAGAGAGAGAGAGAGAGAGAGAGAGTAGCAATTATTTCCTACTACTACTACCCAAATTAAGTTTTTCACATGCTTAAACATGATTAGCTACCTCGTGCATTTTTTATTTTTATTTTTTGCTTTTGATTTGAACCAATGCCTAAATCTGACATATTTTGACCTCACATGTTGATTTTACATATTGATCTGGTAATGTGTACAACTAATTTATTAGTTCAACAATCAAGTTTATTGATGTGAATTGTGAATTAACCCTAATTAAAAGTCAAACTAGAGGGGCATATGCTCCAATGCTCATAAAAACTACTCCTTTTATTGCTAATATTATTTAATTATCTTTGATGGATAATTTGCGTAAGATCAATGCAACGCAAGTAAAACTCTAAAATCAATTGCCTTGTTCAAATTATTGGGACATCTCTCATATATCATTCAGTATTTTGAAGCCATCCAAAAATATGATGAGTCCAGCAAATCGTAGAAATCATTAATGATCATAGTCGATTATGTATAGGAACCTACATGTGTTGATGCTCTCATGGGCGGATCCATGTTGTAGCCACTGGGTGCGGCCGCACCCAGGCCCAAAGACGAAATACCTTATAGTACACAGATTTTTACCCTATTCGCACCCCCCGGCCCAAAAACCTGCACCCACAGCCCAGCTCGAGAAGCCCACACGGCACACGGCAGCCCACAACTCCGGCCAGGAAGGTCATCAGGCACGCACGAAGCTGCTCGGAAGGATCGCAAGGCGTACATCGCACGTCGCTTCTCTCTCAGTTTCGCTTCTTCGATTCGCCTTTTGATCGACGACGACGACGACGAAAATCACTCGAACTGATTCGAATCACTCCAGCCGACGGCCAAGCCGCTGCGGCATGCGGCAGGCGTCCTGCTATGCTGCCGTGCTAGGCGTGGAACAGGTCCGTCTCCCTCCTATTCCCTGTGTTCACCTGTTCTCTGCAAGTCACTTAAAAGAATCTCCATTATTTTATTTCAATTTCCATCAACTGATCACCCCGTGATTTTAATTTCATGGTTCTTGTTGCTGTGCGCACTGCTCTAGCCTCATCTTGCTATGTTGTTAAAATTTCCAGATTCTAGGGTTGTGCTTTTTTGTTTTATTTTTTTCATGTTTGATAATGGATATTTATGAAAGCATCTATGTTACTAATTTAAAAAATTACTGTGAATGCTAGGACTAATATGGAAAGGTATTACAAAAGAAAAGCATCAGATTGTGGCCGAGATGATCTTAATTGGGAAGAGGAGATCAAATTTGACCCCGGCTTAAGAAAGGAAATTGATTCTTACCATCCTAATCATAGAGAGATGGTGAGAAGAAAATATTTGGAGCATGGGCCAAGCCAACCTCGCACATGCAATTTTCCCTCTACACAGATTGGGGGAAAAAATCCTAATCCAAGATGTTTTCAACCGGAATGGTTTGATGAGTTTGGAGGATGGCTTGAATATAGTGAATCAGAAGACAGAGCTTATTGTTTCTATTGTTTCTTGTTTAGAGAAAAGAAGGATGCAGGATATAAAGCATTTGTTGTTGATGGTTGGAATGGTTTTCACAGGAAAGATCAGCTAAACACGCATGTCGGTGATGTTGGTGGAGCACACTACCGGAAAGATTGGCAACAGTGGAGAGAATATTTTCAGCCATGAAAATTGTGAAAACATGTCTTAGTAACCGCATGGGTGATAAGCACTTGAGTCATAGACTTATTTGCTATGTGGAGAAAGAATTATTTAAGAAAGTTACCAATGATGTTGTGGTTCATCGCTTCATGAACATGGCAGGAAAAGGCGTAGGTTTGATCTCTAAGAGGTAATGCATCTATCTTCTATTTTTCAATGATACATTATATTAATTATTTGCTAGAACTGAATTGTTTTTTTTTAAGGTCAGTGAGGATCTTTTGGTTGGGGATTATATATTTTGCCAAGTGTCCATAATATTTTGGTAAAGGATGATGTATTTTTATTATCCATTTACATTTTTATTGCAGTGTTCAAATAGTGATGGTAAAATCTTGCTTGTATATAGCTATTGAGTCACATAATTGCTATGCTCTATCATGGCTCTATCAGTCTATCAAGGTGACCTTATTGCACGCCCTCACCCCCCTCAATATTTCTCTAGCTCCGCCACTGGATGCTCTCACTATTGTCAAGCAGACGCAAGTCCATAGATCCACGTTGATGCATGTTGTCGAAGAGACGCTATTTTTGGCACGACAATTACCAGGTTTTGTCGTAGACCACGTGAGAAGAGAGGAGGACACACTTGCACATGAATTAGCACCACTGATTAGCACGGTTAGTTAAGCAAACGAAACACTCCGCTGTCTGGAGGTTCTAAGCTCCTGTGTATATTTTTTTTTTAGAAGGGGAAGCTCCTTTGTATATTCAATCGTTAGGTATTCAGGATTGTTGGTTCAAAAAAAAAGGTATTCAGGATTGAACCCTCCCCTGAGTTATTATCAAAGCTCTCTTTTCATTCGGAAAAAAAACTACGTGTGTTGATGCAATTCTTGCTAGACCTGTTCATTTGCTTCAGACTACAGTCCCTCGGCTTTTGAACAAACCTAACGGGCTCAAACATTCATCCATCGGCTTTTGAATTAACTTCATTTTTTTTGAGCAATTTTTGAATT